>BJBW01001983.1:0-57047 GCA_004320125.1 Scolopax mira
CCTCTCCTCATAAGGGAGATGCTCCAGTCCTTGAATCATCTTGGTTGCCCTTCGCTGGACTCTCTCCAGTAGTTCTCTGTCCCTCTTGAACTGGGGAGCCCAGAACTGGATGCAGTATTCCAGTTGTGGCCTCACCAGTGCACTTTATAGCACCTTTTTTTGCACTGTGCACCAGAATACTAATCCCATAGAATTTTCAATAGGAGGCCCCAAATTTAAATATTAACTGCTTTCCAGATGGACGCTGGCACTATCAGACACATTTAAGCTACTTGAACCTGGGAACATTTCTTAGTACCCAGTACACAGAAACTGCCTAGTCAGGAATGCGTTCTGGGACTAAAACTTCAAGATGCAGAAACAAGAATCCAATCTGTTGGGACCGTACATGTTTCTTGCTAAAGCTGTGAGGACCTAAAATAGTGCCAAAATTAATTTTGTTTCTTCATACTGCTAGGTAGGTCAACACGCTGTGGTTTTTTTTCCCACCTAGAAACAAAGCTACAGCTTTGTCAATCCAGCACCAGCAAAAACAACAGGACAGACTTCAGGCAAAAAAAGATAACCCAACAGAGAAACAAAACACCAGAACATATATTTGAGTGGCAGCTCTATGAAGTGTTTCGGGTTTTTCTGTAATTGTATATTAATCTCACTCTAAGCCCCAAATCAGGTTTCTTATGTTTCAGTGCCATGGATATTTCAGCACCAAAGGACAGAAGGGGAGTGTTAGAGAAGTGCAAGTCAGAGCACTTGAGAAAGCCAAAATTGCAGCGATTTTGCCTGCAGAGATTATTTCAGAAGAATATCTGAAACTCTAGCTGATTGTTTCTGCAGACGGCTGACAAAAACTACCAATAGGCATCTTATCTAAACCATATTTAGCAGAAACCATGAGAGAGGACCCAGATTTCTATGAATTCCAAGTATCCTGACTCAACAACTCCAACAGATCAAGCAACTGATCCACTTTCAGCAACACACTCTATTAAACTGTGTTTGTGGCCTATAAAACACTCCTGCTACTCTTAAAGCATCATAGACCTTCATAAACAAATCAAACAACTCTTGTTGCACTGAGGAAAAGTACAACGCTCCAACTAACAAGTGGTGCTTGACAGACACTCAGTCATGCTTACTTTACCCTGCAGATCAGACTGATGTCTCAACAGTCCTGAATTTTCACAGCAGCTCCCTCCAGAAAGGCCATGGCATTTTGGCTTCTTGCTTAACCTCTTAGAAATGAAAAGTGACACATGCAGGTTCCACTGAGGAATGCCTTAGTCTTGCACAGTTCACTCCTAAATCCACAAATGAGACTATTATTTTGGGGAAATCCTAAGGCCTGAGATATATCCATACCCTGAGATACAAGAATAGGGCAAGCAAAAAAATAAAAGGCAGTATCTAAAATTTGTCTGTATTGTAGGCAAGGAACAGTGACTCCAGTGCCTTTCACTTGACTGCAGTCAGTCCCTGCATGAGGTTTGCCCCATCCCTACCATACGGAGATGCGTGACACACGCAGTTCTCTCTCTTTTCATTCTTCATCCAGGCCAAGAAGGTGTTGCCCATTCAGATGTCAACATGCAGCCAAGTGACATTTTAATAACAGCTTCAAATACAGTAACAGCATAAGAAAAGGCCATCTGCTTTCTTAAGAAAAACGTCAACTTTTCAGAAAGTGCTTATTGAATGTCTAGCACAAGGTTTCACTTTCTTGGTCATGATCCTGAGGGTTTCTTTAGAGATAAGTTTCTCTTATTAAAAATAAAATATTGTAACAACAAAATTTTGTTTCCATTTTGAGTTGAACACAGCTTTCCTTGCTATAAAATTTCTAATCTAAATTGTTTAAGCAAGCTGAAGTACCAAAGAGTGAGCACACTGCCTTTCCAAAATGCAGTTGGAGTTCATGTTGTACAATCACATAAAAAACAGTCCTTGTGCTAAATTGTTTATAAATGATGATATAAAACACTTGGGCACCTCAACAATGCCATGGAGATCATCACTACCACCACAGGTGCAGCATCATGCTTACAATGCTTCTAGGATAACTACTGAAACTACCCCATCAAGGAATGAATATTCCTCCTCCAACACATAAATTTGCTATTCTTCAAGCAATGTCATGGAGATCACAGATCCTTCAGTATTTCTCTCATACAACTTGTTCCACTGCTCTAGGGCTCTTTAAGCTTTTGAGTATTTTTAAATAACATTTACATGTTAAATAATACATAAAGAGTTAACGAATGCACAAGTAAAATATGCAAAAATAATATTTCTTATAGGAGCAATGCTGCTGTACGTATTGTTGTGGTTTCCTAAGTTTATTAATTTCTGCTTTCAGACACATATTGCCTCTTCAAAGTGCTACACGGAAAAATGTATCCTTTGACTACACAGAGCAAGCCAGGAAATTTGTTGCTAGATGTGAGCAACGCTGCATATATCTTCACAAACATCCCAGCGTTCCATTTCCTTTGCCATGAGGTTCCACAATCCCAGGTACTAGTTGGTATCTCTTACTGACTTAATTCAACTAATAATAAAGGCTTTATTTCAATTAGTCTCTTAGTCTCGCATTAGAATCAGTGATTTTGATTTAAATTCACATCCTTTTCACGTCCTGTGGGTATGCACATTTTGACAGTACTACAAAAAAATGTACTGCAAGCTGCATTTAAATTGATTGAAACTGTCAAACCAACATTTAATTGCTTTCTGATATGTACCTCAACATTGACTTATGAAAAATAGTCCAGAGTGGATTTATCTGAACATACAAAACTACACTCAGAAAACCTCATTTTCAAGTCGACAATTTTTACTTTAATTCTATTTGGTCAGAATTTGTGGTGGTTTAGAGTTGTCCTTCTAGACTTTCTATGCCTTTTGTTAATATTAGCAGGCTTACTCCACACATTAAAACTTACTCCATACCACATCCCTCCTTTAGGGCTTTGAATTCCTGTTAGAGATGAGTATGCATTTAGGAAAAAAAAACAGCCTGCCACTACCAATTTGTAGATATATAAAATAGTCTGTAAGATATCCACTACCAAAAAACCCAACCCTCAAATCCGAACGGGCATAGTCCAGAAAAATACCACTTTAAGATTATTTCAAACAGTGAATCTTTCATCTTCAAGGTCAGGTGTCCTTTTAAAAGAGATGCTTTTATGATTGTAGTTTAGATAAGACAGGCAGAGCTGATTTAATAATTGATTGCTGCTGCTGTTCCCTCTGTAAGTCCTACTCTGAACCATGCATTCTCCCTGCTTTTTCTTTGCACTGTCTCAGGCATTCACCTGCTGCCCCGGTGGGCGAGCGTAGCTTGATAAACCAGCAGAAAACTAGCCAAAGAAGGGGAGAAAAGGTGCAAACCCACAAATAAATCAAAGTGAACAGTTTTTTGCTGTTGTTTGATTGCAAGTTGAATAGTGTCACTACAGGGCAAGACAAGTAGCAGAAGCGCTGCAGGTGAGGAAGCCAGGTAGGAAGGGCAGGATGAGAGGAGCTGGCTCTGCCCTCTCTGTGGCAGTGTGCCTTCAGAACCATGCAGGTGCCTCTTAGATGCCCAACGAGTGACAACCTGGCACAGCGAGAGCCAACAGAGCTGTAAAAAGGACACCAATGTCACCAACAGAGAAAACATCCTGGAGAGATGATAATGTTTTAAAGCTGCTGAAGGTTTTGCTGCTGTTGAAACAGGTTCTTGCTTGTGTTCCAAGGACGGCGGCTGTCACTCGGTGATCAGTCCTCGCTGGAGAAGTGCAACCGCTGCGCCTCGCAACCCGGGCTGTTCTCACAGCTGAGCCTCCAACCTCTACTCTCTTCTTCCAAACTACAACAGTTTATGCCCACAAAACATCACTGATTGCTGTCCTGTTTCTAACCATGTTCTTTTGGCAAACAACGGCAAGCGGTACCAGCCTGGCATCAATTGCCCGATAGCTCTACCACACCGGCTGGTCTTACAGAACCTGGCTGCCTTCAGTTACGGCCTTCATACAGTGGAGAGGACATGACTAATGTGGTAAGAATGAGCAACTAACTCTTCACACAGAAAAGATTTTGAGAAATGTAATCAGGAGTATGTAAAGAACAGCATACAAACAGAGTAAAATTCTTCATTTGCCATCTCTGTACATCACCAAGAGCGAGCTTGCTTCATCTTCAAGAACAAAACACTAGAATAACATAGAGCCACTGAGCCTACTGGCCTCTGCAGGCTTAATTCAGCTGTGAGTTTTACACAGCTAAGAACAGACTACCAGAGAAGTAAGACTACCAGAGAAGACTACCCCCCTGGAGGCACAGGGAACTTGTAACACTTCTCTACTGAGTCCACTTTACTAAACTGAGGACTCAATGCTATCATAAAATTAGTACCTTACCTGTGAGACTAAGACATTCCATTGGAACAAAAATCTACTCCTGCCACTGAAAACTTTCTAATTTGCCTCAAAGTTTAGAAATAAAAGATGAACTGGAAATATAACAGCCACACTGTTTATTTTCTCTCTAAATTAATTAAAAAGCATTTTTTAAGCTAGGTTGAGAATGTAAAAAAATCTCACTACATTAAAACTAAGTTCTTCATTAAAACAAATTTTGACTAACACCAGTGAGTCAGCATAGGTTAAATAAAACATAGGTTGCCCCTCAAAAGAAAAACCAGCATGAAAGGCTGTTTTCAGTATGAAACACTGTTAGGCACGAAGATGCAAATGTTCATTTGCGCCACAAGCAAAGTAGTGACTGCATTTCTTCCAACACTATATGAGTATTCCACACATTAAGGAAAGAGAGATCCCTAAAGCAACAGACATCAGGAAGCCTTTTGATAATGTAAGACTAAATCAACTGTAATCCAAGCTAAAAGAGCAAACTGCTACAATATGAGAACTTCTCATATTGGCTAATAAACGACTAGTATAATAATTGGCTAATAATTTGTCTAGTAAATGGCTAATACACATTAATAAAAACACTACTAAACATCATTGCAGTTAATCTTTGATTTAGATTAATATTGACTAAGACAAAACATGTTTTAATGTAAAAGTATGGGCTGTATTTTAAAATTGTTCAGTCACTTTTGCCATCAGTACGATCTAATGTTTCTAGGAATTCAAGTTATTTTTATTAGGCAACAAGCTGCAGACATTGCTGGAAGTGAACTACATTAAGTTCCAGAAAAACTGGGAAAATCACCATTCATATGCTTTCAAAAGCTTCCTGAACATGTGAATGGAAGCTGTGTTTGAATGGCAAAAGTCAAACAGTTTTGAAACTAGATTAAAGGCATTAAGAAGTGATTTATTTGCAACATATCTTTTTATTCCACATAAAACTGCCTGTGCTTCGAGACCAAAATTTGGTCCATGCTTACCAGAAGGTACTACTGCAATGATGTATTATGAAATAATCTTTAAAAAAATGAACTATGAGCAATTGCTTTAAAGAATTACTTTCATGGACACAGCACTTGGGAAGGCAATGATGACTAATGGGGAGAGGCGCTGCTCGGCCAGCTGAGTCCCAGAGCATGGGGAGGCACTGCATACCAAGGAACACGTGCAGGAAAGGTAGAGCAGATACTCTTACATCATGGTGAAATATAAGGCAATAAATTAAATAACCTGCTCAGCCTTTCCTCCTGTAGTATTTTTTATATAATTAAAATAAGATGCTAAATGTCAGTGTAATTATAGGAAAATTCCCTTTGCAATCACATCTGTTAAGCTAATACTGAGTGACTATCTCACGTATAATACTGTCTTCACCTAAAAACTGGTAACCCTAGGTCTCCAGGTTTATACCATATGATAATATGTGCAAAGCCCACACCATATAAATCTTATTTTTCGTAATAAATTGATTCTTGAAATTCCAACATTCTTCAATTTTACAGATAAATCATCAGACAACAGGTATTTTAAGCCACAGAACAGCTTCCTGTACAATACTCAGCATAGCGTTCATTCTTCAGTTCAAACAAGTTATTAATCACTACAGCTTCACCCAGCCACACTTCTTACTCATATTTCTAGATCATCCAATTAAACTTCTTGTTCTTAGTAAAAAAAGTTTAGTTTTTGCAAATATGTATACTTTATTTTGAAACGGACAATGTTTCAAAATTTCCAGAAATATCTTTAGGTGATTTCAATCAGACATTTAATACGTTCACTGCAGTCTCCGAGGGTATAAGAAGTAGCATCAACTGACATTACGGTGGCCACACTTTACCCCCCGAGCATGCAAGGAATAGCACTAGCTCAGCACTGTGGCCACTCAACTTTGTCAAATCTTAGAAAACTTACATGGAAGTACTTGGCAGCAACTTTACAGACACAGAATGCCCAAACCACTTCTCCCAAACAAGACCAGTACACATCTTTCTAACCAAGGGGATCTCAAAGAAGCCAGCTATACCTGCGAGATGGCTGTGCTGTATCTGTGGTTCTCTCTTGAATTATTTAAGAAATAATCAACCTCCCCAAAACTAACCATTAAGGGGAACATTTAAAAAATAATTGGAATGGATCTGTGTGGTTCAGCTTAAGCTGAGCTTTAAAATGAAGCATATCAGAGAAATGAGATGGGCAAAGCTTAACCAGGAAAACTGCTTAGGTCAATACTGATGCCATCTCAATCCAGTGCAAACATCTTAAGTGAAATGCACTAAGAATCATAGTTTAAAGGGGGAGGAAAAAAACAACAAACAAAAACCAGGGCCAGTCAGGGTGAAATAGAGCCTTTAAAAGCCCAACATGATTTGCAACACAAACACTAAGAAGCAAGCAGTTTCCTCTTTGAATGAAGCAAGGGTCTGACCCCTTCCTGTGTCACAAGTCCCCACACTTACTTAATATGTTTTCCACTGGCAGTAAAACAAACACCAATTTTATCAGCTTTACAGACACATGTGTATCAAAAAAGACATCATATTGATATTACATCTGGTTTTAGAGGAGACAGAACATGCATTTGAATGAGCACTTTCAGATCTTTGCTGTCTGGACTGCCCAGTAAGATTACTTGTGATGAAACACCTTACAACTTGTACTTTATAAATTAACATCGACTGCTCTAAAATTTACAAGGAAAAACACAAGACCATAAAGAAAATGGTCCAACGTAACTCCAAAGGTACACTTTATAAAGCTGAGTTAAGCCACACTTTATTCATTCATTTCCTTCACCAACATAAAATGCCCAGGTCAGATCTTCAGTTAGCTGCATCTCACACAAGTTTCAGATTATGTTAATAATCCTGTTTGGGCAGATCTGAGTGGAGTACAGTTTGTCTCTGCCCAAGCTAAAGAAAAGAAAGCTGCAAAGTAAAGGTGTGATACACTGCAGTAGCAGAAATGACAGTTTTGTTAGATCATAAACATGTAAAAGCATCACCTGTTTTACTTGCTTAACAGTTGATATTGTGCAACTCTGACTGCAGAGTCAGCTGGTGTACGTATATTCTCTTGCCATTAATCAGAACTTCCCAGGAGATATAATCAAAGAATCATAGAATGGTTTGGGTTGGAAGGGACCTTAGAGACCATCTAGTTCCAACCCCCTGCCATGGGCAGGGACACCTCCCACTAGAGCAGGTGGCTCAAAGCCCTATCAAACCTAACCTTTAACACTTCCAGGGATGGGGCATTCACAACTTCTCCGGGCAATCTGGGCCAGTGTCTCATGGCCCTCACAGAAAAGAATTCCTTCCTAGTATCTAATCTAAATGTCCCCTCTTTCAGTTTAAAACCATTACTCCTCATCCTATTGCTACACTCCCTTGTAGAGTCCCTCCCCATCTCTCCTGTAGCCCTCTTTAGGTACTGGAAGGTCACTATAAGGTCTTCACAGATCCTTCTCTTCTCCAGCCTGAACAAGCCCAACTCTCTCAGTCTGTATTCATGGGAGAGGTGCTCCAGCCCTCTGATCATTTTCATGGCCCTCTGCTGGACCCATTCCAGAGGAGAAACTATATTCTAACTTTCCTTAAGCATTGAAGAAAATAAATATGTTGCGGGGTTTTGGTTTGGGGTTTTTTTGCATTGTATGGATATTTTGAAAAATTTCAACTCTGTATTAAAGACCAAACTTTAAAAAGCAAAGCCAGGACACAAGGGAATTCTACTAAAATTACATTAAGATTAAAAACTGAATATCTTTCTGTTTTATAATATGGAACTATGGAGCAAAAACTCAATAAATAGCTAATGGTTAAAACAAAGTCTTGCATTAAGCTAGCTGAATTTTTAAGTGTTCAGTTTGTTTCTATAGCTCTCTTTTGAAACA
Organism: Scolopax mira; assembly: GCA_004320125.1. Classification (NCBI taxonomy): domain Eukaryota; kingdom Metazoa; phylum Chordata; class Aves; order Charadriiformes; family Scolopacidae; genus Scolopax; species Scolopax mira. Next base: position 8,320 of record BJBW01001983.1, read on the forward strand.
ACGATACTTGAAGCTCTATGTATCATTTATTTAAACTTTGTTTCATCTCAGTGAAACTATCTAGCTATAATTGTCACATCTATACCTATCAGTTAAAAAACAAATCCAAACCCAAGCTGTCTGATTAACCAGTGCTTCTGGTGCGAATGCTGACAACAACTTTGTAATTCGTTCATATAACTGCATCACATGATGAGCAACTGGAAATAAAAGTGTCCTAGTACAGGGACTACTGAGTAACTTGAATCCCTCTCTGCAGATGAAAGCAAAGCAGAAGAGACCGAAGCCAACTTTGCCAGGTTTCACTGGGAGATCTCAGGAGCACAAGGGAAAATACGCACTTTACCTTTTCCTGCCTGCATTTCCAAAATCTGCCTCTATATTTTGACTTTTCATCACACGAAGAGCTAACAGGCCACTCACAGGTTCAAGATGACTGGGTATCTCCAAATCATGGCAGCAGCAGCAATCCAGCTTTGTTCCCTTATGCCCCTCTACAACCTGTTGCTGTGAGGGCAAAGAGAGACCTGCGATGGGAAGGCAGGAGAGCACATGGATAAAACTGGCACAAAGTGTCAGAGGAGCAGCCTCAGAGCACACACAGGCACAATCTTCACTTCACCCACGCTAACTGTAAGATAAAATCTTTTTCACTGTTTCCAAGAACTCCAAAATCAGGGAATGACTGAATAGGTACCATAGTGATCTCAAAATTCCTAATGTCCGTGAGACATGGTAGTCCAGCGTTTATGGTTTTCTCCAGTTTATAAAAATAAACTGGAGTGAAATCTGTGAACATAACACAGACTGGATATGAAAATATCCTGACCTGCCTTTTTTCCTAGTTCCCTTGAAAAAACACCAAACCCATCTAAGCATGTTCCTCACTGCAGCATTGCTGTTGACCTTTCATTCTTGTCCCTTTTCAAATGCAAAGACAGGCTAATTTTGTTCTGATTTATTCCCCGTTTGCCAGATAAGGCTTATGGAACAGTAGGGATGTGGGCCACGGAAGAGAAGAAATCAAAAAATACTTTATTTTTACCCAAGTCTGTCAAACAGACGCTAGATGAAGTTTTCACAGCCCTCAGGATTCCAAGCTAGGAAATGTGAACTGTGTCGCTGGGGTTGCAGGTAATGTCCTTGTGCACGTCCATCCTCTGTTCTCAGGGGAAAATATAAAGAGCTGACTTTTTTGGGTCTGTGAGTTGGGTTTTTTTCTGCTTTTGTTTTTCCCCTTGTACCTCTTTGCAAGAAAAAAGCCTCCTGACCTTAATAGGGCAAATGTTACAGGGCACCTGGGGTATTATCATGCCACAAATTAGGGAATATTTAACTCGGCCCATAGCTCTCCACATCCACCAGACCAACTGGACATGAGCTGTGCAGCAACGAGACAGGTGAATCGTAAGGGAACGCTCAGGCTTTGTCCACCAACCCAGTGCTGGTAACTGCTGTCTGAGCATCCCCACTGTCCTCAACATTATTTTATATTCAGGACACATCAGTAGTTATCACTGATCCAACAAGGAGCTCATATTACTGTGGCTTTTTTCTGCAAAAATATCAATTTACAATTCTCTGACAATTCTGTGACTGGCTTTATTTCTCTTCTATGACTTTGGATTGGTTCAGAGAGTGGATTTGTTTCTAAAATTTTGACTGATAAAATACTAATTATTTCTACATATCTTTTTATTTAAAAGCCACTTAAGTCTCTAAACAAGAGAAAGGTAGTGAACACCAGTTAGACAACTACTTCCCTGATTAAAGCACTCGCTTTTCTGTAATTAATCAGAACCCATATTTTCCCGCCTGCAGAACAGAGTTCTACTAGGACAAAGTATTGTGAAGGGTGTTGAGGGACTTCGCTTTCTGTTCCTCCTGCTGAAATTATTTGAGCCTTTTATAAACACGTTTCCTGAACCACAGACTGGATCCCAAGTGCAGATTGTCAAATTTAGGGATTAACTCTCACTCTTACTCTGTTCAACAGCTATTTAATTATTTTATGCAAAATAAAAACACAGTAGGAGAGAAGAAATCAGTGCGGGCTTGCATGTGTGTCTTCCAGTAGAAGCAGCTCCTGATTGCTCAGCCTGCAGGTAATTCTGAGCCTCTCCCAATCCTTTCCATTCCTTTTCCATATAAAACACAAAATCAAAGAAGCAGGCAAAACCTTCCAAACAGAGATGTTCCACCGCTCCCTAGCAGATAAGATACCATAAAGAAATGCTGATGGGAACTAGGGTAAGGAGAACACAGTCCACATGAGTGATTACAAACACCCATCAATACTGGGTAGCCTGTTTAAGGTGCTCTTGATTCAACTCCATCTCAGATTAGGGAACAAGAGGGTAAATGGGATGTCCCACATAGCACATCAACTGTTCTAATCTCCCCACTAGTGTCCAAAGGATAAAAAATAAATTTGGCAGACTTAGACTTTAATTTCCTCTATTTCTATTTTTCCTCCAGCCTCCTAAAAGAAAGGTTCCACCTCAGGCCAAGTGTAACACCTCACCTCTATGGGCACCAAATTTATTTTGGTAGGAAAATGAGACAAAAAAATTGTTACAGTCAAGCCATTTCTTTAACATGAAAAAACTGTGTTTTCTTCTTCAGCAAGACACAGAAAGAAAATCCCATTTTTTCCAAACACATCTAACCAAGAAGTGTCAATAAATCACTCCCTAGTAATCGTTCTAGAATTAAGGATACAATTACGTTCAGGGTGCAATGGCTTGATCGGCCAATATATATGTATACATAAAGAAATGCACATGCACACAGAGACACATATGCATAAATAAAACTTTGCTTAATTTCTAGTCCTGACAAAAATGACCTTTGTGGTCCAGAAGCTCCAAAGGATTTAAAGATCCTGTCTCCAACTGAGGCAGTAGCAGAGGAGGCTGCAGAGAGGCTTGACAGAGCCAGACCATCTTATTCATTCAGGAGCTCTCCAGAACCCATGGATGCAAACCAAGTTGGTGAGGGGTCTAGAGAACAAGTCATACGAGGAGAAGCTGAGGAAACTGGGCATGTTTAGTTTGGAAAAGAAGAGGCTGAGGGGAGACCTCATTGCCCTCTACAACTATTTCAAAGGAGGTTGTAGAGAGGTAGGCGCTGACCTCTTCTCCCAAATGAATAATGAGAGGACCAGAGGAAATGGTAATAAGTTGCAGCAGGGGAGGTTTAGATTGGATATTAGGAAGAATTACTTTACTGAGAGGGTGGACAGGCACTGGAACGACCTGCCCAGGGAGGTGGTGGAGTCACCATCCCCGGAGGTATTTAAGAAACATGTAGACGTGGCACTTCAGGGCATGCTGTAATGCCTGAGAATGTTGGGTTGGGTTTTTTCTTGTGTCTATATGGTTGGACTCGATGATCTCAAAGGTCCTTTCCAAACATGAAGATTCTGTGATTACTGAGTGGTATAATAAAGTAGTAAATTAAATTCCATGTAGACAAATGTAAAATGACAGACAATGAATTAAAAAAAAACCCAAATCTTAACGTTATATACAAAATGATGGTTTCTGAATTATTATTACACAGTAATGAGGCACTGGTCTTGTAACAGTTCTATGAAATTATCACGTCAATGATCTGCAGTGGTCAAAAAGGCAAACAAAATGTTAAGCAAGGAAGCTAGCACATCATACCATGGCTCCCTCCTTTCCAAAATGGTTTAGAAGTGCTTGGCAAGATACAAAAAACACATAGCAAAGACACAGAGAGTCTCTACAAGACTAACAATTAGACAGATTTGGACTTGCCAAACTGGACAGGTGACAACAGAGGAGGTTTATGATGTACATTTATTATGAAAGTGGACAGGAAATGATTATTCATTGCTGGTTCAAAAACAAACCAAAAATGAGGTATTTCTTCACACAATGTGTAGCTAAGTTTTAAGATTCCTTTCTGCAGGACCCCATAACTCTCAAGTTTCCATTAAGTTTAAAATAACATTGGGTCAACAAAATTGTTTAGCAGCACAATGACAAACACCAGACTCTTATTTTCAAGACTGCAGCAGCACCATTTCTATACTCATCATGCACTTCTGCACCATGCTCTTATCTACAGCTGTACCTGTCTGGTCTTGACTATGACTTTCCTGCCCACGCAAAAATGCTGAAAAGCTTTACTGCTCATTTCATCATCCCTACTACATGCATCTGGCATCAGTGACAAAAAGATATATTTAAATAGCAAATTAATCCTTTGTTGTCCTAGCCAAATCCAAAAGCATTATTTTTACTCATACCCTGCAGTTTTCACTTGCCTAGGGTCACAGAATGAGAAACACTTGCCTTCAGACTCATTTGGACATCCATGATACTACTGAAAGTTTGAGAAAGCTTAAAGTATACACAAGGATGGATCGATCTCCACAGTTCATGTCATCTGATCACCATCAAACACACAGTAAAGCAACCTGAAACACCTAGAAACATGGTAGACTTTTTCAGAATTGTTGGCCAATTACTGTTCCATGTTTCAGTTTGCACAGATGTATTCCTGCTTCAGTACTTTGAGGTAAGAGAAGCACCAAAACCAAGACGACTCCTTACCGATTCTTCTCCTAACACACTAAATTAAAAATAAAACACTTTTTCAGTCACCAATCTCAAACCTATAACCAGATTAAAAAAAATAAAAATAGAATTCTCTAGTTACACAATTACAAAAGCACAACATTGATGATACTCATGAAAAGAATACCTTACATAGCACAGCGAATAAATTGAAAGCAGATGTATCAAATAATGATACATTAATGCTTGCCTTAACCACATGTCTCATAAGCAATGCTTGATATTTTATATAAGTGTGGTATTAGTTATACTTCACTAGTTGTAGAGCAGATGCTAGGCATGATAAAAGATTATTTCACAGAAACAAGAAGCCTGTTCAAAAACGGCGGGTGGGTGGGTGGAAATCTGTTATTTCCCAGAACTCTAGTCAAAGAAATCGTTCCTGGTTAACAGCATCACCGGTCTCATAAAGATAAATAGCTAATAAGGCAAGTTTCATAGATTTTATTTTGGCATCTAAACATTAGGTAGGTTTGGGAACAAGAAGCTAAAGCAAGTATTTAAAACGGAATCAAAATCAAAATATATACGTAGTGAGTTGAACAAATTGCCCAACATCATTTGCGTAACATTTTAAACAGTTCCCTATATCTTAAAGAATATACTTTCATTAATCTATCTAGATGAATGCAAAAATTTTAATTTGAAAACAGGAGCCTACAGTGTGTCTAACCTATCTGTAATAATAAAATGTATTTTAGAACAAGACCTAATTCAATATTTTAGATTTTAATATGACAATTATTACATTAATATCACCAGTTAAATAGAATAGCAATAAGCTATTAAGATAATTATATGAATCATTACAGGACTGTGAAATGGAAAAAACACAAACAGCTTCAGTTATATTTGAAATTATCAGAATTTTAAATACAGTATTTTTATGCATAGAAATAAAATGTTTTGAATAGATTTGGCACCAGTCAGGTACCAAGACATTGTGCCCTACTATTATAATGAAATAAACAGAACTTACTAGACTTTAAATATGAAACTGTGACAAACATGCTTGCATACTAGAGGAAAAAAAATAATTTTGAAATAAACAAGAAGAAATAGTTTAAAAATTAAGAAGGTATAAGAGATAAATATTATTACTGAAAATTGTGGAAAAAGAATCTGAAGTAGATTTGCAAGCCTTGTACCAGCTAGTTTATCATAGCTGAGACTTCCCTCTACTAAAAAATAAGGGATTTTTAAATACCAATTTAAATTTTTTTTTTTTTTTTATGGAAGACATTTAATTTAAGTACTTCCAGCTTGAAAAAAACATAAAGCTCTTGAAGTACAGCTTGGTATTTATTTCAATTGCTCTCTATCACACCTCTATGTAAAAGGACATATGGCTATCCTATCATCCTCCTGCATGTCAAGGGACTTTTGTCTTCCCTGCTGCACCACAAGTGGCCTCTAGATGTTAGAAAAGGCAACAGAAACATCATTGGAAAGCAATATTTCAGACTATCAGCATTAGTACTCCTGTAAATCAACAAACTGCCATTTCAATTTTCTTTCCACTCACCATTCTACATAACAAGGTAGTCTAATCCTGGCACTTGTCAAGACCAGAGGTATATTCTCGGGTCATCCAACCTCCTCCCTGGCCCGATTCTCCAGCTCTGAAGGGAGCCCTGAATGCACAAGATGAGTTGCCCCTCCAGCCTCACCTGCCAACTCATACGCAGACTCAGCAACCACAACTCATGGCGCAGGAGATGTTCAGCTGCTAGAGAAGACACTACCCCAAAACTGCTGCTGTTTCCTTTGGCAAAAGTCAATAGTTAATGGGAAAGAATCAATTTTATAAGCCAGTTAATAGTAAAAATTTTAGTACAAGGAGAGTAAGAAGTTCCTGAACTTGAAATATGCTTTGCAAAAAATTGCTAAATGATAAAACAGTAGAAATTGCAACAGTTAGAAAATTAACTAAACCCAAAATATTTAGACAACTGCTAAAAGTCTGTCAATGGGCAGAGCAATGTGCAGACAAGACCTCTACAGACTTGAAATGGAATTTCTAATATTTGGTAGTGACTAATTCAAATGTTAACTACCTTCTGTAACACATGCAGAGTAAAATGCTGTACTACCAAAAAAACCCCATGCCCTGCCCTCAAAAACCCCACATCATCTTCCGTGCCTGATCACATGCAGGATAAACAACGAGATAACAGAGAGAAAAGAATTGATCTTAACGCTTCTATACGTTTGAATACAGCACAGAAACAATGACTTCTTATTTGGGCCTTTGGGAAATTCAGATTCCACTTCAAATTTCCCTTCTTTACAGTGCATCACATTTGATATATATATAAAAAAAAAGGATTTATTTTTGCTTTTACTCACCAAAACAATTCTAAACAGTGAATTCAAAAAGACCTCAATTCTGTTTTGGACTTTATCTAGGAATAGGGCCATGAACTTGTTTTCTTTTTAAATTATTTTAAAAAACATTCTTTAAGATCAAAGACAGTCAATTTATTCAGCCCAAGCAAGACAGACTTTGGAAAACTTCAAGCCAAATACTCTTATTTTAATTTTGCTGGATTTTTACAGGTCAAGATGGAAAATTTTCACTATACCTTTCTCTTCTCCCCCAGTATTACAACCACCATCCCTCCACGAGCGCAGCAGCTGGAAGAATAATGCACTAAACACAGCCCTGTAAATTATAGTATGTAGGAGATTAAACTTAAGCCTAATGCTACAGTCAACCTTCAACAGCTGAGTTCTATTAATGGACACTCCTTAAAAGAAATCCTTATTGGTTACTATTTAAAAATGACATCTCTATTAAAATGTTGACTGAAAGAAATTAAAAGTGATACGTAACTCCCATCAATGCCATGACAACACCACCCAGTTCAAGTATATACTGCATCATTTACCACAATTTATATTTAATTAAAAAAATACAAAAGGTTTCACTAATCAAATACTATCAATGAATACACTATAAAAAAGAAATAAGCTAATTTATAATGACAGGAAATACGTGTTACGTAGAACAATACACTTGCAGTGTTATTATGACTTTTTCAATCTCCTTCCTATGTCAATTTATTTAAGATCAGCATTGTAAAATTACAGCACAATCAAGGCAATGTAAAGGCACAACTTGATGCAAAAAATTAGGGAAGAGACAGTTAATCGGGGTTTTAATTTCAGACTTTTCTATTTCATTCACAAGATCCAGAAATAGGTAATGGGGGCTGGGGGAAGAAGGTTACTACGCTGAATAGGAACTGCAGGTACGTGTTGCATTCTGTTCACTGCTGAATGTTTTCTTCTGTTGAATACTCACTGCTCCCCAATGCACACTCCTTTGGGATTGAATGCTGCCAAAATGTTCCTGCTTTCTCATTAAAAAAAAAAATCTTCTGAATGAATAAATTTTCAATTATTGATACATCAACCTAGGGTGAATATTTGAAGTGCAGAAGTTATCTATGGGAATTTGTCAGCTTCCTACTTACACTACTCATTGACCTTGTATCTAACTCTCTCTATATCATATCTATTTCTGTATCTGAACTTGTCTCTTTTAGGCTCTGTCAGTAATAATAAATTAGTAACAACAAAGTAGGAAGAAGTTTAAGCAGTGGGACAATAGAAGAAAATATATAAGAAAGCCAACCCTATCAAATACTGTGCTACTTTTTTCTAAGCAAGCAGGTCAGCAGGTCTGAGCACAGCTCCACTTTTAATTCACATGCTAGACTATGAAAAGAAAAAACAACAAACTCCTTCCAGACACAAGCAGATCTTGGCCACCTGCAAGATGAAGACATTACGTTTGCTGTTGCTCTGAGCATCAGCTGCACATTTTTCAGTCCCTATCACAGTCCATCCCTTGGATCTGGGTGTTTTGCTTTACATTCAGGTTTACTTTGTCTGATACATCTCCCATGCTAAAAGCACACACTAGTCTTGTTTTAGCCTGGGTTATGGTGTGACTGGCGGTTAGGACATTTTCCTCTCCTAGAGGGCGGAAGATGAGAGAAAAGCTTGTAGATGGTAAGGCTATTAAATCCAAATCTCTTGCTTCCCGGACAAGTAATTATAGAGAAGATAGGCTTGCTTTCTTGTTTTTCTTGAATGAACATGGCCTTGTCGACGTATCTTTCACTGAGCTCTCCCCACAGCACATATGAAAAAAACCAAGCTGTTTGCAGTCCTGGATGCACACAGTAGCCAATACTGAGGTGACCAATGCTCTCATGCATACAAGCAGCTAAGAAGGATTTTTATTTATTGCTTCATTTGAATTATGTGTATTAAAATGTCAATTGGTTATCTTCTATGCATCTAAATGCTTTTCTGAATCTGGCCAGAGTCTATCAGCAGTTAGAATATAGAGCTGGTCTCTTCAAGGACTAAAAAAGACTGATGTTGCATTTCTGTACCTATTCAGAGTCTCAAGAATTGCTCCACTGGTCTAAAAGTACAGCACTCCAAAATACATAGGGAAAAAGATGAATTCAAAAGGACTGTTGTTTTAGTTTTGCCTCTTCAAGAGTTAACAATCACTCATTCTACCTGGATTGTCCACGTAGCGATGTACTATTTAAGTTCTGTGGGAAAGGTGCAAAAGATGGTTTGTGACCACAGTTTCACAGCAACTGCTGTTACACTGACCTTGGAGAACTTGTAATGACATGGACATGATGGACCCACAGAACCTGCATGTACCACTGCAGGAACTACAGCTTAAGATTTTCATCGCAGACAGGAGACAGAAGGTTATGCCACTGGCCGTACTTTGGTCTCAAGAACAAGATTTCTGATAGAAAGTCTGTTAAACTGAAGGGAATTTTGTGTAGCTTTCAGCTACTATGAGTTTCAAATTCAAAGTAATGGGAAAGAAAGTTATAGACAAAATCAGTGTATCCTAGGCAATTGCACAAGTAAAAATGTACAAATTCAATTCCTTTTACCCCCAACCCCACCAAAAGAAAAAAACCTGAGATTCTCGACAGTGTAGCTGATAACATTTCTACATTTAACAAAAAGCAAGAGGGGATGAGAGTAATTTTCATTATTTTAATTCTTTTATGCAATGAAACCTAACCACATGATAATCAGAAAGTTATTCAATCAATAATGGTATCACATAACAAGTTTTGACCAGGCTGTGAAAAAGAAAATTGCAGTAACAGAAGGAGAATCACTCAAAATGCCATTATCCTTGAAGGGCACAAGTGCACTCCCCCCAGTAAAAGGTCAAAAGCGATGGATAAAATATTGCCAATTATAAAACCCCAAGCAGCTGTATTTAATAAAAAACAAGACGCTGAATAATTTAAAAATTTCAAAACTGAAAATAGTCCCTCAAATATGACAGTGATACCTGTATCGAAATCCTTCTGCAAAAAAAGATGCCAGCTAGTAATATTCCAGCTCATGTTAAGAAAGCAAATCATTCATTCATACTGTAAGCTCAGCTTTCTTGTCTTTAATCGTGGTTCATTAAATTGTAACACACAACTAGTACAATGTAAAATAGCTAGTTCTGAGTAATTCAAAATATATAACTTCTCTTAGGAAAACAATTATGATATGGAAGGGAAAATAATTTATTTATATTCTTCATTACTTTCTAGCTTGTTTTTCTTTTAAATGATGCTTATACCCAAACAGATGGATAAAAAGGAAATATCCTTTTCCAACTTTCGTAAGGACATGAGGATGTCAACCCAAGAATTTATAACTCAAAAGCAATGAAAATCAAGAGTAGCTATTTTTTTTCAGGTTTTAAGGAATAAGAATTTCTACTTCTTAATTAGAAGCCTGTTAGAATAACCCTGGAGACAGGCAGGATAGATAGCAACAAGCCTCTAAAAAAGGAAATAGCAAAAGAAGAGATCTTCATGGTCATTTTTCCTTGATGAAGCAAAATTCTTCTCCTCTGTATGCTACAACTTCATCAAATGGTGATGTTAACTCTGTAGTTCATTAAGATACCCTCCACAGTTTTGGAAACTGTTCCAGAGTATGTTTGGAAACTTTCTTTAATGGTTATACTGCAGTTATTGTTTAACCAAGCTGCATTATTTAGCTTGGCTAATTCACCCCTTCCTGCCAGCTTTACTTTTAACACTTTCCCATCATTAATTTATTTCCTTATATTAAAATAAAAAGTCGAGATGCTTTGACAAGCTTTCAATATGTACACTGCTTGTTCTTCACTGTGCCAGAGTTACCTTTTATGACAGATTTTCCTTTCATCAGGAAAAGGCCGATGCCAATGTCAATGAGATTAAGGCTGAGCTACTGAATGACTTTTTTTGCCTCAGTCTTCACCGGCAAGGGCTCAAACCACACTGCCCAAGTCATGGAAGGCAAGAACAGGGGCTCCGAGAGTGAAGAACCACCCACAGTACGAGAAGATCAGGTTCAAGACCTCTTAAGGAACCTGAAGGTGCATAAGTCCATGGGACCTGATGAAATCCATCCACGGGTCCTGAGGGAGCTGGTGGATGAAGTTGCTAAGCCCCTTTCCATCATATTTGAGAAATCGTGGCAGCCTGGTGAAGTTCACGCAGACTGGAAAAAGGGGAACATAACTCCGATGTTCAAAAAAGGAAACAAAGAAGACCCAGGGAACTACAGGCCAGCCAGTCTCACCTCTGTGCCTGGCAAGATCATGGAGCAGATCCTCCTAAAATCTCTGCTAAGGCATGTGGAAAATAAGGAGGTGATTGGAGACAGCCAACATGGCTTCACAAATGGCAAATCATGCCTAACAAATTTGGTGGCCTTTTGTGATACTGCCACACACTTGGTAGAGAAGCGCAGAGCAACTGACGTCACCTACCTGGACTTATGCAAAGCATGTGACACTGTCCTGCATGACATCCTGGTCTCAAAATTGGCAAGTCATGGATTTGATGGATGAACCACTCGGTGAATAAGGAACTGGCTGGATGGCCGCACTCAAAGGGTTGCAGTCAACAGCTCAATGTCCAAGTGGCAGCCAGTAATGAGTCGTGTTCTTCAGGGGTCTGTACTGGGACCAGTACTATTTAACATCTTTGTTGGTGACAAGGACAGTGAGGGAGAGTGCACCCTCAGCAAGTTTGCTGACAACACCAAGCTCGGTGGTGCAGTTGACACGCTGGAGGGAAGGGATGCCATCCAGAGGGACCTGGACAGGCTGGAGAAGTGGGCTTGTGCAAATTGCATGAAATTCAACCAAGCCAAGTGCAGAGTGCTGCACCTGGGATGTGGCAATCCCAGGCACAAATGTAGGTTGGGCAGAGAATGGCTGGAAAGCAGCCCTGAGGAGAAGAAGTTGGGAGTGCTTGTGGACGAGAAGCTCAACATGAGCCAGCAGTGTGCACTGGCAGCCCAGAGCGCCAACTATGTCCTGGGCTGCATCAAGAGAAGTGTGGCCAGCAGGTCTCAGGAGGCGATTCTACCCCTCTACTCTGCACTCATGAGACCCAACCTGGAGTACTATGAACAGCTTTGGAGTCCTCAACACAGGAAGGACATGGACCTGTTGGAACGTGTCCAGTGGAGGGCCATGAGGATGGAGGGAGCACCTCCCTGATGAGGACAGGCTGAGAGAGCTGGGGTTGTTCAGCCTGGAGAAGAGAAGGCTCCGGGGAGACCTCATAATGGCCTTTCAATATCTGAAGGGAGCCTACAGGAGAGCCAGAGAGGGACTCTGTGTCAGGAAGTGCAGTGACAGGACAAGGGGTAACAGCTTTAAATTGGAAGAGGGGAGATTTAGATTAGACACCAGAAAGAAATTCTTTACAGTGAGGGTGGTGAGACACTGCAACAGGTTGCCCAGGGAACCTGTGGATGCCCCATCCCTGGAAGTGTTCAAGGCCAGGCTGGATAGGGCTTTGAGTAAGTGAGAGGGGGGGTGGAACTCTATGATCTCTAAGGTCCCTTCCAACTCAAATGATTCTATGATTATTGTATGGAACATTTTAAAAAAATATAACCAGAACTGTATCTGATGCTCTTTAGTCTAGTAAAGGACAATGCAGGATAAGAATACGAAGCTTTATCCTCTCTGGGTCCAAAGGAAAATAGAAACGTCTCCAGAGAAAGGGTACAGGTCCTATCTTAACAAGTAACAGACTGTCATGGAACTGGAGTTAGCAGAAGTCATATGAACAGAGCTCAGCATAGGCTGCCACTCTAAAAATCTTCTAGAAAACAGATATATTGGAGAAAAAAGCCCAAACAAACAGCAGGAAGCTATGGCACTTCAGGGATACTAAAACATTACATTTTTGGTGTCCCAGGAAGTGCTCTATGTCTTCTTTGAGGTCATTATTTGAGAACAAAGTCTCAAAACTAAAATTCCCCACATGCCAAGTAGACTTAATGATGCTACAAGCTGTATAACTAGACTGACTTGTCCTTTCAAAGTACTTTATGGAGAAATAAACACAACTACATGTTCACACATTAAAAACAAAAAAATCTAAGACATTGTACCACTGCCATAAGTTACTCAGAAGAACTGGCTTCACAAGCAACACTATTTCAATCCTATTGTTGATGACATTATGATATACTATTTTCTAAGTGCACAATAATACTGAATGACCTCAAGAACTTATTTGTTTCATATAGTTTATCCTGCAGCCTATAACAGCAAGTCTCTCTTTCAGTTGGGCTTACACAATACGTACATGAATGATTTAATCCTCACAAATGGATGTAAATGTTTATCCCACAGACAAAAGGATGTGAAACTGCTCTTAAAAATAATTCAGTATTTCTCCGAGTTAAAGGCTAGAAAAGATCTACTACTTTGCAACATTGAGCTTTATGCTGTGTTTATTACAAAGATTCTCAAGTTCAGCAAGATAGTCATCTAATTCCCCAGATCTCTTCTTTTACCTTCCTGATTTCTCCTGGTCTAAGGTTGTAGGATGCATCGCCTCTCCTTAAAGAAGCCTGAACCACAACCAGTTTTTTCCTCTTTTTCTGTTTGATATTCTAGGAACCAAACCCTTAGAAGTTAAATAACAACATCTGCTGCTATAATCTTCACAACTTCTCAGTACCATCAAGGATGGCTGCCACATGTCTGAAATTAGAGACAAATGAAACAGTGGGTCGTCTTAGGCTCTGGAGAAAGGCAAATGCCAGCAAGGGCTCAAGGGAAGTGTTACAAAAACGTTTGCTAAACTAAGCATTCCAGTGCTGTTCCAAAGCCAAAACCTTCAAGTTACAATGCAGGGAACCTAGAAACAAAGCACGTGTCTGGCATCGACCTAAACCTGTACTGAGAGAATATAGACTGGATCTTACCAAGGGATATTAGTAACAAGCCACACTGTGGGAGCCTCTGGGAGAGATCTCTACAAGTCCTTGTCAGTAGCAATAAAGACTCTCCATGACACAGCCTTCAAGAGTCAAAAAGCCACCAAAGGCTTTTAATGCTTTCTCATTCCGTCGTCTTTGTTATGACTTTAAAGCTGGAGTTCAAGACATGTAAAATAATACATTTATGGCATATATGATAGTCTAAACTACATCAAAGTCTACTGACAGCATCACTGAATTTACAAGCACACTGCTGTATGTCCTGACTAATTAAATAAAATCTGATCCACCAAACTGATTGTGTCCAACAGCTGATAAAGCTTAAATAAAACCGAAAATTAAATACTCCTGCTTCACAGAAGAACCAGGTGCAGCCAGAACTAATGTCTAAAATGCAGCCCTCTCTAGACCTTTCTCAGTGAACTGATATCATACTATACCTAGCAAAAGGTTTAGTCAGACACAAGCAGTTCATGGTTGATCTGTTTTCTAATGCAAGATATTTATAATTTTCTGATCAGACAATGCAACTACAGATCAATTACTACAATCCATATGTTGCTCTCCTTTTGATCTTACTAATTTCTTATCAAAACAACTATATGTTAATAGATGCATCTCTTATACAACATGTAGCACTTCTAACAGATTAATTTTTTTGAATATAAATTATTAGCTATTTTACAATAGTTGCCAAGAGCTCCAAGAAACCTCCTCTCTTCCAAAACTTCTTTTATATGGGTTTAGTACATCATCTTTTCCATTTGTTTTCTTTAAATACAGCCTACTTTTTTTTTAAAGTCTTTATTGACTGAAGGCTCCTAAATCAAGCAATTCAGAATTTAATGCTCACTTGTTCAGTGTAACAGGATTGCTGTAATGAAGATGAAGTAAAAGGTACTGTGTAAATAGTGGAATAATTGAGGAAAGAGCAAAAGAATTAAAAAAAAAAAAAGTGACTCACAGGATCTTTGCAGCTTATGGGCAAAACGCTTAACACTGATGGTAACTCATTACTTCCAAAGAACTCAAAAAGTTCCTTTAAACATAGATTACTTTTATCTAGAAGAAATATCATTCTATGTGCCTCCTACATGAAAACAGGACCAACTTTCATACTGCTCCCCAAACCAGAAAGTCATGCCCAGGAAACAGCTCAACTACAGAAGTCTAGAGCAAGGTGTTACATAGGTTCATCTGTTCTGTAGCAGATCTTTTATTAATGCACTAATTCAATGTTTATGGTGCCCACTGTACCTACGACCACATGGACAGAAGCTTTTCGGTCATTGAAGGAACCTCAAGATACCTGAAGCTGGGCAGGAAGAAACAACATATGACTAAGGGCAAGAAGGCTGGGTCTTTTTTTTTTTTCTTTCTTGATGTTTTTAATTGATTTTATCCTCAGTACTAGCCACCTTTCATTATTATGCAATTATCTTCAAATTAATTTGATTAAACTGAATTTGATTAACTCCATGCAAAACTAGCTATTCCAGTCACATTTTGCACTTCTTTAAAAAATACGAAAAAACAACCCCCAAAAAACCATCACAGAAACAAACTACTGGACAAGTAACAAATAATTCACTGGATAAGTAATAAATAAACCAGATGTTGGGATGAAGTTTTGCATACAATATTTGAAAACAGTTTGTTAATCAATAGCAAAAATTTCTAACTAAAGTAGTTCTGCTTACAAATAATCACCATAAAAATTGTCATCTTGCTGTTTCCATACTAATTGGGAAATAAGTATCTGCATATTTCTGCAACTTCTCAAACTAATATTTTTCAACATGTCAATTACGTAAAAAATTAAACCCTGTGATATATATGAAAATAAACCCTATATACACCTATGCATAAATCCCATCAGAAAACAATGCATAACACCCATCTTCTAGTAAATGTAGATAGGTATTGCAGCCCTCACTTTGCAGCTTTGATAAAAGCCTTTTATCCTAGCTAGTATCTAATTAACTGGATTTATTTGTTGCAATAGCTTAATATAGTACAGCAAATTCAACTTGAAAAGCCCAGCTTCTAGAACAACTAACTTAACTTCCTCTACAAGAAATACACTTATTTGCAGGCATCCTGGTATTTTCTGTGGAAAGAACACAAGATAACCAGAAATGTATATCTGCAATGCCTCTGTCACAATCGTATGCAATGATTCTTAAAAGAACCATACGCTGGTTTGGCACTGTAATTCAGGAAAGAAAACATTCACTTACCGCAGTGTGACTGGAAAACCTGTGGCTTGACTACCTGATTGCAGATATTGCACACTACAAGATAGAAATCATCATGAGCTGGATAATGGCCAAATAAGTGCATATCTGTGGGAAAGTTAAAAATATATACAAGAATTAGAAATTAGGCTTTAAATATAGGTTAAGAAAAAAAAAATTAAAATACTTTAGGGCCACTACTGTTACATTAATTTATACAAAGCAAATTTATACATTGCTCCATAAGAACTTCTTATCCACATTAAAGATATTTTTATTCCTCTTCTAGGTTTCAAGGTCTTATACTAAGGCTGCAGTCTCATCCCTCAGTCTGACCCAAAACACAGGCAGCAACATCTTGGTCTTAACGCTCACTGCCAAGAAGTGGAATAAGCATTTCTGTACTGGTCAGCTGCTGAAACAGCAAAATAATGTGTCTTTTAAAATCTCTGCCTAAACATCCTTTCAGAAAACACAGCACCCAAGTTATGCCCCATGTTACAATATTCCATGGTTGACTACAGATTGTTAGAGAACACCTCTTGCTTAAAAGCTAGTTACAGTAACCAAAGTCAAGCATCCTACAGCTTAAAATACAGTCAGGAATCCCTGTTTTGAATCAGATGTCACAACATGAAATTTCTCATTCTGCATGAATGTCCCTCCTAGTTCAAACGCCCTGCTGTTTGTTTCCCCACAAAAACTCTGGGAAGAGACAAAGTTGGTTAATGAAGTATTTCTCAATGACAGCATGAAGAATTTAATGAAATCAAAAGATGTACAGTCAGACAACGACAGGTGCTTGTCCCTCACATAATGCAACGCATGCATTCTTGAGCCATTAGAAACACAGAGTAGAATGGGCTTAAATTACTACTGAAGGTCTCCGAGCTCTAACATTACAAGTGAGGTAACTTGTTTCACCCCGCATCACTTTAACTTCAGAAGGAGCACACATACTCATCCACCGCAGCTCAGCTTAGAGGCAGGAACTCCAGCCAGGTCTATGCACTTTGGTGTGACCATGTCACCACGTCACCACACCCAGTGCCACTAACGAAGGTGTTGCTGCATTAGTAACCCTGGGACGAGTATCGGACCCACAGATTGCGCTACCTCTCAGAACAGGGCAGTGACACCTCTATTCAAAGATGTCGTAAAATGGCATTCCAGTGTTATTCAGCAGCATCCGAAATCCATTACAGAGCTTGCAAAAGTGGCTTGTGACTCAGACTGGAGCAACAACCTGGTGTCTTTTAAACTGGAGGATAAATGTGAAGACCCTCAGTGAAGTCAAACATGTACAACAGCAGCTGTGACTGATAAATATCAGCAACTAAATCCTGCTTCTCCAGTAAGTATGTCACATTTTTATTTTAAAATAGTGATTTCTTTCAAAAAGTGACTAAAGCAAGTACCTTACTTCACCAGTTCTTAACTAAAGAAAGATTTTGGCCCTAGAAAACTGTTTTTACAAGTAATTCTGCCCTGCCTGTACCACTGTGTAAGTAACATCACTACTTAAGATGGTAGTACAGGGCACAATGAAGTATAAAGTATCTCTAGTCCCTGGAAAACCCACAAAAAAAAAAGAAGGACCCCTCTCATAATAATTCAGACAGTATCACAGGTAGATACAAACAGGCTTGTTCAAGCATCCTTGGGCACAAACCAACACCACCGACCTGCAGGTTATTTCACAGTCTGATATGATGCTCCTTTATCCCCTGAAAACCGAAAGCCTCATTAAATGTTACTGTTCATACCAGGCTATGAAATACAGTTGAAAGGTTAACCAATCATGACCCCTTCCCATGCTAGACTTGGACTAACCAAGCCTTTAAATGGATTACAGCCAGAAGAATGCAATCAACACATTCAATTGAAATTTAAAAGAAGGGCAGTGGTATAAATTCTTTTGGTAGTTTCTTGAGGTAGTGTTAGAACTGATAAGCCAAAACTACACAGTTAGATTAAACCAAATCCTCCCTACTAGTAAAATAAACAAGCAAAACCCTAAGCAGGCACTATGTCTGGCCTGTTTGTTTTTTGTTTTAATGTGAAAAGTCAGTGGTCTTAAAAATCACTTTATACTGGCAATTCTTACCCAAGGATATATTTGATCAGAACCTACAGATCTCCACTAACAGCACTGTAAACTCCACAAAAAGGAGTGTTTCTTCCAGGTATAACTTAACACTAAGTCTCAGCTTGAAAACATGGATTTAATTAGTTATGAAATATTTAAAAAATGGTTAAAACATCTCAACTTCAACCCTTTTTTGCTGTTATTCAAATGGTCCGGTGACAATCTTTTTACAAAAACATACAGACTTTGCCCTTTACAAACATAAAAGTTACAACTTCTTTCCATTTTAAGTTCCTTAAGTTCATTTAACCTTCAGAGCTCTATATACTAGCCTTTAAAATACACACAGTTCTGAGGCATATGAAGCCTGGCTGGGTCTGAGTCTGAGTTTTTATGAAGTCTGGCTGCAGGGAGTAACTTATAAAAACACATGCGGTATTAATACTGGAGAAATCCACTCAAGTACATAGATGGAATAAAAAAAATCAGGTTAGTTCAAAGGATCAAAGAATCATCTATGTTTTCACCAGACACTGTCAAGGAAAGCGAGCAGTGAAGGAAAAGTTCTGGTACCTGTGAGCTGTCTGCACAACCCTGGCAAACAGCACTACACCTAACGGGTAAAACAGCATCATTTGAGTTTTTATGATATTGAGGCGGCAGAGGTTGAGATGCAAAGAAACCACACAGATGTGTAGGAGAACACACCAAAACACTGCTGTGTGAAACACTGCATCAAAACAACACAAAGAGTAAGTGACATCCTGAATTAATGCTTTAGGTATTTTTTTATTTTGCAGATACCTAGAAATAGCCCAGTGGAGGTCCAAGCACCTATTGATATATGTGAGTCTCCTGATATGAAGTTATTAGTTACCTGTGAAAAGTCCACTTAAATTAATCCAAGAGTCTCAAGGACACAAGATCACAGGTTGGAAATCAGAAATAGGAATCACTCTACAGAAATACATTTTTCTTACTGAATTGGAACAACTAAAAAACTTAAAGACTACCTGTCAGGCTGGATTCCTTGAAAACCTCACTATGCAGGAGAGAAAAATTCATCAATTCCAAACAGGTTGAACTAACTCTATTAGATCATCAATGTTAACAAGATTGGCATGAATCAGTTTTCATAATTAAACCCATTATTAGTAAGCACACACACAACATATATAAATCACTGTTTAATTAAAACTGTACAAAGCATTGTCTCACCAGAAGTTCCAATGGGGGACTCACTTTACTAAGCATGATAATATTACAAATGCAATCCAGATCAGAGAATTTGCCATGAAGAAAGTAGGGAAAGTTTGAAATGAAAAAGAAAGCAGAAAATATAAATAACTGTATTATCTTTTAATACAGGTTTTCTTGCTTTTAATAAGAATAGTTCTACCATGTTCTACTTAAAGCAACCAGGACTGAAGTGTTATTCTAGACACTGGTATAATTCTTAAATCAGTTTGACAATTTCGACCTTGTACACCTAGCAAAAAAGACAATGAAGTCGCCAAATAAAAAAAAGAAAAAAAAACAACAAAACCCCAAAACTATCTCTAAAGACAAAAATCATACTTCCTTGCCTGCTTAGTCAGAAGCAATGGTGATAAATTTTTCAGGAAAGGTTCATTTGCGAAAAGAAAACCTATCTCCAAAAGTTAGCTCAGGAAAAACTTCTTCATGGAAAAAGGTAAGAAGAAAATAGCAGATAATTGGTAAGTAAGGTGACTGACTATCAAACAGTACTGTATTGGCGTACAAAAAGAAGAGGGAGGGACACAAGAGCAAGAGTGAAGAGTATGTATTATCTACCAAAATTTGGTTTCCCCTAAAAGGGAAAACAGTGTGACCAATTGCATGAGTCACCCCAGACTGGAATGGTGATCCTTACCAGAGCCTGTGATCTGCTTGTTCCCTAGATGCAAATACAGAGAGCTACAAGTCTCTGTATTTGGATGGACCTGTCCAGCCCTTCTGCTAAGTAAAAGCAGCCCATGGCCCCCATCACAGTGACCTCATTTTACTGGAAGATGCTTTCAGTAGATTGAAGTAGACTTTTGATGGCAAGAAAGAACAGGTAAATTATTTTCCAGTACCAACACACTTTGCAGAAATGCTATGTATACATACCCTGCTCCCTGCAGTACTGAATCGTCATACCTTCCACATGAAATCTTTTGGTCAGCCATGTCTGTTGATACTGTAGTGTACACTGACAAAAGCCTTGCTTGAAAATGATACCATTTGACTAATGGGATGTGAGATGTCCCATATCATGTGAAAAATATGCAAGATAGGTGGAAATCAGTGAATGCTGACTGTAGAAAATATGACTTTTCTAGATTAAAATCTTTAACAAAATATTACTTTGTGTGTACTTTGCTATGGTGCTTGGAAAATAAATATAACTTCTCTTTATAGTTTTTATATTACTAATATTTGCAAAAAAAAAAAAGATGGCAGTAGCTATATGACATGGTTTTGTAAGACATCAGCTTGGTAAAATGTGCATTAAAAACACAAATACCATAGGAACAAAAGAAAACGTTGCTTCTGCAAATTGTGGTACAAACACAAACATGCAGGTGTCAGATACGCCTTTTAATCTTCCCCAATAATACATACAAAAGAATTATTTTTAGTAATAATCAAAGCCAGATGACTTATATGAAGCTCATTCTCTATTATTATATAATTCATAATCATTTACATCCAACTGTATAATAAAACACAAGCTAGAAATAATCTAAAACATCCTTCCACGGCAGAATTAAGGTTGCTGAACAGCAAGACCTCATGATATTGCGTAGGAAATGAAATTTTTAATGATGATTCCTTTGCTAGAAATTATACACACTTTAAATGTTCACTTATGTATCAGTTGCTCCCCTAAATATACCCACAAAATCTGCTTGAAAAATATTAGTGATGTTTATTTGTAAAGAGAGAGAAGGGGAGGAGGAGGGGAGAAAGACTATTCATGACACACTGGTTTCAAATTAACAAAGGGAAGCTTAAAAAAAAAGGCAATGGCAAAAATTGCAATGGACAAAACCAAATCCATGTGGTTTCTCCAGAATCTCGAGATACAAGTTTTTAAACTCTGTGTCTAGAAATGTGTTGAATATTTCCCACCTGTTCCACAGAAGTGATAAACCTGTCCATCATTCAAAAAAGGAGGAATGCACAAAATCTTTCAGTGCATTAGATTAATTTTACATTTGAGATTACTTAAAAAAACTAAGTAATTTGAATGGAGAATTGAAACTCCAAAGTGAAACAATAAAAAGACATCTTCAGGGTATTACTCAGACAGCAGTTAAACATGCTTGCATAGACAGGATAGTTTTATCTTAGAAATAAACGTCACACTATTTCCATTTAACACTGGCTTTATTCTCTCCCAAGTATGGTTTTCCTTTAGTTTTCCTTTTTTATGCAAAAGCCAGTAAGTTGCTTCAGTAATTAGTAAGCTAGTATAAATTGCATTTTACCCCTGCAAATGCCAGAGTCACAGTTGCCATTAATCACAGAATAATCTAAGCTGAAAGATATCGCTGGATGTCATTTACTCCAAGTCCCTGCTCAAATCATGGCTAACTTCAGAGTCAGAAACACAAAGTAATGCTCAAGCTCATTTCTCTTCTGACGAAAAAATGCAGGTCATGGCTGAAGTAACCATGACATCGAGGAAAAAAGTAAACTTAAAATATTCAGGACAGAATTAACACAATTGTAAGTTCTGACCGATATCCTTTAGGTGTTAATACAAGGAATCAAAGATTCTACAGGCTAAAAAAAATGAAGGGATTAATGAAAACAGAAATACCGGACTTTTCAACAACAGCAATAATGAATGAAATGAAGAAAAAAAAATGCAGGGAAAGAACAGCAAATAGACTTAACAAGAGTCAGTGTGGTAAAGAATCAAAGTGATAACATCTTTAAACCAGACCAGTAACTTCGAATGGTATGCTGCCTCCCAGGTTAGAGCAATCATGAGGATGCTGGCAATCCTAAAGAATGTTGGGAATTTTTCATTAATTATAGTTTATACAGGAAACACTACCCCAACTGACTTGGAAAAACTGTGAACTACACCGCCTTATCTAGGCATTCTGAAACTGTATTGAAGGTGGAAGTGATCCCTTCCATGCACAGACCCATAGCAAAAGAAAAAAAAAAAAAAAGAAGTTCATCATTGGAATCAGCAATCTAGATAAACATTTTGGATTAACAATATCTGTATATCTTTCGTAACAACAATCTTGACGTTACTATTTTGCAAAAGACACTATATATTAAAGAAAAAAAAAAGAAGAAAAAATAAACAAACATACAAAAATGTGACAAAGCTTTTCTTACACAATTCTGAATTTATGTAGGCTATTTGCCATCCCAGTTAAAAATAATTTGGCAACACATGACCAGAATCGTTACCAAATTAACGCATCACAAGAATACTTGAAGAGAAAACCCCAGACTCACAGGTCTAGAAAGTATGCTGCATACCTACGATAGCAAAAAACCTCAGCTTTTCACATCTTAAGATATCCTAAGGATAAAACATTAAGTTTTTCCTCCTTAAAAAACCACCTTCTTAATACTTGCTTACATGGAGGCATACCACCCCTTACCTCCAGGTGCAGGCAGAGGACATCTCACCTGCTTAGAGTCTTTATTTCACTAGTCGTACACAACTTGGATAAAATACAGCCTCCAACACCAAATAACTAGTCAAGTCCTCAGCTCCTTTTGTGTATTTGCAAAGGCATTTAATTTGTCTGTAAGAATCCTCCTTCTGTAACAGTGTAGGACACTCAAAATTAACCTTCTCTTCTTTTACAATTTTATGTTTCAATAGTAAGTCAGGCTGCCATTCCACAAGAATTTAAACTGATCAAAGTTAGGCACTGGTATGGTCCTTTTTGCCTCCGAGCTTCATATTCCTGCCCCTCCCTTGTGCTTGAACCATCAATTAATTTATTAGACAAGGAATCAAATTCAAGACAACTCTGACCCAGGAGCAAAGTAGCAAAAGGAAGAACAAAACAAATTAGGAAAAGGTTTTCTGACAGTTTGATTCCATGCTGTTCCACAGCAGAGCCCGATGAAGGCCACCGCTAGCGTAAGGGAGGGGAAGGAAACGCAGAGCCCAGAGCTGGAGAGCAGGAGGAGCAACGGGACCAAGACCCGTTAAAACCGCTACGAAGCAGCAATGCCTCTCTAGCTCATCCTGAAACGTGTCACACAGGTATTTGTGCAATATTAAAGGAAGACATTTGGCTCCAAAAGCAGCTTTGTAAAAATAAAGTTACTTGTCTCTCAATTAAAGATAGCAGTAAGCAATTTTTTAATTTGCACTGTATAGAAATGTGTGGTAGCATATAATCTCCTTTTATATAATTCTTTATGTTTCTAACACTTTAGATTACTGAACTAATCTTTAAAATTGTGTTCCCACTTCAACATTTAACTTTTCAATTATTTTGCACAATAAAACCAGACACATTAACTTTCACCTTTTCAGTTCCTGAACTCACTGTCTCTCCTGCCTGTCCTTCAGTTAAAAAGCCTCCTCATTTCTGATGTGAAAGGTGTAGGCAATACCAGTAAGAAAACAGTGCACATTAAGAGAGAGGATCACATGCCACTGAGGTCTGTTTGGATGGGAATGAGAATTGTTAATGCTTTATTTTTAATTTTTTATCATCAGAGCTTAAACTACAGGGCAAATACAAAAGACTAAAGCTGCTAAAATATATTAATAAAATTTAGTGAATGTTTGCATTTGGCCACTGCAGCCCAGGGCTGGAGTGACAGGAGATGGTCCTGGAAAGGAGCAGCTAGAGCAAAGACAGACTGTTCATGGCTTTGGCCGTGCTCTGCACTGGCCCTTCTGGAGAGTGGAACAAGGCTGAAAGGCAAGGGCAAAAGACAGTTTAGCAGGGTGACAGGCAATAAAACCCACACTTGTAATTGAAATGGACATCATTCAATTACACAGTATTTAGTCTTAACTAGGGAAGTGTAATCATAACATATGAATGTGAGGGAATTATAAGAACTCCGGTAATATCAAACTATTGTCTACAAAGTTGTAACTGTTCTTACTTTTTACTTTAATGATTAGATTACTTCAGGGAAATTATCTCAAGGAGTATCCTCCTTGAGAACCTGGGTTTTGATCTGTCTCCCATTTTACATATAACAACATATTCCAGGAACTAGAGCAACTGCTTATAAAGTCTACTATTATAAAATTTCAGAAAGTCAATACCCACAAGAAAATCCTTCTGCGTGGTAAAATAAATGCCTGTTAAGCATATTAAAGTCCAAAGACTGAAAAAAAAAAAGAAAAAAAAATCCCAAACTTTCCACACATCAGTTAAATAACTTGCCCCAAAAATCAAGGTGAGGAAAATACAAGGAAGAAACAGGTTTTCATGTCTTTGAAAGCAAGTTAGAGGAGTCATGCACAGGTAGACTAAATCTTCAATTAGACCAACAGCTAAACAGTTAAATCTGGCTTTTGGGCTTCAAGGAGATGTATGTCCAAAAACATCTCTATTTTCCCCACCAGCTACAGTTAGTCTAATTAAGGATATCACCTCCAGCTACAAATTTCATCTTGCTTATGTCTGGAAATCTTCAGGACAGAAACAGTATTATTAAACAGCAGCAAAAATTAAATTACTGAGGGCAAGGAAACATTAAAATATACATTATTTATAAGGATCCAGACTATGCACTCTCTATCCAAAAGAGAGGTCCCATTTGTAGAGCATACAGCATAACTGACCCCAGACTCCTGAGTGGAAAGAACATGGCAAGGAAGTCCTGATCAGGAGACTCTTACCCTGCAGAAGCAGTAGATTTCTCTCAGATACTCACACAGACCTCTATAAAAAACCTTGGATAGTAAGAGTGGCTGCACACAGTGTGCATACAAAGGATAGAGAATGTGCAGGAGTATTATCAGCCTCTCTGATTTCTCAACTTTCCACAGGCTGGCATAAGGGAAGGAAAAGAGGGAAATTATCTTCATTTCCCTCATAATTCAAAGTGAACGTCATGCCCCTTGACTGGAGAGTCTCTAAGAACTACTATATAGCAACAGAACAATTCTTTCTTCCTTGAACATGTATCAATAGAAGTCTCACTGCAAATGAGACTTGTCAGCACAAGTAGTATCCTTCATGGATGATGGGAACGAATTTCAGCTCAGATTGATTCATGGCTCTCCTGAATTAGATGCTTGACCTTTAGCAACAGTTAGAGGGTAGCACCACAGACATACTTTCTCAGAGACTTCTACAGGTCCTTCAAAGCAAAACCTGCAGAATTTGAAAGAGACAACTATGCTTGACAGATGGGAAAACATACCTACTTTATGGTAACAGACAACAGCAACACTTTCAGGGAAGTTGTCTCTACACAAGGTATTGGGGCTTATTACAGAGCCTATGTCAATACAGGTTATAACCTGGTACCAGCAGACCTGGACCTGCCTAGATCTTGCTCTCTGAAGGCACATTTAGTTGTAAACACTTGCACCCTGCATAGCAGTCTTCTGAACATAGTTTCTCTGAACATCTAGGTAGTTACAAAGCTTCCATCCCTTTTGTTGAGATTGATCTTTCTTTCCGAGCTTCTTGGTCAGCACTTGGTTTGATGCCATTTGGTGCTGCACTTACATGAGCAGTAAGGCTTAGTCCAGAGGGTGGTGATCAGACCACAGCAGTTGAAACAAATGATAAAGAAAAAAGGTTGAGAACAGGCATGTAGTAGTTAAGTAAGATACTCACCAGGTACAGTCTTGCTGTCACAACATGAAACTGTCAGAGAGATGCAGCTACTATCAACACCTGACTCTGTATATGAAAGACTTCAGCTTCCTGCTGGAAGAACCTGACACAGTTAAAAACACTTTGTCTCACCTGTGAGAATGTGTGCACTACTGCAGTGGAACCAGCAGCAACATCTACTTCAAGAACCTGCTCCACGTATGTAAGACACTTCCTCCTTACAGGACATCAATTAAGACTTTTAAAAAGAAATCAAAATGCAAGAATGTCCCAATTCAGTTGACTACCTCAGAGGATAAAATGACCTCTTGTGAGATTATCAGAATAGCTGAGGAACAGCCAGAGTGACAGAGAAATTTATTTTAGTTCACCATAAATATCGCTTCTGATTGTGGCTGGCTGAAGAGCAGAGAAGACAGCATGAACTGTTTTGTTTTCTGTATCACAGCACAATAATCCTAAGGGTTTACTATAATCAATAAGTATTTACCAATGATGTAGGTATGCTATTACTTGATTTCAAACCAGTAAGGTTTTGACATGGACTTCGTACAAAGACTCGAAGCTTTCCATTGTGCATGTAAAAATAAATATTTGAAATCAAAAGAAATTAATAACCCATCTGTAAACCACACTAGAGTACATCTGTACTACAGACCATCTTTACAGTGGGTCAGGATGAGTATGAAAGTTTTTTCCAGTTGTTAAAACCATAGGTTACTAAAGCTATGGTTATTAGGTGATCAAATATTAAGTGATCTGAAAAATAAAGTTTGAAAGGAAAATAACTTCTCTGATTTTTATTGACATTTTCTGGGGTTTGGGTTTTTTTTTGTTTTGGTTTTTCTTAAGGAAATGTTGAATACAGCCATACTGTATGTGGTTCAGAAAACTAGAAATATTTTAAATACAATTAATTCGTAATACTTTATTTTAGTAAGTCCATCATTTGGAGTGCTAGTAATAAAACACTACAAGGATTGTAGGTTTTCTTTCATTTTCCTGTCAGTGCACACTAATAAAAATATGTTATCTATACAGTCAAACAGTCCTCAGAAGGAAAATCCCAAGACTGAAAACACTGTTCACTCCTATTTCTTATGTGCAGGCTGCCATGAAACAGACTTTAATCCTCCAACTGGCGTTTTCTTCATAAACATTCAGCAAGACACACTGGCACTCACATGCCAGCCTGCAAAGCTGTATTATCTTCTGCAGAAGAGTGACTCTGGTTGAAGGCAGTACAACTGCACTGAAGGAGAGCTGGCTTAATTCCTGGCTCCCAAACAACATTCTTGCATGACCCTGATTAGATTTTTTTTCTGTGCCTCAGTATCCCATCTCTAAAATCCTGATAATATGCTCTTTGTCTGCCCTGCCTGTTTAGATTGCAGTCTTTCAGTGTTCTCTTACTATTTGTCCATACACTGTGGCCACAATAGGGCCCTTCATTTTGGCTGGGACCTCACTACGACTATAGAACAAGCAATGAATAAGATAACTTTCAGTATGTTTTAGAAACGGTGTGTGACAATTGGAATGCTATCGCAGAGACTTATTAAAGACCTCTTAATAATGCTTAAAGGAGCATTTCCATATCCAAGTGGCATATATAATTGCAACAAATATTCTTCTTTGTTGACATTTTCAAACGAAACTTTTGGTTTGCATTTTTTATGGAAATCACACCTTTTTGAATAAGACCGTAAGTTACTAAGGGCTAAAAAAAAGTCACATAAAAATGAAATTTTCACAGCTTTCTAGCCCAGCTCTTTAATAACAAGATTTTATTGCTATTATAATAGGAGTTTGATAATAAACATAGCATCATCAGGAAAATATTTCTCAGACAATGAGTATACTCTCCTAATTTTTCTAGCACTGAAAATGAGTAAATGAGCAAAAAACATTGAGAAAAAATAAACCCTAATCTCACATATGTCATTTTACAAAATGCTGAGCATGTCATTGCTTGTCCATATACAGGAAGAGTGGACCCATGTGCTCTTCCCATTTCATCAAGAAATTGTTGTTGTGGGTGCCTTTACTGCTGTTGGGAGTATCCATTACTGCTGAGGAAAGACAGGATTTCTCATATTCCACAACTCATCCATTACAAAACTCACAGAAAACTCAAATCCAGTTCCTCCTCTCCCAAAGTGTCCTGTGCAGTTTTCCAATCAAGTAGTTGTTGTTTCAGTAGACCTAAGATGCTATATGCAGTAAAAGCATAAGCTTGGTGGATATCATCTTTCACTACTAGGTTGCTACTTTAAAGCAAATTGCTAATGATTAGTACCGTCCACTAAATATTTCACGATGATTGTATACCCAAGTTTTTTAGGAATAAGTTTGCCAACAGATACAGTCACAGCTAGATCTTGGACATCACTGGTACACTATAATAGAAACCAAGCTAGTCTTTAGCCTCATGATACCTTATGATGTCATTTGCAATTTGGTGTTTACCTGCTCTATGGCCAATTTCAGTTTCTGAGTAAAAAGCATAGCTAAAAAAAAGACAAAAACAGCTAAATATCTAAATACTTTTCATCTCAAAGCAATCAGAAACACCCTCTGAAACTAACTGGTCATGACATTTACAACACATAGGCACTTTACAAGCAAAACAATCTGCAGCATTCAAAAGCTGACTGAGCAAATTAAAGAGGGCACTTTCTATGCAGCCACATATATCAATTCCTATATTTATTTTTTTCCCCCAATAATCACCTGGCTTTTTGCAATCCCCAAGTCCATTGCCAAAGGTATTTCTGTTTTGTTACTTCGCTTCTCCATTCAACGGCAAGAAGACCTTTTAATAACTCTTCTCACCAAGTTGGAAAGTGTCAGCTTGCTCTTAGTCAAGAGCTGGATATTAAATGAAAACATATTGTCTAAATGCATTGTCTAAAAGGACAGAAATAATTCTTATGCCAGTTCTCTGTGCTTTTTCTATATTGCCTCCTACACCTATAACAGCACCTCTCTTCAGGAATATTGCCTCTCATGTAATTTCCCCCCCAGAAGTTACTTTCAGATAGACTTTCAATAAGATCATTTTTTTTCCTTCACACAATTCCAAATGAATTGGATTTCATTCTCTTTCTCATTGGTGTGCTGATCAAAGTACGACTTTAAGTGTTCAATTGTGCTTTTTTTTCAGTTAGATGCCCTTACGCTAAAGAAAAATACATGAGAAAAAGTTCATTACAGATAACAAAATATGGAAATATGAATGATAAACTTTTTAACCAAAGTCCAAAGATACAAAAATGCTACCCCAAGGCCACTGTCAAGGTGGTGAGACACTGGAACAGGTTACTCACAACCAGAGGTTGTGGATGCCCCATCCTTGGAAGTGCTCAAGGCCAGGTTAGACAACCTGGTCTAGTAGAAGGTCTCCCTGCTCAGGGCAGGGTGGTTGGAACTAGATGATCTTTAAGGTCCCTTCTATTCTGCGATTCAATGATTCTATGATACTTTCAAAAATTTACAGAGTGAGTCTAAAGAAGCCTACCCATCTAGCAGTACTGAAACAGCAAAAGAAAGAAATGAAAAAGCAATGGAAGATGCATTTGCTACGTGTGCCTGTCAAAGAAGATGATTTTCTGCACTTGTTATGCTGCACAGCACCTACTCATAATACAAATCATTGGTTTAATATTGTCACTCAAAGGCATACACACTAATATAATAAAAGCTATTAATGGGCCTTTTTTCTTTTAATGAAAGAATAAAGCAGTTTATTATTTCAATCATGCTATTGTTCTATTTCAATGAATGCTGCTCAAGTCATGTTCTGACCAGCAACTGTGTAATTCTCACTATATAACAAACAAAAAATGATGCAAAGATTTCATTTCCACATTCTCAAACAGAGACTTGGAATAGTTTCAGTTGTCTTTGGAGCTGCTTTGTTTGTTTCCTGGACACATAAAAAAAGGTGGCTTTTGGGAAATGAACTACTCAAAATACAGGAAAATAACTGTTTTTCCTAATTTTAATCTTAAGTATATGACTACTACAAGGATCTTTCCACTTCACTCTTCTTCACAGCATTTCCTCACTTTCCACTACTTGGTAGCAGCAATGATTTACCTAGTACTTGACTAGTACTTCAGGGGGTAACTTGAATAACCCCTGAATACCCCCAGAAAAGGTAACATTTCTGAGGCTTGAGAAATCTTTCGTTTTAAAGGAAGACAACTGCACGTAATCAAGAATCAGTAGGCTGATTGGGATCTTGAGGTATGCTACACTGACCGAAAAAGTAAGGATGTTTCAGAGCCATTTAACCATGGAGGTAGTGAGCTTCCTTCTCAATGCGGCCCCTTGAGCTTGGTTTCCTTGCAGTGGGTACGCTGCAGCTTCACCACTGTTGACACCTGACCGAGGTTAGGATACAAAGGGCTCAAACATTCTCACTGGGGACCTGAGAACACCCAATGAACACACACACAAAGAAAATTGCACTGAGATGAAGGCAAGCTGTTGAAAATGGGTCTGCTTGATGCCTGTGTTAGGTTCTCAGCACGACTGTGTGAAAGGTCAGCAACAACATTTGCTGACACGACCTGGTCCCAGAAGTGATGCTTTCACCAGTACCCAGCCTCCCAGATTAATCTCACCCACCTAACAGCTCACTGACACCAACAGACCACTTAACACTTCTTATGCTGCAGCCTGATTCCTGTCAGCTGTGCTTAGGAGGAATCTCCCTTCCAGCGTTGTACTATTCTGTGGATTTGGGTGTAGCAAAGCAATTGTTCATTTATTTCTGAGGATCTGGGTGTAACAAAGCAGTTAGTAATTTATTTCGTCCAGTATTACAGTGCTGTGCCAGCTCCGCAACAGTTAAAAAAATAATAACCACCAGTTCTGTTTAAAGACTGATTATTCACATGTTTCGAGTCCACATTTTTTCAGCTTTTCTTCAAGTCTGCTGTGCTTACTAGTACTCTATGATTTACCTAATTGTGGGGTCATTGGAACAAGAGGTTTCCTAGATAGAGTCCGAGACATAGCTTTTCAGAGACACTCTGGATTCTCTGGTGCACACCTGCCCCCAGCAGTGATAGTGCCTTGAATAGACAGAAGACAAAGGAGATAGAGAAGCAAAAAAGCACTGCCTTATCTTATGCATTCAAGGTACACTGCAGTATCATAAAGCAATAAAAAAAATAATCAAGATTCACGGACAGAGACCACTTAAGAGACCTTTTCACCAACCCCATTAAACAGAAATATCCCCCCCCACTATTACAAGGAACAAACCTCACCCCCATTTACTGTAACACTATGGGTCCTTGGAGGGCTATTACTAATTACTGTGCAATCCAACAGACAGGACAGTGGACAAAGGAGGAGTCAAACCTTCATCACCTACTAGGAAAACCTTTAGCCAAATATACTGAATTTTTAGTGCTTTTCCTGTACATCAGGACAAATTATGTACATTGTAACTCCTAATTAAACACTTTCAAATGCATTGATGAAAAGCATCACACAAGAAAATAAGTATATCCATTTTTTATACATCGTAATATATGTTAACGCCTCATCTGCAAGTTTATGTGATAATTACAATGACATAAGTGACAGCTAATTCCTATCGACATTTCATCTGGAAAAAACCCACCGGTATTACTACTTTTCCAAAGACTGAGTTCAACAGAATTGAGATTCGGAAAAAAACCCCAGAAAATAGCCTAAACACAGCACAGCAGCCATGCACATGAATATCTGTCCACTGAGAATTGTTTGCGTGTTCCCCAAGTGGAACTATGTTGAGCATCAGAAACAAACTCTGGAACTGAAGCTCCTTGTGTGAATCTGAAGCCGCTCAGTGTGAAAGAGGCCCATCCGTATCCGGAGGGATGCAAGGTATCCCAGCACCGGGCTGCACCGCGCACGCTGTGACACCACCCCTGTGGAAGGTACCTGTCTCAGGGATCTTGGCAGCAGCTGGGTGACAGATTACTGTGGTACTTGGATTTAATGAAGGGTAAACGAACATAACGCCAGACAGAATCACTGTTCTAACTGAAGGAGCCTGTGAAATTCTTTGTTAAGGAGGCTCAATATCCGAGACTAGAAAAAAAGCAGTACACACTAACACCCCGCTCAGCACAGTACAAGAAATAACCATATACATCTGTCAAGTGCATCCTCGGAGTATCACTCACCAAAGCTCCCAGTGATGTGCACCCTTCTTCTGAATCTCCTGTTTGCTAGACACGGGAGTTCTACTGAACTCCGTATCTGAATGGCATGAGACACCACTTGCTAACAAACTCCCTGTTAATGAAACTTCTGTAAATGATCTAACCCACTACTACGCAATTAAATACCATCCTGTTTCTGAGATTATTGCAATTAGTCTTTCCAACAAGTTTCCAACAAAAAGGATATTCCGTAGTTATTGGAGCAGGAAGGTTGAACAGTCCATGTATTTTTTAAACAAGTATTCACGACAGAAAGCCTCTGCCTAAGGAAAACTCTTAAACCCAGAATACATTTTCTTCCACCATGTTAAAATATAAAGCACCTTCAAAGCTTCTGTGGATTCCTAAAGTAGTTTCATACCTCAAAGTGCATTTATTCTTTTAGGTCTCTTAAGTTCAAGTACCTAAACAGAGTCAAATGGCCACACTTTAAAACCACCCTGTCAATTGTGAGCATTAAAGAGTCAAGAATCTCTGTAGTTTATAAAACTGAGCTCTTTTAATTTTGATTAGAACAATATGTTTCTGCAATGCAAAAAGCCACCAAGAGCTATAAAAAAAAATAATTTAACTACACAGAAGCACATACTCTGAGTAAGTTACTAGAATGTATAGCTACTGCATAACTATACGATAGAGTTAAGGCAGTCTGGATACCTTACCTATAAATTTCTTTACTGATTTAATGAGTTTCTTTAATATCTGAAATGTTACTTTATAACTTCATCACTCGTTACCTACATTTGCAATATTTGAAGGATACTTGTAACACGGCTTTAACTATTAAAAATCTTGTAATACTACCATATTTTCTCAACATAGTTTTACATTCTATGATTAGTGAATAATAAAAAAAGAGTGATTTTTTTTCTTCCTGACTGTATTCATAAATACAAATCAGAACTAGCTAATTACAATTATATTTCTTTATAACTTCAGTGGAAGCAGTTTCCATTTCATGCACCAGCTGAATTTTACAGCTAACACTACCAAAGTCATCACCAATAAATTCAACAACAACACACTAACAATTTCAACAGAAAACATGGGCATAACTAAGATCCAACCCTGGATTCAAAATCTTAGTCTAACTGCATGTACATAAAGTAGGAAGATTTAGTTCCATCTAAGGGTTATATTTCACAGCAAGGGGAATGTTGCAACTATTTACCACTTAACAGTTCAGAAGCTGGCCATTTGGTCATTCACAATTAATTTATTTTGGTTCAGTATCAACATGGTAGCTACTAGAAATTAACAGGTGACAATTCCCCTTGTCTAAGAAAGGGGAGGAAAAAGGAAAAAGAAAAGAAAAAAAGAAAAAAGGAAGATAATGAAAAAGAAATTATAATACAATAAAAATCACTAGTAATCATTCATGCCCAGTTAATTACCAAAACATGCCCCAATATCTATTAAAATAACAGACTCACAGCTAGCTCACAATCACTGTTTACATTCCAAGATAATTTACAAGTGCTTTACAACTGCATGTTTCAATAACCTTACAAGGACTTTTATTCCTCTGTGGAAACAGAGCATTACAAAATGTCATACTTGTCAGAAAACAGCTGATGAAATTGTGAATAATATGATCTCTGCTAAAATTCCACCAAAAAGATATGCTATACAATAAAGAATTGAAGCATTCCTCACATATGAACATTTCTTATTTGCAAAAAATTTTTTAAATTTATATAAATAATATAGTACTATTTTTTGTAGTTCTATTGTCAACTGTTATTTCACACAATGGAATCATATTTCCCTTTTTATAAAGTTACAGAACAAACATACCAAGGACTAAACTTGTATTGTAATGACTGTATTACTGTATTATCCTCATGACATCTGCACACAAGGATATCAGGATCTCCTTAAGAGACACAGACTGAATTGACTGCGTGGCTTTCGATTACATTCAGAAGACTTCTAGATTTTACAATATCCAAACATAAATGAAACAGAAATTTTCTCATTTTCAAATAGTCAATATTGTGGACTTTTAAGAAAGGTTTTTAGACACGTATGAGCAAGATCATTCATAATGGGAGCTATCCCAATGGCAATGAAAACTTTGCCCTCTATTTTGCAGTTTGGAGTGCTAACCACACATACCAAAGGAACTGTAAGCCATCAGCAGCCCAGACACAATCAAAACTCGGGACACTCTAAGCAAACAAAAACTTAATCATTTACCACACTTCTTGATTCCTTCAAACAGATTCTGGCAATTTGCAAGCTCCCACAGTATTCCCATTAGGCATAGCTGAAGCACTTACACATAAAGCAAATTAGGCAAAAGGGCACGCTGCTAGCCAGGACACATTCTCCGAAACTTCAGAAGATACACTCCCAGAACTCTACATGGTGTGAAATGCCCCCTGATCCTCTTCCCTATCCTTCTTCTCCAGGGAGAGGTGATTTCCTCTCACCTCTGGCCCTCTCTGCCCTTTCACCTTGCCCAAATCCCTCCAATTAAAAGCAAACCTATGGCAGAAAATGCCAGGAGCAACTCAAAACCATGTAAAAGATGATATCACATACAACAGCAAGTTCCTTGCTGCAAAATGTCTCACTGAACCAACTCCACAGGAGCACTCTGAGCTCTCATAAAAAGAAAACAATGAACTGATACATGCTAAAGTGCAGGAAAGCTTCCTTCAAGCTATGGAACATATACAGTAGCATCAAATTCCTGCTCTGCTAGCAGCTTGGACCTAAGAGCAAATAATGAGGGAAAAACCCATACAATTCAAAGTTCTCTGAAGCTTCAATACACAGGTTAGTAGAGTGCAGTTCCACAAATATTCCTATATAAATAATACCCTCCAAGGCATGTTTTGCCAGTGCTGTCTGGACAGAGACACAGATTTTGCTAAGTACCCAACTTTCTTTGACTGCAAGTACAGCAAAATTTCAAGCACAACAAAAAAGCACAACTATTGTGATGACAAAATCTCTTACATAAGATAGTCCAATAAGACTGGCACACTTGGGAGAGATATAAAAAAGCGGGTTTTCTCTTCTCAAAGGAGAATTAAAACTGAACTTGCCAGCAGCAGTGTAAAGCTGTGCCTGGTGTCAGTCTCCAAGTTCCCACTGGGTCCTCTATTACCCTGCTCTTGATAAAAATATCAATGGTCACTCAAAGCCAGGCAAAGGGGATGTAGCCTCTGTACAGACGTAACTTGCTACAATGTGTAAATAACAATATATACATCCTTGGGGAATGTTGTTGAAAACGTGCCATGTACTGCAATTACTTGCAGATTTTTAAATTTTGTTTTAAGTGAAGGTGCATCCAACCAAAGCACTCCAGCAACAGAACTGGAGATTTATCTTCTATGTTTGAAGCAAGTTGCTTGGCCTCTCCATGTTTCTGTTCCTCCATCTGTGACACTTCACAGAAAGCTTGAGAGGCTTAATTTATTAGCAGCCTGCCAAGTGCTTTAGTCAAGTGTATTACTAAAGCATTGAAACTGTGTTCATTGGTCCTGAAAGGGTAAACCCTTACTTAAACCAAAATAAAACCTACAATATGCTTAAAGGAAGGCTACACTTCTCAAATGCCTAGTATCATGTTTACCTTATTTGCCTTTATAGAAAAAAAAAATATCTGAAAACTTCAGGTATTTTATTACAGTAGGACATCTGAGATTTTACTTTCTTCTGAACCCCCTTTCCTTCCATTTACTGTTACACTCCTGGAGGAGGTGATAAGCAGAGAGAAACGTTATAATCATAAAATTAAAGTGACACATGCTCATTCAAACTCACTGTCCCCAGGCCACAGGGGAAGACCTCTACACATCAAGGCCCATCAGCAATCTTTAACTGACAGCAGATGTCAATTTGATACAGGTTGTCTGATCAGGGCAGAAAACAGCCTGGATGCTAATACAGACAAGGGCAAACTGTTCTCCACACCTAGAGAAGACAATACATTAAATACCAGCAGTGAAGACTACTTAAGCACTAGACTTCTCCCAAAGCTGTATCCATTTGGAAGTTTTGTATTGATACACACCCAAGGTTCAGGCTTTTGCTCTTTTGTAAATGTTGCTTTTGCTGCAATATCACTAAGAGAATTCTCATGAACCCATTCCTGGCAAGAGAAAAAGTCCACCTAAAATACTGTCAAAGGATAAAGGTCTATATACATATATATACACACACACATACATACGCATATATTGACCAACTACCAAAGCCTAGTTTGACTTGAGTATATAATATATACTTTATATAGCTAAACCCATTCCTATAAGAGACAGATGAAACAAAATAAGAAACACAAGAGAGAGACTGATAAATAAAAACACACTGATTTCTTGTAATCTTTCAAATTATTAAAACATGAATAGCCAAATTAGACAAATATTCTCCAATGTATCACAAATTAAAAACAGCTTTCATTTAGGCAAAAGACCCTCAAGAATGCTGAGTAAAAGTTGTAACATCAAGAGCAGGGACCATAAGAGATGCCTTGAAAGACAGTCATTTTGAATCACCAGATACTTAAGAAAAATCTCAAAACCCAAACCTGATTACAGAGAATTTTACACATATATGAATATACCTATACACATATACATTTATTTTTAGGATCTCTGTTATAATCTGCCTGTAGATTTTCAGTATATAAATCTGGCAAGCCTGCAGTGCCATCCTTCATCTTGTTCTTGCTAACCTTTCTGTGTGCTTTGGATTTTTTTCAGACTGCAAATATGTATTTCTACTACACTTTGCTGCTAGTTTATCCAGCACACAATTTAGAAGATGGCCTGATGCAACTCTCAGAATTGTGCACTAGATCTCTGCATCCTTTAGCTCCCACATCAGTGGAAAGCATTTCAGTCCCGCACTTACAAGTCCACACTGCAGAACCTACCCTGCCTATAGCATTCTGAAGAATAACTATAGTTAAAGTAACATTTTTTCCCCCCTCCTGACAGGCCAGGGTGGCTCTCTCTCAGCAGGCGACTGCAAGTAATAAAGTAGAGTTTCACAGCTCAATCAGTCGTGCAGAGATGGAAGTAGTCCTCTCCTGGAGTTGGCATCTGAGTAATGTGCTACGTCAAGTACATACTGTTTAGCAAAAGCTAATGGGCTTCACATCGCTGCCATTCAGGACAGGAACTCTTCCAGTGTGAATCACTGGTGTCATTTGTCT
The DNA here is from genome assembly GCA_004320125.1 of Scolopax mira. Classification (NCBI taxonomy): domain Eukaryota; kingdom Metazoa; phylum Chordata; class Aves; order Charadriiformes; family Scolopacidae; genus Scolopax; species Scolopax mira. The sequence goes on from BJBW01001983.1 coordinate 45,770, forward strand.
CCTGCAGGAGCACACCTCAACACTTTGGCAAGCAGAGTGGGGAAGAGAGGAAAGGCTTCTTCATGATCCGTAGATATCAGATTGAAACACATGGTTCAAGATGCCTTTTGACAGCCACGACATTGATACAAAAAGCCCAGGAAATACGCAGAATGGTTTGGTGCCATCATATGCTCTATGGGGCTCTGAAGCTTGTTTTTCCCAAAGCAAGCACAACTTCTGGAAGATGATGGTCCTGATCCATTTAGATTTTGAGACTGTGGTTTGACAACAATCTAAAGCATGGTTTTTTTTCAACATTTACCTTGTTCCTGTAGAAGGCACATGAGAAATAAGAACTTTGGAGCCTCTTAACTTCCATCTTGAATAAGAGGGATGAAGAACACTATCTCACAGGAAGGTGAAGCCTTGAGCTTTCTACAGTACAATAGCATTTCCATACATTTTAAAGATCTTTATCTGACGGCAACAGTGAGATAGACCTGTCTATCATAGCCCATCAAACCACTATCTTGCCTGGTCACACTGTGAACGTAGAACAACTTCATCCAACAGCTTCATTTTTAATGAATCTGTTCCTACTGCAGGGTGTCAGTCATCTTCTTGAAGTCCTGCTTTCAGATTAGAAATTACCCTTTTTAGTGCCTCATTTCAAAGCAAATATCACCTTTTGTTGTTGCATTTGACATAGTTTAAATATAAGTTACCTGAATGCAGATATGGACTAAATGATGCTGCGAAGGTTAAGTGGACCAATCATCTGTTTGACTTTAGCATGGCTGTTTTTATTCTGCAGAGAATGCTGGCCTAATGGTAGATCCTGGCCTAATCCAACATTTGTGAAATTATAGACAGAGGGATCTACATAGTGAGGGGACCGTACTCAGTCCAACATTCAGTCCAGTTTGCTAAGCAGGTGACATACTAAAGACAACTCACTGTGTAAACTTCTAAATATTTTGTAACTACTCAGCTAAGAAGCGATGGATCAGACACTTGTCAAGCTGTGCCACCTTGTCAAAGGCAGCAACAAGGAACTGAAGAAGATTCAGATTCCCTGTACCTCTATAATCCCTTCATGGTACTACTACAAGGTAGGACAGGACACGTATGACCCTGCACATTTCTGACCAGAAACAGCCTGAGCTCAAACACAGAGAATTTGTATAGGTCTAGAACAGAACACACACCAACACACATTTGGAGCAAACCCCATCTTCCAATTCACAGTTTGTTTTAGTCTTTTCAACTGCAGGAAAAAACAAACAAAAATAAAGCTATCTATTCTGCAGTCCTGAAATGCTTTAGTTTTGTTTAGTTTTTCTTGCATTTTTTCTTTTTTAGAACCTCAATTCATGCTGCCTTCTCTTACAAGATTTTGGAGCCAGCAATACTGGCAAGGGGATGAGGCAGGAAAATTTATAAACCTGAGATGCAGCGCACACTTCCTTTCCACTTATTTTGTATACAGTGCTTACACAACCACTGATGCTGGGGAAAGCTCTGAAAGTGTATATTTACTGAAAGTAGGTTAGGTGCTTCTTTTAACCCAAACACAACATCTCTCATCTAAGTTGAACGGTACCTTAAATCAGCATTGATTAGCCTTGTTGTAGGCATAACCAAAAGACAACACTTTCACTCAGACTAATGACAACAACGAAGGGGCAAATCAAATGATGCAAGTACTAAGATCCTTCAAAAGATTCCTATTATTTTGCAAAGCCAGGACAAAAAGAGTTCTCACACAATTAATTAGAAATTAGAGCCTCTTACCTTACCATAAAGATTGATCTGCTATGTCTTCATAAACCCACAGACAAAAAGGCAGCAGCAGGAAAAACACGTTAACAAAGGTTGCTTTGCTTTGCAAACAAAGTAAAGGCAGAGAAGGCATTTGGGCTCAGCTGTCAGTAACATGAATTGACAGCAAGAAGGCACAAACTATCTGCAATGCTTCTGAGAAGGCTAACAATTCTATTGGTAAATGATTAAGTTATGCTTAGAATCAATGACTGGAGAGATATTTGTGGTTTTGATTACCAGGGAAATAAAAAGGGAAAATGGAAACTGTTACTTCCTCTTTTACGGGCTATTAAAGGATAGTTCCTTCTCACCCATCTGGCTGGAAAGCTGCTGTTTTGCTTTGATCAACTCATCTTCCACATGAACTTCTCTTTCAACAAAAGAAGCATTTACAATGTATGAAATTTTCGGGAGGAGAGGAATTAAGAACAAAAATCTTCATTATGATCTGCACTGAATTTCTGTGTTAAAACAGAGCATGGAATTTCATCACATTATTCTGGCTTCAAACTCGAGCTTTCTCGCTGGCTAAAGCATCCTTCCTTGGAAAGCAAAGCATAAGCAAAGGGCCTTATGCAAGGATTTTGTGCAACAGAGTCTACTACATCCCTTGATAAGCTGTTCCTCTTTAATTGTATCATTAGAAAACTGCACCTTATTTCTAGTCTGAGCTGATCTAGCTTCAGCTTTCAGCCATGAGAATCCCCTTAATCTAGCTGACAAAGAACTACCTAACTGTCAGATACCTTTGACCTGTCTAAGTACTTAGAGACTTATCAGGTAGTCTCTACCGTCTGTTGATAAACTAAATAGACTGAGCTTCTTAAATCTTCCATTCTAAAGCTGATTATCCAGTCCTCAAATTAATGTAGATTTTCTAAACTCCTTCCAGTTTTTCCAACACCTTTTTAAAGTGGTAACTGAGATACAGTATTTCAGTAAAGCTGTACAAAAAGTAGTAGTATTCACGTCCCTCCTACTCTATTTCTCAGTCCTGCACTTTCAGCCTTCTTCAAGACTGCTTTGCAGAGGGAGCAATACCTACATTAATCAACGCTCTATAGTAATTCTTCCTTCCCTACTTATATTCCAGATCAAGTTCTTCTTAACACAACAAGTTCAGAATGGACCATGACGAAATTTACTTCTGTTCATTATACATAAAAACCCATATATTTTTAACCTGAAATGCATAAGCTCTATGTATTATGGAATGTATGGATTCATTGCCTGTATTTTACAAGAGAAAAACTGCAGAGAAAAAGATTATGTTGCAATCATGTAATAGTTACCCAATTTAGTATTTTTAAGAGGTAGCTTTATTTCATTCAATAAACTCACCACTCCCAGCCTATTTTGCACTATGGCATTCTGATGCTCACTTTTATATTCACCTCTTGAGGTGCTGGGTGGCCACAGTAGATTTTATTTTCAGCAAAATCCAGCAGGCACAAGGAAAAATTGCTTCAGGCTAGAGGCAGTGTTCTACCAGACAAAAGGCAGAGCTGCAGGCTAGTCATGGAGGATTTGCTAATGTTATAAATCTACCCATGTAGTGAAAACTAATTGCCAGTTATAATCTTCAATTATTATTACTGTATCACCAGCTAGTTTCCTTTCCTATCTTGGATGAAAAAAGAATCCAAGTGAAATCATGAAGTACCTAGGGTGAACAATTCCACAAACAGAAACAAAAAACACAAAAAAAACTAAAAAAAAAAAAAAAAAAAAAAAAAAGAGATTATAAAATCACATCCTACCATATCTGGTAAGGCATCCATGGTCCTTACTGGCAGAGCAAGTGCAGAAAAGCCAATGTTAGTGCTATTTGCACAGGTACAGAGCCAGGACTGGATTACACCCTATCAGTACTCGGAAGGTTTACAGCGTTCTTTCATTTAATTCCCGTGCAGGTAGGATTAGGCTTTCAGCAAAAGCCATATTTGCGTTCAAAGATGCCACTGCACCCATCCAGTGACAAATAGATTAATTTCTGCGCATACCTGGTAGAACACTTTGGGCCTTTTTCCAAGGAAAGGTGATCTATAAACATTATCAATAGTCAACTTGTTTATTTTCATGATTTCTCCCCATTCGCTTGCCCTCTCTGCCTCTCCTCACACTGGGAGGTGGGCTGTAGACACGAATGACATTTCATACCCTTCCTCTAGACATACACACGCTGTCCTGATTATTACTCAAAGTAACTTGAATACATAATTTTGAACACAGGGAAGTTCTCTCACAATCTCATAGTATTAAAATGAAAAAGCTTTTAAAGGCCCTCTTGTTCTGTGTATTATTCTCATAGCTCTCTATGCTTACATATGGCAGGTCAGAAATCTGCCATGAAAAGCCCACATTCAAGGGGTTCTCCTGAAATAAATTCAAACTTCAGAAGAATTTGGACACAGGAGACTCACTCTAAGGTTGAAAGTCCATAATAAGAGTCAAAGCAGCTTAGAATTTTTCATGTCATTTATCCTCTGATCCTGTAATATACAAACAAATGAGCATAAGAGAACTAATTCAGAAGGAGAGTATGAAAGAATGATAAATATTGTTGCATACACAATGTGTTAACTTCTCTTCATTTTCTGCCTAGTATCAAAACTAGGGCACCGTTCAAGAGAACAGATGAGGTTGAAGCCTAATAAAAAAGGGAATGTTTAAGTATTTGAAGAACAGAGGGCATGTTTAGGGAACAGAGCTAAGGAAGATTAAGATTTATCTTTCAATATTTATGTTATTTTTGCAGTTTGGCAATTACAATTAGTTTCACTTTCCAGCTCCAAGAGAGTAAGACAATATTAGTAAAATGGGGAGAGTTTATTTTTACAAATAAGCTGCTTTCACTAGAAATCTCTTCTGCGCACTACTTTCCTGTGTGCTATACTATCAGCTTTGATGCCTCCTTCCTCCACATCAACTAATTATTATCTGCCTCCTTCAAATTCCTCCTTAAAATAGCTGCCTGCATGAAATTATTCAACATTCATAGACTGATTTTTGTCTTCACAACAGACACTGCTTATGGCTTTGTCTAAAGTGCATTATAAGGTCTCTGAAATATAGACCATATCTGACTGTTTTTTAAAGCTACCAGTTCTATTTATTACACCATTTGAACACATTTCACATTTCTTTAGATCTTTCCCAAATGTATCCTTATTAATAATAAATTGAAAAAAAGAACAAAAACCAACACACAAAAACTCACATTCAGGATAAACTCTGACCTTCCAGGAAAGCAATAAATAGCTTATAATAGCTTTGACTTGCAAAAGAGCTTGGAAAACAATCGGAATAGTGACAGGTATCTTGAAAAGCTGGAAACAATAATAAATGCCACAAAATAAAACTTGTAGCATTCCCTCCTTCGGAGACGCAGCTAAGAATACTTTTTTTTGATGAACAAGAAATCCAGAAGTATGTGGAGCTGTATTAGCTCTTTCAGAATCTAAATGCCTACAAAGCTTGGTAATGTTCACACCCAGTGAGTTGCGAGTTATGAGAATAGCTGAAGAAAACATACACCAAGCATAAAATGTACAGCCCCTTACACACAGCTCACCATAATTTCAAGTGTTTATACATTTTTTCTCCCATTTCTCCTTATATGTTTCCATTGCCATGTGTTCAATTTCTTAGTATATTTGACCAAGGTTCCCCAAGTCTTTTAAAAACCCAAAAATAAAACAAAAGGATGAATACAGATTAGAATCACAAAACTTTATGATAGTGCACAAAAAAACCCTGAGAGACCCTGAAGAGAGAATCTGAAAACTTTATTTTTTTTCCCTCAGTTACTCTGCAAGACAATGGGTATAAGCTGTTGGGATGACTGAACATTAATAACATAGAGGGACAGGCAGAATGTTGCTTGGGAAAGGCAGGTAAGGGAATGCATAAAGCCTTCTAAGTCAAAGGATCAGCTCAATCCTCTGTGTGTGAGCAAACAATTCTTTCCTGCAGCATTTTCCTCTTCCTGTCTCCTTCCTTACACAAATGTTTAGATCTACTAACAAGACATGAAAACCTCAGACTAACTTCTTAAACGCTGAAGACCCCGCATCATGAATGACAGCCATGCCATATAACAGCTCACAAATCAAAAACTCCTGCTTTCTTAAAACAATAAATAATAATTTTTAAAAAGTGCTGTATCATAAAGCATGCCTGCCTGTAGCACGCAAACAGCAACAAGCTTGCTTTGTCCTGCAGGACAAGCAAAAGCCACACAACCATGTTTACTGCAGCACTGTGCCCAAGCTCCGATGATGCACCCTGTGCAGCACCGCATTAGCCAGGGCCCAATCCACGGTGATGAAATCCTATGGCCTTGTCTTGGCTTTGGAAGCAGGAAGCTCAGTGACAGCACGTGACAGAACACTTAGACATATTATCGAAGTGTGATGCACTGCAAAGAACAGAACTACTGAGTGAGAAACCAGCAAGCAAACTAATTTCATGTCCATCAGGCAATATGATAGGTATGACCAGTTACCAAAGCACAGAAGCATTCTGCTGCCACTGCCATGATCTACCATCTTCTCTCTTCTTGGAGAAAAGGCAACGGGCTCTGGATTTCTCCAAAATGCTGCTCTTCTTCAAGGCTTTGAACTTTCTCAAAGGCACAGTATGGATTCAAGCATGAATTCACCAGAGAGCATAAAAACTGCGAGCAGTCTTTTCTCTAGTCATCTCCAAAAGAATCTTTCATCTGAGAACCTGATTCAAAAGCTGACCTGGCATATAATTAATGGCCTCAATTTACTCTCTCAGTACTGCTTATTATTCCCATCCCATTACTTCTGATACCCAGGACTCCACCCTCTTTCACACTGACTTGGTATTTTTTGCCCTTTTTGTTTCCACCCTTGATGGCTTTTGCTTCTCCTTCTCACAGCTAGGCCCAACTTCACCAATCCTGAACCCATGCTCATCTTATATATCCATTTCCTTCACTTTATTCTTATCTGCCCTAGAATTTGCAGTGGAAAAGGAAACCAGTCTGGAAAAGAGGTTATTGCACATTTTCTCTCTCTCTCCTGCTGCTTACTAAGCTGTATTCCTCCAGTTGAGCTGAACCCACACCTGCAATTTCAGCCTTTCTTCCTCCTACTTTTTGACTCACTCCTCAAACCTTCTCTCTGGTATCCATTTCTTTCTCCACAATAGACTGCAAATATTTATTCCAGAAGAAAGCCAGAAAACATAATAATCATTTCATGTTCTCCCTTCCCACTCTCTTTATCGTCATTACGGCTCTCCCTTCCTCCTTATACCATAGATACTAAACACATCTGTCCCGCTCTTTCCACTTGCCTCACTCACAGAACCCCACACCTCCATCTCTCCTGCTCTGACAGAACAGCAGCACAGAAAGTCCTTCCCATCTTTGGAAACCTACCTCTGACCCCTTGCTTCTCTAACCGCACTTCTCCTCCTTCTTTCACCTCTAAGCTCATTATAAACTAATGAACTGTTTGATAACAAATTAGACTTTTAATTTGTCTTTAACTGCAGCCTGAACTCCCTTCACCTGTCCCTTGTACCACACTGAAACGATTTTCACTAAAATGTATGTCTAAAACCCTTTTACTATTGCAACATCAAAATAATTTAACTATTTCTACCATCTGTCTATAAGCCTTGTGTGTTTTTCATAAAAATTATATGCATTTCTCCTTTTGAAGCATTTGTTCTCCTTTCCTGACTTACATGACTTTACTCTCTCCTGTTTCCCTTCCTCCCTGTACCAACACCTTCACAAATCACCAGAAGGTTCCTTATTGCTCCTTTGTCTTCTAGTAGGGCTCCATTGAGCTACATCTTTTGCCCCTTCCCTTACATCTGGGAATTTCATCCACAAACTCAGCTCCTACGGAGACAGGTCTCTAAATAAAAAAAAAAATCTCAGCCTATCTTTCTGACACCTTCTATCACTAAGTAGCTGTCAGCTTGAGCTCAGTACAGCTAGAGCTCACCTCTCCCACCCTCTTTTCTCCACCTCCTTTCTTGATTGCTGTGGACAGCATTATCATCTTGACCATCATTCAGATACGAAATACTGTGTCATCTTTGACAAGGATTTCTCTCTTTATCTGTTCGTTCAGGCTATGGCTGTATCTACCTGACTCTTCTACCTGACTCTTCCAGTCTTGTGTCCTTAGGACAAAGTTCTCTCTAAACCTTTTCAGAGCTAAAGGTTTGTTCATCTCATATTAGTTACTAAGATGTCCTTCTTTTTTGTCTAAACAAACATTATTCTGTTTGTTGACACTGTTCCAAAAGGTCTATATTGTCATACTAATGACAGGCCGGAAATGCCAGAAAGACCGAGTCGCCACAGACCCTGCATCAAAACTAGGGCTAAAAGGAAAAACAGACGGGTCATTGTTGTTGATGACTCTCTACTGAGGGGGGTGGAGGGGCCAATAAGCCATCCTGACCCGCTTCAGAGGGAAGTCTGCTGCCTCCCTGGAGCAAAAGTTAGGGATGTGTTGGGCAAACTTTCTGCCCTAGTAAAACCCTCAGATTAGTAAACTCCACTTTTACTATTTCAGCTGGGTAGCGAAGAAGTGGGAAGACGGAGCCTGAAATCCTGAAAGAAGGATTTTAGAGCCTTGGGATGGCTGCTTAAGGGATCAGGAACACAATTTGTGTTCTCCTCTATCCCTTCATTAGCAATGATGAATGAGGAAACAGACAGGAAGAGGCACCAGGTCAATTTGTGGCTCCAGGACTGGTGCTATCAGCAGGGATTTGGGTTTTTCAATCATAGGCTGCTGTGTGAGACACCTGGCCTGCTGGTGGCAGGTGGGAGGCACCTGTCCCAGAGGGGAAAAGAATTTTGGGGCAGGGCTCATTGACATGGCTTTAAACTAGATATGAGGGGGAAGGGGGAGATAACTGTGACCGAGAAGATTAAACCCAAGGGAAGCACGACAGGGCTTGAGGGATGGGAGAGTAGTGAGAACTCTTGCTCTCTCATTTGGCTTGATTTACAGGACACCAGGCCTGCTTGCAACGGCGTGGGGGAAAGCCTACTACTACTGCTAGCAAGGCCTTGCAGTCCATTGTCTCAGTGTCAGTGAGGGATGGTGATACACATGGTAGCGAAGACGTAAGAAGTGGTAATAGGGTGGCAACTACAGAAGGGACTAAACACATTTGGGTGGGAAATAGGGCTTATCCCTGCAAAAATGTGGCAGGATGACTAGCCTACCTGAAGTGCATCTACACAAATGCAGCTTGGGCAACAAACAGGAGGAGCTGGAAGCCATAGAGTCACAGAATTGTCTAGGTTGGAAGGGACCTTAAAGATCATCTAGTCCAACCATCAACCTAACCCTGACAAAAATCACATATTCCTAATGACTACGTCAACCTGTCCTTTGAACACCTCCAGGGATGGTGCAGCAGAAAAGATGTGATGTAGTCACCTCACGGAAATGTGGTGGGATGAATCACGTGACTGGAGTGCTGCAATGGATGGATACAGGCTCTTCAGAAGGGACAGGCAAGGAAGAAGAGGAGGGGTGACCCTGTATGATAGGGAGATTTATGAATGCCTAGAACTAATTGAGGGTAGAGTTGATTGCCTATGGATAAGAATCAGGTGGAGGGCCAGCAAGGCTGATATTGTCGTGGGAGTCTGTTACAGACCACCCAACCAGGATGTAGCGGTAGGTGAAATGTTCTATAAGAAGCTAGTAGAGGTCTCAAGATCACTTGCCCTTGTCCTGGTGGGAGACTTCAACCTACCAAATATCATCTGGGAACACAATACAGCTGAGAGGGAACAGTCTAGAAGGTTCCTGGAGTGTGTCAGGGATAACTTCCTGACACAGTTGGTGAGGGAGCCAACTAGGGAAGGAGCACTGCTGGATCTGGTGTTTATAAATAGAGAAGTATTTGTAGGGGATGTGATGGTTGGAGACCATCTGGGGCAAAGTGACCACAAAATTGTAAAGTTTTCAATTCTCAGGAAGGCAAGAAGGAGAACCAGCAGGACTGCCATCATGGACTTCTGGAGGGCAGACTTTGGTTTTTTCAAGAGTCTGCTTGACAGCGTCCCTTGGGAGGCAGCCCTGATGGTCAAAGGAGTCCAGGAAGGCTGGACGTTTTTCAAGGAGGAAGTCTTAAAAGCGCAGGCCATCCCTGTGGACAGTAAAGCAAGCCATTGAGGGAAAAGACCGGCCTGGCTGCACAAAGAGGTCACAGCTCAGGGAAAAAAGGAGAGTGTATGGTCTTTGGAAAAAGGGGCAGGCCGCTCAGGAAGATTATAAAGGTGTAGCAAAGTTATGTAGGGAAAAGATTAGAAAGGCCAAAGCCCATCTTGAACTTAACCTGGCCTTGAATGTTAAAAACAACAAAAAGAATTTCTGTATTAGTAGCAAGAAGAGGACTCAGAACAGCCTCCATCCACTATTGGATATGGGAGGTAATGTAGTGACAAAGGATGAGGAGAAGGCTGAAGTCTTAAATGCCTTTTTTTTTTTTTTGCCTCAGTCTTTAGCAGTGGAGTAGGGTGTCCCCCAAGCACCCAGATCCCTGAACTAGCAGACAGGGGCAGGGAGCAGAATGAAGTCCCTGTATTCCAGGGAGGTGAGAATGTAGTCCGTACCTCCCTGGAGCAGTGAGGGACCTGCTCCAACACCTAGACACAAACAAGTCTATGGGCCCAGATGGGATCCACCCAAGGGTACTAAGGGAGCTGGTAGAAATGCTTGAGGAGCCACTCTCCATCATTTACCATCAGTCCTGGCAAACTGGGGAGGTCCCAACTGACTGGCGTCTAGCAAACGTGATGCCCATCCACAAGAAGGGTCAGAAGGATGATCCTGGGAACTACAGGCCCATCAGTCTGACCTTGGTGCATGGGAAGATCATGGAACAGATCATTCTGAGTGCCATTATGCAGTGCATGAAGGATGCCCAGGTGATCAGGCCCAGCCAGCACCAGTTCATGAGGGGCAAGTCCTGCTTGACAAACCTGATCTCCTTCTATGACAAAGTGACCTGCTTGCTGGATGAAGGAAAGGCTGTGGATATTGTTTACCTGGACTTTAGCAAGGCCTTTGATACAGTCTCCCACAGTATTCTCCTGGAGAAACTAGCTGTCCATGGCTTAGATGGGAATACGCTTCACTGGGTTAAAAACTGGCTGGAGGTCCGGGCCCAGAGCGTGGTGGTGAATGGAGCCAAATCCGGTTGGTGGCCGGTCATGGCTGGTGTCCCACAGGACTTGGTCCTGGGACCTGTTCTCTTTAACATCTTTATCAATGATGTGGACAAGGAGATCGAGTGCACCCTCAGTAAGTTCGCAGATGACACCAAACTGGGTGGCAGTGTTGACCTGCTGGAGGATAGAAAGGGCTTGCAGAGGGATCTGGACAGGCTGGATGGATGGGCTAAGACCAACAGGATGAGGTTCAGTAAGGCCAAGTGCCGGGTCCTGCACTTG
>BJBW01001987.1:16421-72105 GCA_004320125.1 Scolopax mira
CGGAATTCCCCGAGCCCCCCCCCCCCCCCGCCCCGGCAGGACCGAAATACCGCCCCGCGTTATTCAGAGACGAAGGCAGGGTTAGAAATATTTAAAGGCAGGGGGTGTTTCTGTGTTATCCTTTTTTTTTTTCAGTCGCAGTAAAGTCACCGCACGGCCACCTTGCAAATAAAGTGTCCCCAAAAGCCCCCCCCTTGCCCCCAGCTCGAACAAAGGGCCGCTGGATTTTTTTCTTTCTGTTGATATTTTAATGTTTTAAAATAATATTAACGTAGTCACATGGTGCAGATCTGGTACACGCTCTGACGGAGGGGAAATGGATTTATGGGTGTATTTTGGGTTAAATATCGCGGTTTTAGAGGTCGCGACAGTAAACCTTTAAAGTTTCCTTTTCTTTTCCTTTTTTCTTTCTTTTCTTTTTCTTTTTTTTCTTTTTTTTTTTTTTTTCCCAGGGAGGGTGGCAAGGGCTGTATTTTATTGTAATGTCTGAGGTTGGGGCGTTTTGTTGTTGTTGTTGCATTTTATTTTACCGTTTCTCTCTTTGATCTGCCGGGCTTGTAAAGAGGGTGTTATTTTCAAGATAGTGCTTCTAAGAACGGCAAAAAATCGTTCTTAAAAACAACAACAAAAAAAGGCAAATCCAAAAAAAAAAAAAAAAGCATATGCTTCCAGGAATGCGGGGTCTATAGAAGCAAATCAAAGCTGGAAAGTATCAATAGGATAGAAGGGGGAGAAAAGAAGATTTCTATAGGACCTAAAAGTTCACAGCCATTATAAGCAGACAGAAGCCAAGAAAAATGCGAGAATTATACAGAAAATCATTAATCACTTCTTTTCTTTAAATACTTATCCTTTTCCCATTGTTATTCAACAGCAAATCTCCGCAGACCGTCTGTTGGGAAAAAAGCACCCGGAGTCCTACAAGAATCTTCAGGGGAAATAATAATATTAATAATAAAATCTGGATCGTAAAGGTGAAAGCTTTATTTTTGGGGGAGAAAAACAAAACCAAAACAGCCCCCCTCCCAGGCCACCCCCTCCCCCAGACCTCTCACTTTTGGAAGAAACCACCCAAACCATGAGGGCCGACTCTGGGGCGTTGGAAAAAGGATGTGGGAGCGAACCAGGTAACAGAGCTGCTCTCTTGGCATGCATTTCTGATCGGTTTATTGCCTCCTTTCACGAGAAAGCCGGGGGAAAGCAAAAGGGGGGAAAAAAAAAAAAAAAAAGGAGCTTAAAAGAAAAAAAAAAACAGGCAGAAAGAAAAACAACACGTGAATTCTTGTGCGGGGTTTTCCTTCTGTTTTCTCGTTTTATTTTGACCGATGTGAGAGGGGAGCGGGCAGAGAAAGTTTGCCGGCGGGTTCCTTGTGGCGAAAGGGGGGTTGTTTCTTTTTTCCTTTTTTTTTTTTTTTTTTTTTTTTTTTGTCCTCCTCGATTTGGGTCTGTGCGTGTTCGGGGCTCGGCCCCGCAGGGTTTTGCTGCGGGGCAGGGCGGCGGGGCGGCGGCGGGACCCCTCGGGTGGGGATTGGAGGGGGTCACCCCGCTCGATCCTTTTTTTTTTTAATTTTTTTTTTTCTCTTTTTCCTCCCCTTTGTATTTTTATTGTTATTTCCCGAGTAAGGTCTCCCTGTCCGTGTCACGGGCGAGGGACTGATAAAGTGCCCAAAAGTGCCCCAAAGGGGACAGAGCGGGTGTCCCGGGGTGCGGGTATCCCGGGGTGCAGGTATTCTGAGATGCGGGTGTCCCGGGAGGCGGGTGTCCAGGGGTGTGCGGGTACCCCGGGGTGTGCGGGTATCCCGGGCGATGCGGGTATCCCGGGGGGTGCCTTTCTCCCAGGATGAGGGTGTCCTGGGGTCGCTGGCGCTCCGGGGGTGCTGTTACCCCATCCTGGTAGAGGTGCGGGAACATTGCGGTGAAGGAAAAGGCTGAAAATTGGGGGGAGGCAAAGCCTAGAGCTGGCAGAGCCCCGCTCGGGGGACAGAGTTCAGGCAGAGGACACGTTTTCTAGGCGATTAGTTGCGTGTTACAGCCGGGACTGACCTCGCAAACCCCTTGACCTCGCCGAGGCTGGACATTGTGCTCAGCCCCGCAGTTCAGCAAAACTTTGCGTGTGCGGGGTCCCGCCGGCCCCGGCCCTCACCGCGGCGTCGGGAGGTGGGGGTGGGAGAAATAAAAGCAGAAGGGGACTCTAGGAACGGGTTTATTTCTGCTTTCTCGCGGTTTAATGGTTTTATTTCCCAGCCTGGGCCCGGCAGGAGCTTTCCCCTCTGATTTCACTTCCAAACCCCGCGGGGTTCGCTGCTTTGTAAGAAAAAAAAAAAGAATAAAAAAAAAAAGAAAGAGAAGATAGAGGGAGGGGGGGCATTTGCCTTTGCAGAGCAGCCTTTGCTTCACAAAAATAATTTGAGGGGAAAAAGCCACCCCAAAAGGAAGGAGTGAAACCCCCCACCCGCCGCCGCTTCCCTCTCCCGCGTCTCATCTCGCCTCATTTTCAGAAATTCCTTTGTTTCCGAGAGTCCCTCTCCTTCCCCCCCCCCCCACACCCCCCGCCTCCCTCCCCCACCACCGCACCTCCTCCTCCCACTTCGCCCCTGCCCACGGCGCTCTCAAAAGCCTCTCTGTGCCCAGCTGCCGGCGCGGAGGGGCGCAGAGGGGCGCGGAGGGGCGCGGAGAGGCACAGGGGATCCCACCGGGACGAGGGGACGCTCTCCCCTGGACCCCAAATCCGGGACCCCCATCCCACCTCTCCCTTCTCTCCTCCCCCCCGGCCGGGCTGCTGAACCCCTTTGTTTCCTCTTGGTACCAAAATTGGACCAAAAAAGGGGGGTTTGTGTGAAAAAACCTCCGTAACCCAACCTCATTGAGCCGCAGCTACTTGAGAGAAGGGGTATAGAGGAAGTAAAAATAAATATATAGCTATATATATATATCTATATATGCGTTAATATGGCGGGGGCGGGGGTTCTGCCCAGTATAGAGGGTCTGGGGGGGGTGGGGGGGTGGTCGTGCTGCCCCGGTATAGCGCTGGGTCGCTTTAAAGGCGGCTCGGAGGGCGGGTTGGGAGTTTCTCAGCCCCGGTGACAGATTTATGATCCGCAATAAGAACGGCGTGTTTAAATTCGTAAATCAATCTCGCTTTCTCACTGTATAAACGTTCATTTTATCTTTAGAAAGGGAACGGCTTTGATCACGGCACCTCGGAGGGCGAAGCCGCTCTTTATGGCCGCTGTTTCCGACCCTTTGAACTGGGGGGCTTTAAAAAAACAAAACCCCACCGAAACGGGTGCTTCTTTTGCATGAAACAAACCCAAAAATGCCAGCGGAGGTGCAGAGGGGGGGTATCTGCTCCGTTTGCTGCCTGAGATGGCTCTGTTCCTTTTTTCTTTTTTTACCTTTATTTTTATTTTTTCCCCTTTTTCCCCCTTTATTTATCCTTTTTTTTTTCTATTTTTTTTTTTTTAAATTTATGTCTCCGGCTCCATTGAGAGGGACACTTGGTTTTATGACTAAGGAAAAAAAAAAAAGAAGTAAAAAAAAAAAAAAAGAAGTGGTTGTGTGAAGCGAAAGTTGCGGCTTCTGAATTGACCTGAAGTTCCCATTAAAGCCCCCCCCCCCAGTTTCCTCCCTCGTGGAAACCCGCCCCCCACCCCTACCCCAACCCCCCCCCCAAGCGACGGGAGCCCCTTTTAATCGGATTTTTTCTCCCACACCTTGACCAAACGTCTCTCTTCCGACAACCACTTTCACTCGATAAAATTGATTCAGAAATAATCCAGGGCTTTTTGAAAATGAAGCGCTTCCCCGCTCGCTCCTTCCTGGCCGGGGGGGAGCCCAGAAGCCCGGACCCCCCCACGAACCCTAGACTCGTCTCAGAGGGGATAAAACCCGTCATTATTATTATTATTATTATTATTATTATTTAATACCAGCTTTGTCCAGGAGGCGGGGGGGGGCATGTAGCCGCCCCGCTGTGGGGGTGCTGGGGGTGCTTGGAGTTGGGAGACAGGTTCTGTCCTGGTGTGTCCCCCCCCGCCACTGGGAGAGCCTGGGGCGCCGGGATACGCTCCTGAGGCTTCCAGGTTTTATTTGCTGCTTTTTCTCGGGTGACAATTCTCCCCCCGTGGACGTGGGGGCCGGCAGAGGTGTGTGTGTCCCCCCCTTTGGCTCCCCGTGGGGTCCCCGTGGGCTCTGCAGCTCCGTGGTCTTTCCCAGCGGCTCCCTTTGTTGCTGAATTTTTAATTTAATTTTTTTTTTTTTTTTCAGGATCCTTGCACTTGGCAGCTCTCTTCAGAGTCAAAATCTGATTGTTTTTAATATTTTTTTTTTAATGCAATAAAAGCTGGCCAAACAATAACAGCAGCGGGGAGAAAAGGCCTGGAAGTGAAGGGAAGGGAGGGCTGAGCTCTTTAAAATCGGGAGTATAAATATTCTCAGTTGGTTTGGGCTCTAAAACAGTTGTGCTATTGTAATAAAAATCTCAGTGTGGGGGGGAAAAAGGAAAGGAAAGGGAAAGGGGGGGGGGGAAAGGCACGGTGTGGTTTAGTTGAACCAAGGGCCAACCTGGAGGAAAGGTCTAGAGAAGGATTTAAACGCTCCCAGCTCCAGGCAGGAGAGGGGATGGGGAAATAAACCTAAAATCGTGCCTTTTAATGGAGGGATGGGGGCGAGGTGGGTGCCCTCTGCACCTCCTCATCCCACCATGGCACGGCCGTGCCAGGCAGCCCTGGGAGGCGGGGGGGGGGTGAGGGGGGGGAAATCTCTGTCCATCCAGAGAATCTTCGTTCAGTTCGAAACTTCTTTTAAAAAAAAAAAATACTGTTCCGGTGGAAGGTCACAGTGGTCCTTTGAGTATGAAACGGAGAGACCCCCTTCCCCCCTTCCCCATCACGTGATTCATTAAATAATTAATGCAGAGGTTGCAGAATAGATATGTATTCGTCAGGAAAATCGCAGACATGGTCTCCTTGTGTCTGACGTGAAATTCAACTGTCCTTTAAAAAACAAGCCTATAGCCGAGGGAAAGGGAAAAAAAAAAAAAAAAAAAAAAAAGAGGGAGAGAAAGAGCGAGAGGGAGAGAGAGAAAAAGGGGGAGAGGAGGGAGAGGGAGAGGGAGAGGAGTCTGCAATAAAACAATTCTCAGGAACCACGAAGCCACGCCGAGGGCTGGATTATTGTAAGTAGCAGGGGCTTCCCAATTCCTAGCGTGTCTATATGTCCATGTAAATTTATTGTTTGTTATTAATGTTATTGTCGTAAAATGTGACAAATAGCCGTCTTCATTTCCTCCCATTTCTCTTCACATGGTGGTATGTGTGTTTATACCCATCGAGGCATTTCATTGATATTTTTAGGAATATTCCTCTCTCTCCCTCTCCCTCTCTCTCCTCGCAACCTTTTTTTTTTTTTTTTTTTTCCTCCTTCTTCCCCCTTTCTTGATTTATTACAATAAACATGTCAGCAGCAGTGCGGCTGCCATTGTGTGTGTGTTTGTGAGAGAGTTGTGTTGTTTATAGTGGTGTCCAAGATAAATCATTTCTGGAGTGAAAATGATGTGCAAGCGATGATATTTTAGAGCGAGGATCTCTCTCTGCCCCACTCCCTGGAGTTGATTATTTCAGACGATTTACAGTAATAGATCAGCAGCTAATATGAAAGCTCTGTAGCTGGGGGTCTTAAATTACAGCATCTGTGATTACCAATTAAGGAGAGATTTGTATAAATTTGGTAAACCGGGAACGCCTCATTGGCATATAAACCTAGCGAAAGAGCACGACCTTAATATAAAAATTACAGCTCGGAGTCCTGCGTTGCAGCATCCCTTTATCAACGATAACTCATTTTCTCCCCGTTTCCCCCTCCCCACCCCCCGGCAGGACCCTCCTCGCTGCAGAACAGGCACAGGTTGCTTGAGCAGAGCGAGGCGATTCCTGGAGGTGCCCTATTTTACACAGAAATCGGACTTAAAATGGAAAACAAAAAATAATTCAACCCCAAACCCAAAACCAACAACCCCCCACCCCCCAAACCAAACAACAACAACAAAAAATCAGACGGCAGCAGGAGGGGTGGAAGGTGCCTCTGGGAGAGGCGCGACTCTGGTCCCGGGAAGGATGGGGAGTTTTCCCATCAAACCCAGAACAATGGGGATCTGCGGGAACTGGGGCGCTGCCGAGGGACCCCAGCAGAGGCGGGTCGCCCCCCCCCCCCCCCCCCCCCCCCCNNGGGCCCCCCCCCCCCCCCCCAACCGCCGGCGGCAACGGAAAAAAGGGGGAATAAACTCCTTGGCGGGTGATTCGTTGCGGTTTTTTCTAGCGGGAGCGGGACTTGGCGTGGTTTTTCTGAGCGCCCCGGTCCGGCTCAGGCTGCGGGGGTGACGGACGCGGGGAGAGAGGGAAATGTTCTCCCGATGAAAGTTGGGGAAGGTGCTCTAAGGAACCTCTTTCTGTTGAGGAGCTCCGGGCCCGTCACTGACCTCGGGAAAAGCAGAATTCCCAGGAAAAATAGCCCTGAAAATCGGTTTAAATAGTGGCAGAACCTGGCCGGCAGCTGTTAGCTTTTTTGGTGATTTTTAGCTAAAATATAGCTGAGCTATAACAAGGAAATCTCTTCCCAGCCACTGAGGCAGGGCAGGGAAGCTGAGGATTTGGGGACGAGCTGTGTGTCTCAAGAGGGGGGCACCGCTACCTGCTTTAATGTCAGCGCGGGGAGCGCATCCTCTGCGGAGAACGGGAGGTCAGGCGCTGCCCTCCCCTCCCGTCTCCAAACTGGACCAAATTGGTCCTAACCGGGAGTGTTGAAAGGGCAGGAGGAAGCGGGAGACGGCGTTTTTAAATATTTTACAAGCTCCAACATGCGAGGAGTCAATAAAACTGACAACAGGAGCAAAGATTAAATGTTCGCACCGGATTCTCGGATGAGAATTCACCGCTTTTCCCCCCCCCCCCCCCCCCCTCCCCCCCCCCCCCCNNCCCTTCCCTTGTCCCCCCCCCCCCCGCCCCCCGCTCGCCAGCCAAATCTCCCGCCGCCCGAACGGGGAGATTTAACTCTGTCTGCTCGTGTAAACCTTTAGGCAGCAAAATTAGAGCGACCCAGCGATTTTCATTAAATATTAAGGGAGATCCAGGGACGGTAACTGGGCCAGAAACAGAGCATCATTCTCTGTCAAGCCCCGTATTAATTTAAGTTGTCGGCTCCAAACGGATGCAAACCCCCCCCCCCCCCCCCCCCCCCCCCCCCCCCCCCAAACCCCCTCCCTTCCCCTACCCCCCCCCCCCCCGAATTCTTTCCTCCCCTTCCCTCCCCCCCCCTTTTTTTTAAAAAATTTTATTCGGTGGTGTTTTGTTTTATTTTATTGTATTGTTGTTTCTCCTGTCGGCCTGGGATGCTAACCGTGAGAAATTGGCCCTTGGCGGGGGGCGGCTGCGGGCTCGGTGCGGGGGAGCCACCCCGTAGCCCCCGCCCCGGGCGGCAGCCCCCTTTAAATCAATACCGGGGGCTTTATTTATCCCCGGTCCAGACGCCTTTGTGCGAGTGTCGCCCTTTAATAATCAGATGTCAGGAGGAGATGGGGTGGCCGAGGGCTGCAGGGTCGCTCTGGTTCGACCCTCCGTTCTGGGGACACTGCCCCGATCCTGGGGGTCTCCCTTCCCGGCCCGGGAGGGGAGTCCAGACTCGGCGTGGGGCTCCGGACCCCAAATGTGTCCCCGGACCCCGATTAAGAGGCTCAGAACCTGGACGGGAGCTCAGAGTCTGGATAAGAGCCCCACACCCCCATTAGGAGACCCAGACCCAGGAGAGCACCCTATAACAGGGATAGGACCCCAAAACTCGGGAGGAGGACCTCAAATCTTGGAGGGGATCCCCAGACCCAGGGTAGGACCCGAATCGGGAGGGGACCCCCAGAGCCGGGAGCTGGGCCAGGCGCTGGAAGGCAAAGTGCTCCCCGTTCCTGCTCCATCCCCGGCCGGGGGCTGTGAGAGGGGGCCGGGGCACAGGGGGACTTCGGTGATGCAAAACTTCCCCCCGTGCAGGATTTGGGCTGGGGGGAGGGGGGGGGGGGGAGTGGGGAGGGCACCGTTACCCCCCGAGTTTCTGCCCCAGATACTCAGGGCTCAGCTCCCCACACCCATGTCAGCTCCATCCTCCCCCCTAAAAAAAACCCCGAGGGAAAGAGCTTCGTTTCGGCCACAGTTTGAGAAGGGAAGTTCAGAGCAGAAGCCCCTGCCCCGCGCATCTCCCGCGCATCCTCCGCGCATCCCCGCCGCTAAAAATACCGACCAAATCATTCCTTACCACATTTAAGCTGTGTTTCTTTATTAACTCGTTGAAACCGTGTTTTTTTTATTATTATTTTCGAGAAACCAGCTATGGTGCCTTAAGAGTCACAGATGGCGGATCCTCCGCTCAGGAGGCGGGAGGAGATAATAAGCTATTTCAAGGAGCTCGAGCCAGTGCTATTTCTTTCATTCCTGCGCAATAAGCCTTTCTCCTTGCCTGTCATCTCCTCAGAAGTTCCTGGTCTGTCAGCGCTGCGAATCCGTGTTTATCACATCTCATCCCCCAAAAAAATCGCCCTCCCTTCCTCTCTCGGCCAGCCATCCCCTATCTTTATTTTTTTTTCTTTCTTTCTTTCTTTTTTTTTTTTTCCCCCCCAAAGAGGAAGCTATTAACGTTGTAAATATGAGTCAACAGCACCTTAATTCATAATTTATTGCAGGCGGTAGGAGAGAGTTATTTAAGATCAAAGCATCGCGGAGGGCGAGAGCTGCAAGGCTTGGAGGGCAGGGAGCGGAGCAATAAAAGGAGGATAACGCGGAAACCTGTGGCTTAGGCGCGGAGAGGCGCGGAGGGTCCACCCCCCCTTTTTTTCCTTGTTGTTTTGTTGCTGTTTTTCCCTGGAAATGGGCTCCAGGCAGCGTTTGTCCCGCCCCCCCCCCCCGGCATCACTCCCGCCGCTCAGGAGAAGGGGCTCAGGCCGGAGCGAACCCGGCATCACCCCAAATCCGCCCCAAATCCGCAGGCCCGGGGAGCCGCAGGGGGGGGAGGGCCCGGGGCCGACGCCAATGATGCTGCTTCATTTTCATATTTAAAAAAAAGGGAAAAAGGGAGGCGAACAGGAGCCCCAGGCAGGGCAGCCAAAAGCTCCGTCGCTTTTCAGTGAAACACGCAAAAGTTTGGAAACGGTGACGGTTTTCTTTGAAGCTTTCTTTCTTTTTTTTTTTTTTTTTTTTTTTTGTGGGGAGGAGGGAGAGGGAAGGAGGAGAGAGAGGGAAGAAATAAAAAGCAACAGCCACATTTCGACACTTCCCTGCGCGTAACTATCCCCTATAACCGGGAAGGTCATAAATCAGAGGGGATGGTGGAGATTTGACTCCTTATGGGTGGTTTTTTTTGGGTTTCTTTTGTTTTTTAAGCGTAGATATGAGGGGAGGGGTTACGGAGAAATCCCCACTCGTTGCTATTTCACCCCCTTTTGATCTCCGTGCGAGACACTTGGGTGCTTTATTGGCGGCGGAACCGAGGGCTCAGGAGAGAAGCCTGAAAAACTTGGGGTGAAATTCTCTCCGAGCGTGTCCCGGTGAAATCAATAGGGAACGGCAACCCACCGCCTTTGGGGGCGAAGATGGGGACATGGGGAGAGGTACCAGCCCCCCCCCTCACCCTCTTCCCCCTCCCCGAGCCCCTTTCCCACCCCCCCCGGAGGCTCCGGTACCCCTGGAGCCTGCGAGCCCACCCCCACCTGCTTGGGGGTCCAGCGCTCGGGCGGCTCGGGGTGGATTGGGAGGTTTGGGGGGGTTTACCACCCCTACCCCTCTCTCCTTCCTCCCCCCCTCCCCGGTTTTTGGGAGCCGAGGCCGCTTCGCCCTTTCCCCAGCACCCAGCTCCACAGTCCCCCTCCCCTCTCCAGCAAAGTCGAGCCTAAAAATAACCTCCAGGATCTGGTTTGTTGCTCCTGGTACCTCTCCCCCTCCGCCAGAGTCCAAAATATTCCCTGAAAAAGGGCCAGATTTAATGGCCGGGTATTTACCCCGGGCTACCGGGAAGGGTGGGGGAGTGAAAGAAAAAGAAACCCGATGGGCTTTGCATAACTTTTATTCCCCCCCCCCCCTTTCTTTCTCCCTCTTTCCTTCTTTCTTTCCTTCGTTTTTTCCCCTTTCCCCGGGACGAGACATATGGAATCAATTTTGAATCCTGACACTGAAGGCTGGCCAATTCCTACTGGCTCGAAAAACCAGAATCCATTTGGTTCCCTTCTCTCCAGCACCCCTTGTCACTCACTATTATAACCGTCTTGCAACATTTTAAGTCTTTATAAAGAGAAACAGCTTTCCAGATAGATACCAAGGATTCGGGAGTGGGGGAGGGAGGGTTTTGGGGGCTTTTTTTTTTTAAGGAGAACCCGTGCGCGCAACCCCCCCACCCCGACACCCCCATCTCATCCCCCTCCGCTCGGTATCTGTCTGCAAAGGGGGCCTCATCCTTGCAATACTTTTAAGCTGTTTTGGAAGAGTTTCTATTTTTCTCCACGTCGAGTCAGTTCCGTTTGAATCGAGCGAGTCCAAAAAAAAAGAAAAAAAAAAAGAAAGAAAGAAATCAAAGCAGCTTTGGGGAAAAAAAAAAAATAATCCAAACCGTCCGAGAAAGCTGTCAGCAAGATCCACCGGGGTGCAATAAAGTAGTTTCTTCTCCTTAATTTGCCTGATCCGGTTGAGAACTCACAGCACCCCCGATCCGCCTTCGCTCCTTCTTCTTGAAGTCCTGGGTCGGACAGTATCACAGGTAAGAAGTTAAAAAAAAAAAATAAAGAAAGAAAAGAATGCTGCAGCTCTGCCTTTCCTACCTTCTCCGGAGCTGGGAGATGTAATTAATTGCTCGGAAAACTGTGACAGGCTTCTCCACCGCGAGCTGAAGCTGACTTTCTCCTGGTCACAAATTAAGAGTGATGCCTCGGGAGGAGGATGGGGGAAGCTGAAGCTTGAGAAAAAAAATTATCTCGCAGGGTCCAGAACCGAGACCGGGCCGCGAAGCGCTTCTTTCCAAAAGCGTGGTTTTGCCCTCAAAGTTGGTCTGGGCCACATTTGTTAAAGGTTTAGCACCTCTCTCTTGTTTGAAAAAAAGAACTACAAAAGCCCATTGGAAAAGCGGGGTGTTAAACCGGAGAATGTATGTGAGGGTGATTTATGGCCCTACAAAGTTTTTTGTTTACTCGAAGCAGACCCTAATTACGAGGGCTTAAAAAAAAAAAAAAAAGGAAAAAAACAAAAAAAAAAGAAAAGAAGATTTCCCATGCTCTGTGTATGTCCATGGCGGGGTTTTCCCTCCCCAGGTCCGGGTGTAGTGGCCAGATGTGAGTAACAAACATCTGGTTAGTTGAGCTGCTTTTCCTTTTAGCCGGTCAGTGCTTTTGGGCGAAATGGGTAAGATCGAGACTCTTCAACATTTGGCATAAAAGCGGTGGCTGCTGGGGGGGGGGGGGGGGCCCGCGCCTGGAAATATCAGGCTTTTCTAAAAGGTTCAAGGTTTGTTCGGGGGTTTGAGGGAAGGGATGTCCTCGGAAAAGGGTCATTTCCCTCAAATGCAGTTTCTGGGATGGAAAGGGAAAGGGCCGGGAGGGCGAGGTTTCGCGTGGGAATATCGGACGCGTTATTTTCTGTGCATTTGTGTTGTACGTTTCTGGCTAAAAAAAACCCCCAAAACAAACAAAAACCCCATCCTCCCCCGCGAACGCCTGATGTGTATTTTAAGAGCGAGACAGGAAAATCGTTTGTATGGAGGGAGAAAAAAACCCACACCAAAACTCCGAGAAATCGAATTAAACCTGGAAAGTTTTTTTTCCTCTATAGATATATTTGTGCTCTCTGTTCTCCTTCGGTTCCTTTCCCTTTAGAGCGAGAAAGTAACTCAGTCCCCGGGACAAGTTGCCAGTTCTAAAAATGTCCTCATACATTGGGAAACTGGAAAAGTTTTGACTCGGTGTCTAATATTTCCCGAGGCGAACTGGTAAATTGGCAGAGAGCGGGAGCTCGGAGACACAAGCGCCTGGATTGTGTTTTTTTCCTTTTTTCTTCTTCTTTTTTTCCCCCCCTGAAAATTGCTTTGCATTAAATTTCCTCAGCTCCAGAATTATCTTTACTCGCCTCCAGCTAAACTTGAAATTTTTTTACCCAGCGCTTGATCTGTTGGCGAATGAAATCTGAGAAGAAACCGCAGGCCCTAAGTGGCCGTAATTTAATTGATTTTATCATAAATCATCAACTTCATGAAGAACCAAAGTTTTCATTGAAGTAAATTGATATTAATGGACACTTTCTGAAACTTAACCGTATAGATCTATATGGTGGCGGCGCTCCCACTTCTGCTCTTTTGGGACAAGAGATTTTAGGGGGGTGAGGGGGGCATTTTTCCAACCTTCTAGTTTTTCGTTTCTCCCACCCTCCCTTAAAAAAAAGACTTTTTTTTTCCAGCGTGGGGAATCTGATCCCGGGTGTGGAGGGGGGGTGGGTGTCTGAGAGCTCGGCTCCTCTTTGTGGCGCCGCAGCGGTGGGAGCCCCGAGACGAGACTTTTTTTGGGGGGTGGATGAGCACCGAACAGTTGGGTTTCTTCGGGTTATTCCCGTAAGGGGGTGATCCCCTCTGCCCAGGGATTTTGGTGGGTGATGGGGATGTAGCAACGAGGTGCGTCCCGGCTCGGCCAGCTCCGCCTTGCTCGCATCCGTGTTAAGAAAGAAAAAAAAAAAAGGTAAAAAATAAGAGAGAGAGAAATAGGATGATTTAAACCCTCCGCTTCCACCTATGTGTCTTCTGCTATGTTAAACGGTACCGTTCCCAAAGACTTTCCCGCCTAATTAAAAATTAACTAAGAGCCCGGGATGGGTTGGAGCCCTTTGTTATGGTGATGAGGATGAAAGAAATAGAGGATTTTGGCAAAGGGCAGTGGCCGGGGCGTGTGCCTGTGTTTGGGGGTGTTTGCGGAGCTGCACTGGGCAGGGAGGATCCAGGACTCGGTGGTGTCCGCACGGGTCCCTGCGGGCGATAAATACTCAGTGTAAACATCCCCAAAACCAGAGAAATATAGAACTCCTTGACACCACTTCTTTCTCTCTCTCCTGAGACTTCTTCCTCAGAAATTGTTAGTCTTTATGAATTGTCAGATGGAAGCAGGTAAAATGGAACTCATTTCTTCTCCCAGGTCCCTTCTCCCCCATGCCCAGCTCCTTCTCCAGTGCCACCAGCCGGCTCCCGGATTCAGGCGAGTATCACTGAAAAAAAAAAAATAAAATAACCCAATTCCTTCCTTTTCTCACAGAAACGGCCACGGCGGTGGTGTGGGTGCCTGGTGCTCCTGGGGAGGCGAAGGAAGGGCAGTGGGAGAAAAGCTTTGAATCCTCATTTTCTCTCTCCCTCTTTTTTTTTCTTTTTTTTTTTTTTTTTTTTTTTTGGTAGAAGGAGGAGGAGGAGGGTGGGGGTTAAATGGGAAAAAACCGAGAAGCCTGGACGAGCCGCGTCCTCAGTGCCGGGGCCAGCGGGGGCGGCCAGGGCGCCGCTCCGGGGGAGCCAGAAGCCCATCCCCAGGGCCTCTGGGCTCTGCCCCGCCACTGGGGAGGCGGAGAAGCCCCTCTCCGTTTTTCCTCTCCCTCCAAAATCGTTATTTTTCCCTCCGTTTCCGTCGTCTTTGCCGTCTGGCTGGACGCAGACCCTTTGGGAGCGGTGGCTGCTGTAGTCGCTTTCCTCGTTACTGTTTGTTGGCCTCTTGCGCTTCCAGGTTAAAGGATAAAAAGGAAAACTAAAATATATATTTAAAAAAAAAAAAAAAAAGAAAGGAAGAAAAGAAAAAGCAACCCAGAACGCCCCAAAGGCCAGGGCAGCCCCAGCTGCGGCTGGAGGGAGCGAGGGGCATCGCCTGCCCGGCTGCCCGGGAAGTTTTGGGAATTTGCTGATGGGGGAATTAGTAAGACTGGAGGGGGGGGGAGCCGGTCATTTACCAATTCTGTATAAAATGGGCAAAAGGTTGACGTGTCCCAGTCACGTGAGCGCATAATTCAAGCTATTATTTTGGCATTTGGAAGGCGGGGGTGGAGGGGGGGGGGGGTTGGGAGAGAGAAGTGGGGATGGTGATTCCCAGCCCGCCTCTGGTGAGCTGCTCCCAAAATAGCTATTTGTAGCGCGCTGCTCCCTCAAACTGCCGTCTCCTCTCACCTCCACGCATCCCCCATCCCTATACCCCCCCCGAAACCCCCTCCTGCCCCGCCGCATCTCACACACCCCCCCCGCCGGTGCTTTTGGCGACCGGCGGACCCATGGGAGAGCCAGGCTTCGGGGGTCGGGGGCACCCAGCCCCGGCAAGAGCCTGGGACTTGTGTGTGTCCCCCCCCCGGGTTGTTGTTTTGGTTTCGGGGGTGGGTTTTGTGGGGTTGGGTGGGGTTTTTTTTGGGAGACAATTCCAAAAGCACTTCCGCTGATTGATCATTAACCTGGTGAGTTATTGCTCTTCTAAGCAAAGGTCAGGGGGAGAAAAAGGTCTAATCTGTCAAGGCAGAACCCGCTGCTCACTCCGTTTCATTTTGATTTCTTATCCGGGCTGGCTTCTGTTTGGGGTTTCAGGAGGTCCCGGACCCTCCATAACTCTCCTCGGGGCTCTCTGTGGAGTGGGAAATCCCGAATTTCTTCTCTTTTAGGCCGTAGGAGGGTGAGCAGCCCCCGCGGGAGGAGGTGGTGGGTGCTGCCCTGCCCCGGGCGGCCTGAGCCCACCGGGATGGGCAGGGCCAGGGCTGGGGCTGCACCGCCCCCGAGAGAAAAATTAATGCCAACCAAATACAGAAAAAAAAAAAAAATCAAAACAAAGAACACCGGGAGGGGAGGGAAACCTCGCTCCATCCCTCTTCTCCCTGTACTGCGAGGGGATAAATTAAAACCAGAACAAACATCCCCCCCCCGCCCTCCTTGCTGGAGCCGTTATTTGTGCCAGTTTCTTTTCGGTTGTTTGTTTGTTTCTCTTTTCCCCTCCTCCCTCCCTCATCCACTCGGAATAAACGCGATTATTTTTTTTTTTTCCCCTTTCTTTTCTCCACCTCCTTTCTCTCTCGGGCTTCTCCCCTTCCTCCCCGGGCCCGGCGTGGGAGGAACTTGCCGAGACTCAGCCTGTGGTTGCCGAGCTCACAGCCCAGAGAGGGTGGTTTCTTTTCTTTTTTTCTTCTTTTTTTTTTTTTTTTTTTTAATTTTCTGTGTCGTGTGGTCGTCGTCCCTCGCTTCTCTTTCCTTTTCTCTTTCCAAATCTCCGTGTGAACTTTAAGGAGGGAGCTGAAAAGCCCCCGTTCACCGGGGAAGGCTGTGGTGGTGGTGGGGGGGATATTTCCAGAGCTGTGCATTAAACACACGCGCGTGTAATAATAATACTAATAAAAAATACAGCCATAGGCCGCCGAGTAGAGAAGGTCACAAAGCATCCGCGGGTGATTTATGGACTCGGGGATGTTGTCACAAGCAGAGTAGGGGTGTGAGGGGAACATTTTTATTTGAGATTAATAACATCAACATACAGAACGGAAACGGGATTATTAAAGCGACTGAATGTTTCCCAAAACGAAAATATTTTTAAATGAGATTGCTTTTTCTTTCTCCCCTTCTCTCTCCCTTCCCGAGTCCTTCGTGCCAAAGTTGCGGTGATAAATCTCGGCGCGGCTTTAAAAATGTTTATGGCTCGAAACCGTTAATTCTGGTACCAAATCACTGCTGTGTGAATGGTGTCCTCGGACACTATAAAGCATCTCCGTGTCGCCCCCCCCTCTCTCCCCCCTCTTCGTGGCGATCCTCCGACCACGTTGGAGAAACACGAAAAAGCCATACTCTGAATCCTTAGGGCTTTTCTGTCTTTCAGGAAAAGGGCCTGGTATTTTCCCCGCTGTTATTCTGTTATTGAACCCAGGGCTAATTAACAGTATGTGTTTAATCTCTTAAACGCCTTTAACTCTGAAATTGCCACCAGAATGTAACCAAAAAAAACCTTCCCGATCTCTCTCTCTCTTAAATTACATTCAGAGGTCACCACCAGCCGTGGACAAACCGCCCACTGTCCACGCCACCCCATTTCCATCGCTAAGGCGAACCCCAGAAGGGGCCAAGCGTTTCCCTCGCCGGGGGGGTTCCACGGGGGAAGGTGGAAGGAAAAGCCGGCGGGACGGGGGGAGACATCAGATTTACCAAAAAAAAAAAAAAAAATCAACCTGGTGATGAGAATTTTGGGTTATCAATGGGTGGAGAGGGGGGCAATCCCTGGAAACGCTGCGGTTACTTGGGTGGGAGATAATCTCAGAGGAAATGCTGGGGCTTTTGTTCGTTAGAGCCTCTTTTCTCCCCATTTCCACCCAAAGGTTTCTCTCTGTGATGATTTCCCTTGTTCAAGCTTTTCTCACCGAAGTTTCATACTTTTCCCCCTCTTCCCCCCCTCCCCTTCTTTTTTTTTTTTTTTCCCCCCAGTTCTTCTCCTTTCTCAAAGTCCACCGCTGCCTCGTGTTTGCTGGACCAGACACCCGAGAACTGGTGAGTTTTGCCGAATATCCTACCTGCTCCCCCCCCCCGTGTGTGTGTGTGTCCGTGTTTCCCCCTGCACCAGCTTTGGAAGCCATTCCTGCTCTAAAGTCACCCAACGTGACTTTTTTTTTCTCCCCCCCCCCCTTCCACCAACCCCAGAATAAGCACTGGGGGCTGCCCCGGATTTCAGCTGAGTATTTTCATTTTGCTACTGCCTTGTCTTTAAACTTCGTGATTTATGGCCGTAACTTCGAGGGAGTGTTTTAAATGGAAGATATTTCCTGTGCTCCCTTTGAAGGGGAAACCCAGTCAGATCCCAACATTTGCTGCTGATTTCGTGACGAGTGCGAGGGGGTTACATTTTAAAGAAAAATAAGCTGCAACCAAAGCAAAAATGGCAATACACGGGGAGCCTAAAAAAAAAACCCCAAAACTACTTACAGGAGCTCAACATATAAACGTGCAACGACCTTCTTAAGAGAGCTTTTTTGTTTTTTTTTTTTTTCGGTTGCCAGTTAAGGTTAAAGCAAAATTTTGCACTTCAGAGGAACAACTTGCAGAATCCGAGGTACTTCTGGTAGACTAGATACTCCAAATAAGTCAGTGGAGATCCATAGAGAGAAAGCTCTAGAGCACTTCACCTACTGAGAAGTCTTTAAAAGAATAGTCCACGACTGTGTTTCCTCTTTCTCTCCCTGGAATTTCAACGCCGGGATTCCAAAAATAGCAACTATCTTGCAGCAGAAGATTTATGTTGGAGCAGTTCATAAGAAGTCAGGTGGGAGGGGAAAAAAAAAAATAATAATAATAATAGAAAAGGCAATGATGGTGTCCCCTGGTCGAAACCCCTCACGTCTGGGATCCGAATGCTGCAGCCAGAACAATAGCTGGAAACACCGCAGTCCTTGGGATAAGAGTTTGTCCATCACCTCTAAAACCTTGGCTTTCCAGCCCAAAGAAAGTCCTCTCCAAAGTCAAATGTTTAGTTGGACCCCCTTCTTTTTCCTTCCGAAGTTATCAGCCTTAAGGTGCACACACACACCCAAAAAAAGGAGGCTGCAGAGCCTCGGACGGGTCGTACCTTCCCAGCGAAGTCCAAAGAGCCTTTGTGGTCCCTCTTTTTCTTGCTTTGCTAAACGTAAATTCCACCCCCCCACCCCCCCCGTCAGCACTTAACCCAAAGGAGTGAGCGCCAGAATTAAAGGAGGGAAGATAAACGCCATGGGAAACAAAAGTGCCACTTAAAAAAAAAAAAAAAAAAAAGAAAGAAAAAAAAGTGCAGACACCTAAATTCCTTGCCCTGCCTTCCTCCCACTCGTCAGCCCCTCCTCGTCACGGACTTTCCCCAAAACGCATCTTGGCGAGTTTTCTGCTTTGGCAGCCGTGTGGGAGCCGGGAACGGCATAAATCTCCCGTGGCGACAGCGGCAGCGTCTTGCATAGCAATAACGGCGTTATTAATAATAGCAATAATAATCATCTTTATTGTTCAACACCTCGCTGCCTTGGCCTCCCCCGGGGCTGATTTGCGCCCTGAAACACTCTCCCCTCCTTTTTCCCCCACCCCCCAAACCCTGCACCCACTCCTCGGCGGGGACCAAGGGGTAAGAGGAGCCCCCCCCCCGCCCCCCAAGACATTGGGACGCACAAACTTAACGCCGAAGTTACGCGGGGCTGCGGAGTTACACCAACCCAGGAGATTGTCGTCGGCCCCCTCCGCCCTTCCCCTACACCCTCAAAAGCAGGAGGGTTGGGGGGACCCCTTCCCCCCCTCCCCAGCCCCCCAGAAAAGTGGGTTTCAGTGCGGGGGGGGCAGCCCCGGGGTCGGGGGAGGAGAAGCATCAGCTACTGAAAGAGCCGCGATTCCGCCGCGGAAGGGGAGGGGGGAGACTATGACTATGTTGAAACGGTTTATTAGCATAAATTGACACCTAATTGTTAAACACGTGAATCAAAGGCAAAGCTTTGCTATCTTTCTGCCTAGGCCTCTGTCCACCACGTCTGCAATTAGCATAATTTTTCACTAGTGACGCTGTTCGGGAGGCTCGTTGGCTTTGCCCGGCAATCCAAACCAAATCTGGATTTTTAAATATCCCCTCCGCTTCATTCCCCCCCCCCCTTCGCCCACCCTCCCGTAGCCTGGATTCTTTTCGTTATTATTTTAATCGCAGCCAAGCATTGCATAGTTAAAAGAGAGAGAGGGGGTGGGGGGGGGGGGCTGAGGGGGGGGGTGTTGTGTTCAGCTTTTCTTTCTTTCTTTTTTTTTTTTCCCTTCTCCTTTCCCTTCTTCCCCTTTGCTGTGGAAAGCAGAGGCCATTGTTATCAGTGAGCAGCGCCTACCAGTCCATAGGGCAACCAGAACCTCAGGGTTTGTCCATTCAAAGCCCTCAGCTTTTCCGCACATCTTGGAAGCTGGAAAGCATCTTGATTTTTTTTTTTTTTTTTTTTTTCCCTCCCCTCTTCCCAAACGGAGACAGAGAGACAATTTGAGCTGCCGTAACCGAAAGCTCCACTGGCTGAGCCCCCTCCCCCCTCTGTTTTGGCTTTTTTTTTTTTTTTTTTTTTTTTTTTATTACATCTATACATGCATATGCTGGATTTTTTCCCCCTCTCTCTCTCGTCTGTTGCTTTAACGTTTTTAAAGGAAGGGGGTCATTCCTTGCTTATTGATTGCGTGGATGCTGGATGTGAAAATATATGATGTCTGCCTGTGCTTTGCTCGTCAGAGACTAAGGTAAGCCGGACTCAAATAGGCTATCACTTTGTGAATGGCGGAGTATATGTCCCAATGATTTATGACCATATGACTCCAATCTCGGTTCAAGAAGAGTTCACAAGCTTTAAGCTTCCTTCCACGCAGAGACTCTTTTGCAGCCCTCATCCAGGGCCCTTTCTCTTCCCCCCCCCCCCCCCCCCCCCTTCCCTCCCCTCTCCCCGCTTTACAACTGGGGAGTTCTGGTTGGGGTGAAGCTCGGTTGTGGGGGAGGGAAGAGGGAAATTTTAGGAATGTGTCTTTATTTTCCAGGCGATATCCACCGCAAGGCAGTCGCTGGGATTTGAGCTCTTTCCGAGCAGCCGACCTATTGTTAAGGGCACGTTTAGAATATTTATTATTAATAATAATTTAAATTAAAAGCGGGGCTATGTCTGGTTTCGCTGGCTGTGGGAAATATACCTTAGGAGGGGGGCGGGGGGAGGGGAAAGGCGCTGCTCTTCTTCATAAACACAGTCAGGTTGTGAATTTAGGATTTCCAACATGGAGGGGATGGCTTTGCAGGAGAATCCCTCTGCCTTACATTTCTTTGATCTTTTTCCCCCGGCCGCCTGATTTTTTTTATTTTTTTTTTTTCCCCCCGAGCATCTTCCTCCCCGCAGCCCTTTCCCTCTCGTACCTCCCCCCGATTTTTATTCATTTTTGCTTTTTTTTTTTTATTTATTTTTTATAAGTGCCTCTAAATCCTCGCACTCAAAAGTTGCAGGCAAAGAGTTGGTGGTTAAATGTTACCGCTTGCAAAGTGAAACTTGGAGCGTGATGAAAAACACCCAGCGCGGATCCTGCCCGGGTTTAATTGGAACAGGAGATAAACGAATATTTATTATTCTGTCTGAGATTTTTTTTTTTTTTTAAAAAAACCCAATTCCTTGGAGTAAATAATTAGGATTGCGGCCGTCCTCGGCGAAGATAAATGAGCGGCATTTGTGAGGCGCTGAGAGATGAGGTACAAAGCAAATCTTCTGTGGAAGCCACAAGCGAGCGAGCTTTTGGGCGAAGGGGATTGTAAATTTATTTTATGGACATTTAGGAAAAAAAAAAAACCGTCGCTGTTATTTTTAGCTGCTTTAGCTGAGCCTTTCTGCTCGGTTCTGGTTTGGGTTTGTTTTGTGGTTGTGTTTTTTTTTTTTTTTTAAAGAAATCTATGCCAGACAGGAAGGCCTTGGAGAAATTCCCACCTCTGCCCTCGTAGATATTTTCAGCAAACCTATTCATAATAAAGGCGCTGCTGTTTGTTAATTAATTCACAGCTTCTCGGCTCGGTTAGTGGAGTCTACTTTTTAATAAGACATATTTATCATGGCGAGGAAACCTAATGAAAATAACTCCCAGCAAGGATATCATCCTCTCTGTAGACAATAATACATCTCCGTGGAAGATACCATACAGATTTGGGAATGCAGAAAGGATTTAATCAGTGTAAAAAAAAATAAAATAAAGCCAAGCAGTCCCTTCGTGGACACGTTGGCTGAGGCTGTGTTAGGAGTGTACGGAGGTTTCATGTGACATGACATAAGAACACAGCAGTCAGGGAAGGGAAAAAAAAAGATGTTATTTATTGTCGAGCTGTGGCTTCTGTTAAACCCCGGTACTTAGAAATATCGCATTAGACTTTATCTCCTCAGAGTTTATTTTATTTTATTTTGGAGAATGAAAGAGCCCAGATAAAATTAAATATACAATAGATACCATTAAATATACAATGGATATCAATTTCAAAACAAAATGCACAGTGGCTCCTCGTAAACTCTAAGCTGCAGAGAGAAGTCACTGCCTTTAAAAAATATGTTTGCTGCTTGATTGATCCTCACACATCAGATTATTTTCAGGTCAAGATAGTTTTCATATTTCTAAGGGTATTACTACTCTGTGTTTACGGTAGAGAAAGTTTATGTTTTAAGAAAAGAAAGAGAAAAAGAGATATTAAAAAAAAATAAAAAGGCCAAAGAGAGAGAGAAAAAAAGGAAGGTTTCATTTTGTAATTTGAGGTTTTGGATTGGCTTTTTAGACTTTTTGAGCTTGGATTGAGGGAGGGAGGAACGATGAAAAATCAAAGGGTAGAAAGTTAAGAGCAAATGGCCTGGTGACGCGTTTGTTTTCCAAGGAAAAAAAACAACAGCAATTAAACTGGTTTTGGAATCACATCTCGCCAATGGTAGTTCCAGATTCAAAACGGCTGAGTACAAAGCAGTGCAGGCAATGAAGGGATATGTTTTCTAAATACAACCTGTGCTACCCAGAAGAAATAGAGACCAACAAACAGGCCAAAGGAAGCACATTCTTGAATTCATGCCCCTGCTTAAATCTGCTTAAAATATTTGCACTGAATTCCAAAGACATTGTGTAAACAGCAAATCAGGCCAACTGTGTCAGGACACGGTTACCTGGATAAAACATATCGACTATTTGCTGTTTCCAGTTTAAAAGCAAATATAGCGGAGAGGGGACCTACAATAAACTTAAGCAGAGTTTTAATTTCTGATGATACAGTGTCTTGCTGGTTCTCGTGTGTGTGAAGAACTGATCTGAATGGGTCAGGGGTAAGAAAGCGAGACTTTCATTCCTTTCATGTATTCTCATATTTACGTTACCGTGTGTGCTGTCTGGAGAGGGATGTGTCTACGTGCACACAACACACACATCTGCGTGCGTATATATTTGCAGGGGTGTGTATGTATATGGATATAGATACATATAGAAGTAATTAGATATACACAGATGAAACCCCGTGTACTCACAGAGCTACCCGTGGGTGTAGTTACACATCCCGGGTGCTATCCTCCAAGGGAAAAAAAAAACAAAAAAGGTGCAACCAACCTTGGGAAACTACCCCCAAAATCAGCTCAACGCTTTTGCACTGTAACATTTGTTGAGCCTCCTTAGGCTGCCACAGGACAAAATCTGCTCAAAGCATCTGTTCGCCCTGTTCTGCAGGACCCTATTCATGTCATGGGCCTTTCAGGCCCCAAGATGGATTCATAGGCCGGGTACTATTATTGTGTGTTTTCTCCTAACCTTTCAGGTCAGCTTCCAATAGACAGCTGGAAACGGCCTGTCACGTGGCCTTGGGGTGCCAATGTTCTGCCATAGGGGTGTCAAGACCCTGGTAGCCGGAAAAATCATTTTGGGGAGTCCCAGAGATGCAGAAGACAACGTACTACGACAGCTCCACGCTCTTTGGGGGCTACTCCTACGGGAACACCAATGGGTTTGGCTACGAGGGTCCCCAGCAGCCCTTCCAGCCGGGTTCTCACGTGGAGAACGACTACCAGAGGTCGGCCTGCTCCCTCCAGTCTCTTGGCAACACAACCCCGCACCCAAAAAGTAAAGACCTGAACGGGAGCTGCATGAGGCCAAGTTTGCCCCAGGAGCACCATCCGCCTCCCCCCGTCTCGCCGCCCCCAAACCCCGCCACCAACAGCACCAGTAGCAACAGCAATAACCAGTCGGGGAGCACTAAAAGTGCCCCCAGCAAAGCCAACCTCAGTGCAAACGCCAGTCTCACCAAGCAGATTTTCCCCTGGATGAAAGAATCGAGGCAAAACTCCAAACAGAAAAACAGCTCCCCTAGCACAGGTACAGCCCCTGGCTGGAAGGGTCTGCTTTGGAGGGAGGGGAGATGGGGAGAGGATGCGGTGAGGATCCCGGTGCTGGGCATGGTCCCAAAATTGCCAGCCACATACCCCGGCCAGGCTGAGCGAGCCTTGGCCCATCCTGCAGCACCGACTGTGCACACTGGGTTTGTTTTAAACCCATCCAAAGCACCGCAGGGAAATACAAGCAGGCGGTTGTACACAGCCGGGGCCTGGCTGCGTGGATACAGGTACATCCAAACCTACAGCCACTGCTCAACCCAACGATGCTAAAGCAGAGCGTTTGTTTCTCTTCCCACCTCCCTGCTTCCAGACACAGCAGCAAACGTGGTGCTCTCCGAGTGTATGTGTGCATAGAGACAGCATACACATAAACACATGGATGTTCTTGCATGTGTAGACACATCTCTAATGCGTAGACACATCTCTAATGCAATCCAGTTAAAAAAAAAAAAAAAATCAGGATGGGAATATCCCTCTTCTGACCAATACATTCATATAAAATTTGCAGCAGACACGTTGCTCTACGTTAATACCATTTACCTGTTAAATGCATGCTTATGTCCCCAAAAGGTAGGTACAAATGCAATTGGGTGTTTAACAATGTCAATGCTGGTGTTACACAAATACAAGACACACACAAGGTGCACACGTGTGTGTGTGTGTGTGTGTGTGTGTGCGCATTCATACCTCGGCAAAAAAAAATACCTCCCAACACTGACCCGTGTTAGTATTAATTGGCTTTGCAGTGACTGCCCCCCTGCCAAATATTATTTTCTCAAAATTATCTGTTGGAAATAATCGACTCCTAAATAAATGGCCCTGGAATCCTTTTTTACATGACATGATCAAATTTTCATAAACCAGGGGCAGCTTTGGAGAACAGAACTCTTAATAAATGACATGATTATGGAGTGCAGGCTAATGCGAAGGGGCGAGGGAAGGGGGGGGGGTCGAACTCTTGTGCCTGTTCCAGGATTTATTAAGAAACGATGCATTCAATTTCTGCATGTAAGTAATTATCTTTTATTTCATTTCGCGGCCAGCAGAAACCTGCAGCGGCGAGAAAAGCCCTCCAGGCTCCTCGGCCTCCAAGAGAGCCCGCACAGCTTACACCAGTGCTCAGCTGGTGGAGCTGGAGAAGGAATTCCACTTCAACCGCTACCTGTGCAGGCCCCGCCGCGTGGAGATGGCCAACCTGCTGAACCTCAGCGAGAGGCAGATCAAGATCTGGTTCCAGAACAGGAGGATGAAGTATAAGAAAGATCAGAAGTCGAAAGGCATGGGGTCTTCTTCTGGAGGGCCTTCCCCCACCGGCAGCCCCCCCCAGCCCATGCAATCCTCCGCCGGATTTATGAACGCCTTGCACACCATGAGCAGTAACTATGATGCCCCCTCGCCGCCTTCCTTCAATAAACCCCACCAAAATGCCTATGCCATGTCAACTAACTACCAAAACCCCATCAAAGGCTGTCCCTCCCAACAGAAATACGCCAACACGGCCCCCGAGTACGACCCCCACGTCTTACAAGGGAATGGGGTGGCCTACGGAACTCCCAGTATGCAGGGAAGCCCCGTCTATGTTGGAGGTAACTATGTGGATTCTATGCCCACCTCTGGCCCGTCCCTTTATGGCCTCAATCACCTGCCACATCACCAGGCTACCAACATGGACTACAACGGGCCTCCTCAGATGCCCCCGAGCCAGCACCACGGACCATGCGAGACCCACCCCACCTACACAGACCTTTCCACGCACCACGCTTCTTCTCAGGGCAGAATCCAAGAGGCGCCCAAGCTGACCCACCTGTGATGGGAGCAGGGACAGGCTCAGGCGAAGCGGATGGGACCTCGCCACGGGGCACGGGAGAGGGGAAGAGGGCAGAGTCGGCTTCAGGAACATTTGTGTTGAGCTGTTTGCTTTCTTTCTTTGACAGGGCGATTTCTACCAGTTTGTTGTGCTTGCTATTACTGTTTCTGGGGTTTATTAGGCACAATTTTCAACCATTTCAATATTTACTGCCAAGAGCAGCACTCTCTCTGAAGAGATATACCTCCTGTGTTTCAACACAAATGCTTCTGAAACGGGTTTGGGGTAGTTTTGTGGGAATCGAGCACATTTTTAGCAGCAGCATCCTTCCAAACCAAGTACCAGTCGTCGCTGATAATTCTTGGACACCGGAAAGAAGAACAGTTGGCCAGTCAAGCCTTTGCAGTTGGTGTGTCTGGGTCTACAGAAACATGCACACGTGTATACATATGCAATCAAAAGAGGTTTGAGCAAGAAAACTACCCTCCTCTCCAACTCCTTCTCAAGAGGAACTTCACGCTTTCCTTTCCAGCCTTCAGAAGAAGGCATCATTTTTCGCTGAGTATCTTCCCACCAGTCTCCACGTAAACTGCAAATATACATACCTGCCAACACACGGGATTCATGCTCTTCCCCTCCAGCCCCTGCCTCCCCTCACAAAAATAATGATTAAAAAAAAAAAAAAAAGAATAAGAGAGGTCTAAGAATTACAAAAGGTTTGGGAAATCAGTTTTTGAAATGCCTAAAACCCCCACCTCCAACAATAACAGGGTTCCAAAGAGAGGAAGAAAGAGTTGACAGGTCTGAATATTTTCCCACCTTCGCCTCTGATGTCATGAAGTC
This sequence comes from Scolopax mira, assembly GCA_004320125.1. Lineage (NCBI taxonomy): Eukaryota > Metazoa > Chordata > Aves > Charadriiformes > Scolopacidae > Scolopax > Scolopax mira. The sequence goes on from BJBW01001987.1 coordinate 41,970, forward strand.
TCCATTCGACGACACCAGGGTGGGGTTTTTTTTTTGTTTGTTTGTTTTTTTGTTTTGGGGGTATTTTTTCTTAGGGTTCATTAACAGAAAAGCAATCTTAAGAACTTAGAAGTCCTATGCTTCTTTCCTCCTCTTCTCTTGACCTTACGTGAAAACAGGGTATATTTGAACAAACGGAATGTCCTCCAATCGAAGCAGAAGTGAATGGATCTCTAGTATTTGCTAATGCTTTCTTGTCTGGACATCTTTGTTGCACTTAGAGTTTACATATAATGGGTATAAAAACAACCTTGAAGGGCGTTCGTCCAACTCAGTCGAGACGTCCTGCAATAGGTGTGTGTTCTGGTGAACATTCATATATATTTATTGGTTATAGCCAGTTTAAAATATTTTCCTTTTTTTGTATTATTTATCCCCAATATTATGTATTTATATGAGGAAAAAAAAAAAAGAATCAAATTGTACTTTTTTAGTATTTACTTGTTATAAAGGACATTGTGTTTCCTTGTCATTGTACAACAAGCTTATTTTAGTTATTGTAATTTAGAAAGACCAGTAGTTTTATGTTACCTTCGTACTAATGAATAATGTAATTAGTTCTACTGGAGGCATGAGAGCAGAACCAGACTGTAATTGTATAGTCCTGAATTAGAAGAACTATAGCTAATCCCTCCCTCCCACCTCACCCCTCCTCTTTGGAGATCTTTCTTTGTTCTTATAGTAGTTATTTTATTTCCTTGCTTAAGGGTTGTCTGTTGAACAATTCTTGAATAAACTTTCTGTTATCAATTTTACCTTGTCCTATCAGTCGAATTGAAAGGCAAAAAAAAATAACGCGTATGTAAAAATAGCGAAGAAAAAGCAAGGAAGGGGCCTCGTGAAATGTTCCGGGGTTCACCTCTGCGAACCCTTTTGGGGTGAAATCCCACGGATTCGGGCCCAAGGGAAGCCGGCCCGGCCCCGCCACCCCCTCCGCGGCTCTGCGCGGCCCGGCCCGCGCCCGCGGCCACAAAGGGGGATCACGTGGCACCGGGGCCGGGCTGCCATTGGGCCGCGAATGAAAACAAAGGAAAAGGATTAATCACAAAAAAAAAAAAAAAAAAAAAAAAAAGGCGGCCCCGTAGTTTCTATGCGGGGTCTTTAAAAGTGTAAAGAAATTAAATTACTTATTATAATTAATTATTATTTATATACACGCGCGTGTGCACACACATTTACACGCATACGTGTGCACAAACACGCACACACACGCACACAAACCCGTACCCCTCTCAGACCAACACACGTATTTTAAATCGTTATTAAAAGGGAGAAAAAGCCACCGACAAAGGTTACATTATCAGTGGGAGCGAAAGGGAGAATTCCCCTTTGCCAGCAGCAAAAGCAGATGGGATAATACCGTGAATAATTTCCTTTTTATGCTCTAAAGCCCTAAGAAAACTTATATTAAAGCAGCGAGGGCCAATAAAAGTTTTATGGCTCTGGAAAGGGGGTAAACTGCTTGTCAGGCTCCAAATGCTCCATTTCTGTGGCTGGTGAAGAGGGGAAGGTCCCCTCCGGAGGAAAAAAAAAAGAGGAGGATTTTGATTATTGCCGGGAGAAGAGGGTAAAAAGGTTGTAAAAGGTACCGGGGGGAAAAAAAAAAAAAAAAAGAAAAAAAAGAAAAAAAAGGAAAAAAAAAAAAGAGCTGGGCTATAAAAATAAGGAGAGTGTGTGTGTATCCGTGTTTTACACACACAGGTGTGCACAGCCAGGGACATCCCTAGGTTAGGGATAAACCCAGAGGGATACAAAGGTGGAGTGGAGAAAGCTTTACATGAGAAATGATCTCGCACTTCTTCCTATCTCTGATCTCTCTTAATAAATGAAGTTCCAGGTTCATAATTATAACTCTTCGCGCAATAATAAATAACGGTATAAAAGAAAGACAGGGCTTGTTTTTCTCCCCAGGACCGGGGGCTGGGTGATGCCCGTCCATGCAGAGAGCAATTTACCAGTCGGGAATACTGTAATTTAAAAGCATAAAAGCATAAAAGCGTGTAGGCTCTGATGGGATCGGCTCAAAGAACAAGAGCTTGGGCTGGGCTTGGGTCTGTCGTTGGCTTCCCCCCCCCCCCCCCCCTCCTCCTCCTCCTCGAATATAATTTTCCCAGTCTGGCATCCCGGTCGCCATGTTGCTGGGGTTTGTGTCAGGGATTCCCAGGAACTGGTTAAAATCGGGGAAAAAAAAAAAAAAGGAGGAAAAAAAAAAAAGGAGAGAAGGCAATTTCGAGGCTGGGAGCGTGACACCTCTCAGTGTCGCGATGGGTCCCTCTCCTGCAGCTCTTCACATCCACCGTTTAATTTGCACTAAAGAAGCAGGCCCGGGTTTTTCTCACAATTATTGCATTTCTCTCTCCTTCACCAACCCTGTGACTTTATTGGGATAAGGTGACGCCTTTCCCCTGGAACAAGGAGATATTTTTTTTCTTCTGCCTCCGTCTGGTGCGTGGGAAAAATCTCTTTTACCCCAAGAGACTCGTTATTTCTTCTTTTATTTTTCTTTCTTTCTATATTTTTGCCCCCACATGCATCTTCAGGATTAGCAAAAACGGCGGGACCAGTTGGGAAGGGCTGGAAAGAGCACCCCAAACTCTTTTGCTGTCTCCCCCCTCGCCAGCGAACCGGCCCCATCCCTCAAAGAGAAGGGAGGAACCCGCAGCCTCACGACAAAGCCCGAGACCCCCCAAAATGCCACTTGAATCCAAACAAGCAAGAAATCATCAGAAATCCCAACTATTAATGTTCCCATCAGTCCTGCTCTGCCGGGATCGAGTAGATTTATGCTGATTTCGATAAGTCCGTTCACAGATAGGAAATATTTAGGGAAATTCTGCCTTCAATCAAGCTGCGTTTGGTAAATGTTTTTTTATTCTCTTCCCCCCCCCCCCCCCCCCCCCTCCNNTAAATTTTTTTTTTTTCTCTCCCCCCCCCCCCCCCCCTTTGCTAAACTGCTCTTCGGCCTCGGCTTCGGCTTTAGATTTATTATGTTTCTCAGAAACCCTTTCCCACCCACACAGATGCTTGAACTGACAAAAGTTTCTAGGCTTCTCCCTGCGTGAATGCAGCTCTGCCCCCCCCCTCTCGGCTCCAAAATGGGAGAAATGGAGCTTGAACAAACAAACTACAAACCAGCCACATTTCCATTCTGCAGCAGGAAGCTTAGGTTTTTGTGGTTTTTTTTTTTTCTCCCTCCCCCCGAAATTTTTGCTTTCTAGCCTTCCCAAATTCAGGGCCCTGGATTAAACTTTTCGAATCTTTCCTGGTTTAAGTGAACCCTTGAGCAAAAGCCAAATTTCTTCGCTGAGTGAGTTAGGCCGAGCTGTCAAAAGTCTTTCGAGAAAAAAAGATTGATCGTTTCTCTCTTCTTTTTGGTTTGTGTGGACCCGGGCACTTGAAAAGGAAAAAAAAAAATCTTCCTGGGAAATGACTTTTTCGTTTTATTTATTTATTTTGTAAACTCTGGAAGTGGCGCTGCTTATTGGCAGTAGGGAGAAACGGAGGGGAAAGAAGATGGGAAGGAAGAAACGTGATTTCAAAGATATCCGTGACCTTAAAACATGTTTGGCCTTTAAGAAAAGAGCAAAGGGTCCATTAAATCTGTCTTTAGGAGCAGAAAGATTACTGTTTCTTCAAAAGTGATTTAACCGGTTAAATCAGGCCGATTTCACTTGTCAGGAAAGCTCACCTGATTTTTTAAGAGCTCCTACCCAGACTCAGACGCAAACCGCCGGACCAACCCCTCCTGCTGGCTTGGACTTCCCAAGCTCTGCAATATAAATATATATATATATATGTATATATGATATGCAAATACTCCCAGGCACTCCCGGCCTCGGTTGCCCGCGGTTTAGGCTGCATTTCCCTGGCTGCCGGCGGGCACCTCGGGGGGAGGGAGGGGGGCAAAGGCCCTTTTCCCACGCCTGGTTTCCTCCCTCCTCGGGGGTGCAAACTCCCGGGAGCTCGGCGAGGGCGTCTGGGGCCGCACGGCACAGGCAGGAGGAGGCAGGAGGAGAAGAAGGCAGGAGAAGGCAGGAGAAGGAGGCAGGAGGAGGCAGGAGGAGGCAGGAGGAGGCAGGAGAAGGCAGGAGCTCCCTGCCCGCAGCCCCCGGCCCCGGCAAAGCCCCCCGACAGCCCGAGGGGGGATGGCGGCGGAGGGGATTTGGGAGGAGGGGGTGTGTGGGGGGGCGCTTTTCTGGGGATCTTCTCTCGCCTCTTTTTTTTTTTTTTTTTTTAATCAATTAAAGAAAATAATGCTTTCTGTTTGCCACCAGGCCCCGCCTGCCATTGGCCAGGGCTGGCCACGTGACCAGGAATTGGCTGCAATTTCGCCCCAGTCTCGAGTTTAATAGAGCAAGGTCCCCATACGCCTGTATTATCAGCAATATAACAATTATAAAAAGCCCGAGAACCATCATCATCACTGCCATAAAAACTGAGACCCTCAGATTTCTTTCCCTCTCCCCCTCCTCCTCCTCCTTCCCTCTTCCCCCCTCCCGCCTTTTAAACCCTGGGCCCTGGAAAAGCCATGAATTTTGAATTTGAGAGGGAGATCGGGTTTATAAATAGCCAGCCTTCGCTCGCAGAGTGCCTGACGTCTCTTCCCGCTGTCCTGGAGACATTTCAAACTTCATCAATCAAGGACTCGACATTAATTCCTCCTCCTTTTGAGCAAACCGTCCTCAGCCTGAATCCTTGTTCCAGCAGCCAGGCAAGACCGAGGAGCCAAAAAAGAGCATCTCATGGCCTGCTCCAGCTCCAGCCCCAGCCTCCGGCACAGCCCGGCCCCTTGGCAGCGGAATTCCCCTGGATGAAGGAGAAGAAATCCTCCAAGAAAGCTACCCAGGCTCCATCCTCTTCTTCCTCCTCTTCCCCCCCATCATCTTCCTCGGTGCCGGTCCCTGCCGCAGGATCTCCTGCAGGTTCGTATAATGGAGGGGGTGAGGGGGAATTTGCTGAAATCGGAGAGGATCCGAATAATAAACAATGCCCCCCCTTCCTCCCCACCTCCCTCACCCTAAGAACATCCCTACCCCAACTCCCCCTCCCTCCCTAACAGACTTTGCCCCGCACCTCCCCCGAAACCGTGTCACGCAATAAAAGAAACCGCCGCAGTGTCCACAGCCGAGGGACGGGGGTGTGTGTGTGTCTCCTGCCTCCTCCCCCCGCAAATAAAAGAGCAAATTGCTGTAACTTCTACGAAAAAGGAGAGAGGGCCCGGGGGGGGGGGGGGGGGGGAGCCGGGCGTTTTATTAGCTCCAGCGGGGTGGACTTGGCAGCCGAACCGCAGCTCCATTTGCTTGATTTTCCCTTCCAGCCCTGAATTTTTTAATTTTTTTTTTTTTTACAGCCTATAGGGAAAAAAAAAAAAGGCCAAAAGCCCGAAAGAAGGCGGGAAAGAAAGACGGGTGGAAAAGGCGGGGGCTGCTCCCAGCAGGATGGGGAGGTGGAAAGAGCGAGAGCGGGACTCTCGGCGCCCAGCACGGTGGGGAGAGAAGCTCCCCAGGGCAAAATAAAATAAATACAGCCCCAAATTACCCTCCTAGCCCCCCCCTAAAGCAATAGTCTCTCCCCGAGGCACCCCTTGGCCGGGGAGCCCTGGTCAGGGACCCCCCTTCCTTTCCCGGGATAAAATGGTTAAGGCACAATTCACCGGTCGGTATTTTAACGGTTCCGTTCAGGTAAAGGCCGGGCAGGAGAAGGGCGGACACCGGAGCTCATTGGCCGGATAATCCAGGGATAACGAAACCAAAGCCCCACAGCGTCCGTCCCCGAACTACCGGGAAAGGGGAAAAAAAAAAATTAAAAAAAAATAAATAAAAGGAAGGAAAGGGTCAAAATCCCTCTTGTTCGCGAAGGTGGCAGAGAAGGAGGGTCCCTAAAGGAAGGGGCCAGGAAGCAAAATCCTTTTTCCTCCTTGGGACATGAGGAGTGATTTCCAAGGCTCTTCCACAGTGGGAAGAGTTTCATTAAACATTTATTTTCTCCCGTAGCGTCTCCCCCCCCCCACACACACACTCACACTCGTGCTCGTTAGTGCGGGGGGGGCACGGCTCTGCCCTGCCCGCAACGGGGAGGGGACGGCTCCGGACCCTCCGCTCGCCCCCCGCTCCCTCTTCTTTGCAACGTGCGGGTGTTTTTTTGTTAGCTTTTTTTTTTTTCTTTTTTTAATGTGTTTAAGACATCCAGGGGCTGGCAGACACCAGCGGCTCCAGGAGGCTCCGGACCGCGTACACCAACACGCAGCTGCTGGAGCTGGAGAAGGAATTTCACTTCAACAAATACCTCTGCAGGCCCCGGCGGGTGGAGATCGCGGCTCTCCTGGACCTCACCGAGCGGCAAGTCAAGGTCTGGTTCCAAAACCGCCGGATGAAGCACAAAAGACAAACCCAGTACAAAGAAAACCCCGACGGGGATCTCTCCTACCCCAACCTGGACGAGGGCAGCGACCCGGCGGAGGAGGCGGAGGAGAACCCGGTTTTCGGGTCGGTTCCGGAGCCCAGCGGGCTCTACCGGAGGGAGAAGTTGGGGAGCGAGGAGCCCGGGAGCCCGCGGTTCGCGGCGGGGAGCGGGGGGGAGTCCGGAGCAGCCGCCCCCCCCTCGGACCGAGCCTACCCCGAGGGCCAGGACTCGCCTTTGTTGCCGGAGCTGAGCATCTTCTCGGCGGAGTCCTGTCTCCAGCTCTCGGAGGGGCTTTCCCCCGCTCCCCAGGGCTCCCTGGAGAGCCCCGTCCATTTCTCCGAGGAAGACCTGGACTTTTTTACGAGCGCACTTTGTACCATAGATTTGCAACATTTAAATTTCCAATAACCGCCCCCCCCCCCGCTCCCCAGACCCCGTCGTCCGCCCCCCCCGCCGCCGCCTAACCCCCTTTCTGCCCCATCCAGAGCCACTGCCACCTCCCCCCTCTCCCCCCTCCTTACAGAAGACGGGGGGGGGGGGAGCACCCCCAAAAATAAACCCAAGCCATTTCTCATTCAATCACCCCATCACGCCCCTCAAACGCTTTATTTTAAAGCTCCTCACACTGTGGGACCCGAATCACCCTCCCAATATTTATTCTAGAAGGCTCACGTCAAAGAGCAGCCCGAGTTTTCACTAAATGCAGGTATTTAGTATAGGGTTTTTTCCCCTCCTTATTTATTTTAAAGAAAGCACCCGATGGTTCTCACGCACATCAGAGATGTCAGTCCCCAGGAGAAAACATTTGTAAATCCTTCAAGCGACTTTCTCAGGAATCAGAACGAGACTTTTAGATTTCTTAATAAAATAAAATAAAACCAGAGGAATTTTCCTTCCTCTTTTTTAAGTTTTAGATGTAGACTATTTATTCAAATCCTTTAATAGTAAATGGCAAATTATTTATTGTACATTATTTTCATAGAGTAAATAAATGTCTTTATAAAACCGAGAAGCGTGTGTTGCTACAGATTTAATTGGAAAATGTGCTGAATTTTTTTTTTTTTTGCCTAAATCACTCGCCTCCCTCTTCCTTGCTTTGCAGTAACGGTGTCCTAATAATCTCCTCGTGTGCATTGAGAGAGGAGACAAAAGAAATCGCTCCCAACGAACACTTCAAGAGGCTTCGGGAGTCAGAAATATTTGCTGTATTCGGTTTTGTTTGCCTTGGGTTTTATTTATTTTATTTCATTTTATTATTAAATCAAAGCAGGACATTTGTTTCTAATTTTAACGTTTGCGGTTTGGTTTTTTTTTCTTTTCTTTTCTGTTTTGTAACTGCAAATCCCTCCTGGAAGGAAATCTCCGGATAAAGGGATGGAAACAACACAAAGGCCGGGCTCGGAGAGACGCGGGGGCCGCGCCGGGGGCCGCGTTCGCTCCGCGGAGCCCCCGCACATTCCGTGGCCCGTTCCCCGCGGCGATCCCCCCCTTCTCCCCCAGCCCGGCCTGGCCAGGAGAGCGCTGCCTCTTGCCTTCAGCCCACTCCTCCTCCTCCTCCTCCTCCTCCTCCTCTCAGTTCTTGCAGCAGAGAACACAGACGTGCCTTGTCGCGATTACGGGTGTTTTAAACGTCCCGGACCAGGCCAAAAAAATAAAAAAAAAAAAGAAGAAAAAAAAAAAAAAGGCGGACAGGGAGGATTTTGAGTAAACGCCAAAAATCTATCCTGGGAGGGTAGTGTGTGCCGGCATTAAATAAGCAAATAAATGCTATAAAGGGGTAAGAGAGTAGCCTGAAAGAGGCCTTTTCTTGTTTCCTCTCCTCTTTTTCAGTAGGAAAAACCAGACCCCCGCCCTGCGCGTCCCCCCCCCCCGCCTTATAAATCCGTGTTCTCCTTCCAGGGCAATTTGTGCTGCTCCGTCCCGGCTCGGGGATCCCTTTAGGAAAGCTTTCTGGCAACACGCAATTTTAAAATCCCAAACTCATATATCAAGGAGGGAGGGGGAGGCAGAGAGGGGGTGGGGAGGCTTATGAATGAAAAGGGGTCAGCGCAGGAATCAATCGCGCTGACACCCAAAATAAATCATATTACGTCTTTGCTAAGTCATTGGTGTTTCCTCAGACACGGCAGATATTTGGTAGGCGTTCAAGCGGGGTTTGTGCGAAAGTAACGCGGAAAGGGGAGGGGGGGTGGGGGGTGGAAAGGAGGAGAGCGGCCGGGAAGGGCTGGGGGGGAGGAGGGGGGAACCCGTGGCCTTAAAATGGCGCAGGGAGCCGCGGAGAGGAGCGGAGCAGTCATGAGAGGTGGACTTGCCACCGGCCTTATTTTGTATGTTTTGGGTTATTTTTTAGGATCTGGCCTTTGGGGGGGGTCTCCTCGGGCCCTTCTTCCTCCCCCTCACCCCCAACCCCGGAGGGACCTAGGAGATTTTTGGGTGTCTGGAGCTGGCCTGGGTGGTGACACCACCCTCCACCCCCCCCCCCCCCCCCCCCCCCCCCAGAGTCCCCGGGGGAATTGTGGAGTCCGGGAAACTTCCATGTGGTGCCCCGATATTTTATTTCGGATGAAGAGCATCCGAAGTCAGGCTTCCTCTCTACTTCGGGCTGTAAAAAAAAAAAAAAAAAAAAAAAAGAAAACCTTCGACAGATGTTTCCGAAATTGCTGTGCGAAGATCTGGATTATCTCTTCCCGCTGTAACAAAGGAGGGGGCTGATTTTACGGCTCCCTTTTTATTCTTAATAATATCGGCGGCCTCTTTCCCTACCAAACGAGCACACGTTTCAAAACCTGCCAGCATCTCACTCCGGGAAAGGGTAGGTTTATATTGAAAATCGAAGTAGATTGCAGTTAAAATATGCAAGTGAACGTTACTTAACACCTTCCCATAAATAAAAGGAAGCGTCTGGTGCATAGTTTGACCAGTTGCCTTCGCATCCCAGCCTGGGAGTCATCACATCCCTCCCCCATCGCGCTGCCCTCTCTCACCGGTTCCTCTCTGCTCTGGAAGTCCCAGAGCCATGCGGGGGGGGGGGGGGGGGGGGGGGGGGGAAAGCCCANNAAGTCCCGGGGCCAGGGGGGGGGGGGGGGGGGAGTGGGTGGGAGAAAGCCCAAGTAACCACAGAAGGCTATTCATTATCTTTAAGTTTATTTAATATCTCCAGCTTCTGGAACATACTCGGCGGCAGCGTTGGCACTGCCAGACGTTGTCTATCAAAGCGCCATTTGTTCCAGTGCTTTACATATTTCCCCCCCTCCCGCCTCCTCCCCCCTCCTCGCAATCCTGAATCCAGGCCTGTTGGGAAAGGGCAGGAGCAGGGAATCAGACGGTCGGGGTCGGCCCAGGCTCCGTTCAGGCCTCCCCGGTCCCCGGTGCCGCTCAGCCCCTGCCCGATCCCCGGGGAGCCTGAGCCCTGCCCGGTCCGGCCCGTGGATCTGCACATCCCCTTTGCCTCCCCAGAGGAGGAAACTTCTGATTTAACTTAAAAATGCCCGCACGTGGCTACATCTCTCCGCAAACCGATCTCGAGGCGGATTTGCACAAACACACACTCCCTTTCCGAGGGGAAGGGGGAGGCGGAGGGGAGGGGACAAGAGGGACAAACGTCCTCTGCAGGGTCCCCCCCTTTGCAGGAAGACTGAGACGGGGGGATCGGGGGGAAAGGGGGTTTCTACGACCCTCCCCCCCCCCACCCCTCCACGTAAACCCTGACACCTTATCGATACAAATCTCTAACAAGGGCCCTTCTGCAGATCATAATGACTTCTGGAAGTTGCTGCAGGTCTGGAAAGCATGCCAGTCACAGCCACAGATCAATTCTACACCCACGGAAAGTGACTTAATAAATGGAACCTCGCCAGTTATTATCCTTGCTAACAGCAGGCCCCTTCTTATTTGTCCTAATTAGCAAGACTGAAATGTCGGAGGAAAGAAGGGGAATATTCAATAAAATCTAAATTATTGAATGACTGTAAGATTTCGCCATTAGTTCAGCCATTCTTTACCTTCTTCAAAATGTCAAACAAATGGGGAACGCGTATTTGCAACCCTGCCCTTCTGTTCTGTGCAACTGGAGGGCATATATTAACCATATTAAGCGTATTCAGCTCTTGATCGTTGTCAAAACACTGCAATTGCCTCACGATTATTAACCTAGAAATATGCAAATGAGGTGCGCTCGCACGTGCGGTAGGGGTGTTAAAGTAATATTTATCTTGTGCTGATCTAGTCTGGGGATGTGTTTGCTAAAGAGCTACTCGAAGCCCTCAAGATGTTGAACCAACCCGTTAGAGCCATGAAAACCTTCTGTGAAGGAAGCGCTGGGGAGAGAGAGGAGGAGGAGGACCTGAGCCTTTGCTGGTTGAGGTGGGAAGAGTTAACTTCTCCTGGGGATTCATCCCGGTCTTCCTCCTCAGCTACCGGTGCCAGACTCCGGCTTTCCGGGAATATCCCTCCCAGCGGAGCTGCAGCATCCCCTTTCCAGCACCGAACACATCCCAGTCCTCTGTGGCCAGAGCTTGAGGAACGCTCCTAATGCACCACCACCACCAAAGGAAGGAGCTGGCAGAGGGGACCACCTTCTGCTCGAAATTCTGGCATCTCCCACGTCTATCCCAGCTTTGATTTTTAAAATTTTTTTTTCCCCCCTCTTTATATACATCGCAGAGGAAAACGCAGAGCGCCGGGTCCGAAGAAACTAACTTAAAACGCGGCATTTCGCCGAGGTGAATCTGGTCCTCAACCCCAGCGTGATATTGGTTAAACACGGTTTGGGATGAATAATGCCGACCTCCTCGTGTTATCAGCATTGATGAAGTTGTTCATAAATTCACGCACTTTTTGAAGGGCGGGTTTCCGTCGGGTTAGCCCACGCCAGGCCTGCCAGGTGCTGGATCTGAACGAAAAGAGGAGGGTTTGGGGACCCCTTCGGGGACCCCCTCGGGTTCGATCCAGAGAAATAACCGATGCGATCCGCAAGGCAACAAGGCAGATTCTCCAGGGCCATCAGAGGGGGGATTTGACGTTTTGGCGCAGGAGGAGGAGGGATTTGAGGAGTTAGTGCCACACTCTGAGAAAAATATCGAAAGGGGCATTTCTCACCCCAATCTTCCACTTAAAGTGTTGTTCAGGAGACTGAGAACACAAACCATGTCCCTCTCCCTTGCTGAGGAGGCGTCCATCCCCTCCGGGGGATGCTGACCACCTGTGGACAGTCCCCGGGCCAGGGACCCTCCCGACATCGTGCCGGTGCCGGTGCCGGTGCCGGTCCCCGTCCCAGCCTCCGGCCGGTCCCCGCCGCCGCGCCCGCCCTGCTCCCGCGAGCGGCAGATCAGAATGATTATATCTTATCTTAATTGTCTCGGATTTATTCTGCAGCTCGGAGATAGCCCGGTGCTTGTAACTCATTAAAAGGATTCCTTCTGCCTTTCTTTAGATTCTCAAACTCTGAGGCATGTTTCCACAGACTCTTTTATTTTCCCTCCTCAGTTTTTAACCCCAAATATAGCTGGGCAGGCTATGATCTAACCGGGACACATGCCGGGGCTATAAATTTCGCTGACAATTTCTAGGGACAAGTCCTTTTTGGTGATAACGAAGTTCGCGGCCAAACACGCCCCCCCCCCCCAGCCTCAGCAGCGCTTCTTATAAATCACCCCGCCAGGAGCCAAAAGTGACATTTCTTACGCCCGACACAAACTTTCTCTGCACAGAGTTATATTTAACTCCGAAACGAAGCATCTGAAGACTCCGAGCGCTCTGGAGCTTTTGGAAAAGGCTTCGTTCCTTCTCTGTCGCCTGCACAGAAAAGTCGTCGGATAAAGGTTTCTTACAAGAGGCGTTCGCCCAAACCGCCTTCAGAGAGACCCTGTCCCTCGTGTCAGGAGAATTCCTTGAAATCACACAAACCAGCTCTTAAGGGAAGGGATGCTTTGGGTGGGCATGGAAGGTCCCCCGCCACCCAGAGCTCCGCGGAAAACCGGGTTATTCTGCTGGTGACCTCCTCGTTTCTTGCCTGATCATCAAATTAAGCCTGGGGCTTAGGGGAGGTGGCTCCTGGGGGGGTTTAGGGCCAGTATTGGCTCAGGGGAGGTGGCTCCTGGGGGGGTTTAGGGCCAGCACTCGGGGAGTGGGGAAGCAGCTCTGAAAAGAACCGCACACCCAATGTCTGGCAAAAAGTCGGGATTTGCGGGCGAGAAGTGATCCCCTCTTTTCCTCTGCCCCCCCCGACCAGCCGACCACGCTCCTGGACACTAGAATTTCTTTTTTTTTTTTCCTTTTTTTTTTTTTTTTTTTCCCTCAGGAATCAAAGAGCTAAAATTTCCCCGCTCACTCTCTAGCATCATTCCTCTCCAGAGATTTCGTTTCAATCCCGTTGAATGAAGGGCAGCATCATCCCCAAAACGGTGCCGCCTGTGGGTTAGGGGGTAGGAATAATTACTGTTTCCCTCAGTCTAAAAGTGAAAATCAGATAATAAATACAATGAAATGTCAAGTAACTCTTTAGGGGGGATATAGGTCAAAGCTCTGACAGTTTGAGAATCCCCACCAACACCTTTCCTTTGACCACCTTCCCCTTCTCAGCTCCCACAAAAGAGGTTTTACGGGAATAAACGAGTAAATGGTAGAATTGGGCTCACCCGGCCATTGGTCCTTAACAAAAAACTGCTATTTCTTTCTCCCGCGGGTTGTGAAGGTCTGTACCCAAACTGGGTCTCTCTACAAGGGGTATTAAAATCAAGAATGATAACAGCAGTGATTTGATATCGGCTCCAGGGCAACGGGCTAAGCGGGAAATTTGGAAAAAGCCATTGCTAAGGCGTTCCCGGTGCGCCTGCCTGCACGTTGGCGCTGTGGCTTTCGAAAATACCGCGCAGTCGCCACAAGACCATGCCACTTTGGGGAAGACCATGCCACTTTGGGGAAGTAAGCCGGAGTTGGAGGGCAGAGCGGGCTGGAGCTCTGTTACCCCCTCGGGGCCATCAGCCTGGCAGCTCCGGGAGGGGGCGGCCAGGGGAACCCCGGGGGTGCCGGCCCCGGGCTGAGAGTGGGAAACCAGCACACCCCAAAATTTCCTTGGGGTAAGAAGTGAGAGGCCTGCGGAGGGGAGCAGATGGCGAGCGGTCCCGCAATGCCCGCAGGCAGGGAGGAGGAGAAGCGGCTCCAACACCCCATCTTTCGTCATCTGACGGTTCCTTCAACAGAGGAAGAAAAAAACCCCCACTTTTGCCAAAGTGACTTCACCTTCGCAAATCCTCTTCTCGCCTCTATATTCACTTTCACACACACATCTCCCCAGTGTCTTCACTTTCCCCCCAAAGCCCAAGGACCACATTCGGGATGTTTGCTGCTAAAATTTGGATTCCTTCCTGTTCGATTTTCCCATCTACCAAAGAAATTCTGTGCTTTCAGCCCAGAGTTGCCTTTAGGTCTAAACTTTAGTTTAGCCTTCGCTGAGAGGAGACAAGTAGCAAAACTTTTCCCTCTGTAACTCCGCGGCAGTGAGCTCCCCGGAGTTAATTCTGCAACTCCAGAAAACAACTGTATTTTAATGACATAAAGCATCCCCTTAATGTAACACTGGAGTGAGATCACAGTGGAAAATTATCAGACGATACGAAACAATTGATTCAAGGGTGAAATAAACATCTATCCTTTTCTTTTTTCATTTTACACACATAAATCATCTATCGTAGGCATCGTTTAAATATAATACATTCAATTTAAAAGCGAGTGCAAGATAATATAAAAAGCACTCCTGGAATCAAATTAGAAACCAGTTTCTCTTGCAAGGGGAATGACACGAGAGTTGCTTTGAATCTTTATAATCACTTTCGGTTGTTTTATGCAAAAAAAAAAGGAGGTGGAGAGTTTCAGAGAACATTTGTAACCTAAAAGATTTTCTTCTTGAATATCTCAGCATCAGCAAAGTCGGCAGAATAAATGAATAAATAGGCACGCGGCTCTGGAAATAGTTTTCTCCTTATACTTTTTATTGAAGGGCAAGAGTTGTAATTGGCTAAAGCTCACGCTTTCTCTCGGGGGGATTTAAAGGAGGGAGGAAGGTTGATGCCACGGCTGCCTGGGTTGCAGTTTCTTAACAAATGTTACCCCAACGTGTTGCATCAGCCAAAACCTACCAACTGAAGGACGTGTTTATGCCTTTCGAAGTGAACTTTTGGCCTGGGGAAGAGGAGGGGGAAAAAAAAAAAAAGCCCTCCTGGTTCTTCTTAGAGGCTGAATAACCAGTAAATATCTTGACAAGTAACAAATGACTGTGGGCGTCAGATTGTTGGGTGCTCTTGTCTCCCTTCTGCTAACAAGTAAATAAATGTTGCCTACCTATGTTCCCATTCTCTCAGCAGTGGAGTGGCCGGACTGAAGCCAGTGTCTTTCCACCTACTCATCAGCTGGACTCTGCCAGGGGCAAGCTCCGGGGTGGCAACAGATTCGGGGGGAAAAAACCAACCGGGTTTGCATGGAAAACAAGAACTTAAAGTTCCAGCATTGGTTAAAGCCCTTAAAACATCTGTTTTCGGTAGCAGCTAGGTAGGTGAGAAGATGTAAAGAGACAGACACGTGGTTCATTTTTATTTTCGTTCCTCCAACTGCTAAGCTGGGCATGGTCTTTCTCCAACAAAAGACATTCTGTCTTCCTAACTTTATTTCATCGCCTCATTAGAATATTGATTTAATTACGTTGCTTTTACCCACACTGGCCCTAGACACAAAGCCGGTGTGGCAAAATTAAAACACACGGTGCGTATTTTTCTTTGGAGCTTTCATTAGACTCCTCAGCCCAGAAAACGCCAAACACGTTCCAGCCACTTTCTGGGGCCAAGTTTCGAAATGAAGAAAAGAGCATCCTTTTGTGCTCGAGGGGAAGAGTGGTCAGAATTCCCTACCTCTTCTCACTCCGTCTTTCTTTTTCTCACACGGAGCTAGGATTGGGGAAAACCTTTCGCAGTTGGGGCAAGGGGAAGTTCTGCTGAAATTGGCTAATCGCATAACTCGGGGGCCTTTTTAGCACTTAAAACAGTCATGGATAATTCCAATTCTTCCCCCAGCCCTTCTTCCCCTCCACCTCCCCGCACCCCACCTCCCTCTTCTCTTTTAAAGTCTTTGAGGAAAGATTTTGACGTATTCGTGTTGTTATCAGATTGATGGGCAGGGTTTGATTGAAACCCCTTTGTCATGCAAATGTCAGGGCCTTGATGGATGAGCTCAGAGATGTGACAAACTTCAGGAGCCCCTCGCCCATTGGGCTGGGGGCGGACCACGTGGCCGCCTCCCCCTGCCCCCACCCCGGCCCCGCCGAAGGCTGCGGGGTTCGAGGGCCGGCGATGCATGGAAGGAAGTTTTACAGCTTTGACATACTATCTAAAGGTTGTAGGGCAGGCGGAATCCCCCCCAAAACAGGCTGACCCTCCTCCATCAGTGGCAGATGGACAATACTAGGATGAACTCCTTCTTAGAGTATGCAATTTGTAACCGTGGGACGGGCGCCTACCACCATTTAGAGCAAAGCTCCCCTTCCTTCCCCTCCTGCTCAGGTAGCCCCGGCAGTGACACTTTTAACGGAGACGGGCGATTTGGCGTGGGAGGGAGCGCGGCCGCCCATCTCCCCCCGCAGAGCCCCGGCTACCACCCTCCCTCCTCCGGGCGCCCCATCCCCTTGGCGGGGGCTGCCCCGGCGGCCGGGTACCCGGCCCAAACCTGCAGCCCCAGCTACGGCCACCACCAGCTCTACCTCGGCCAGCAGGACGCGGATGGCGTGTACTTCCAAGCGGGTGGCTACTCCGCCACCGGCGGCTCCGGCCTCAGCTCCTTGGCAGAGAGTTACTGCGGCCCCGCCGGGCACTTCCAGCAGCAGCACCTTTACGGGCCAGAGCAGCCCACTTACTTGCCCGGCGTTTACGGCAACCTCTCGCCTTCTTTAAACGAGGACAAAGACCCTGCGTGCCCCCCCGAGCCGTGCCCCAACGCCAGCGCCACCCAGACCTTCGACTGGATGAAAGTGAAGAGGAACCCCCCCAAGACAGGTGAGTTTGGGGGGCGCAGGGCTGGGCATCCCCAAAAGCCGGGGATGGCGAGAGGTGGGGGGGCAGCTCCCCAGCCCTGCAAGGAAAGGTTGTCTTCCCCGGGGTTTGTCCCCAAGGTGACTGGGCTCATCTTCCAGGGGAACATGGATTTGTTTTCCTTTGGGTTTCTGGTTCTTTTTTAAACACCGGCTCAGGCTGCGGAAAAGCCGGGTAGAGATTTTCCAGACACGTCTGACGGAGGGTCCCTGGGCTCAGTTCCCCTCAGGCCCAGTGCTATTTAAGCCCATCTCGGAATAGGAAATGCTCTGGGCTTCCTGCTTCTGCCATAGCCGTGGTTTCCATCTCCCCTATTGTTCAACTTCCTTCTCCACCATCTTCCTTAAATCACAATCTTCCCTCCTCCCCCCATCATCACCTTCGCCCTCCCCTTCCACTCCTTCCCACGCACGTTCAAGTTTCATGGCAAGTTTGCAGGAAACGGGGGGAATGGTTGGAAGGGGAGGGGGGGACAGCCCTGCAGAGCCCGAGGAGGTCTCTATTCCTGGGCTGGGAAGCCAGGGATAGATGAGGATCCGAGAGGAAGCACGAAGCTCCGGGAGGTGGAGGGACCAAGAGAGGAGGGGAGCGGGGGAAAGTGTGTGTCCCCCCCCCTTCTTCCTCGTCCCAGCGAGCGAATTTTTTTCTGGTTGCTCCTGCCCTTTTGGTGTTTGCTCCTTCACAGGTAAAGTGTCGGAGTACGGGCTGCTGGGCCAGCCCAACACCATCCGCACCAACTTCACCACCAAGCAGCTGACGGAGCTGGAGAAGGAGTTTCACTTTAACAAGTACCTCACCCGGGCCCGGAGGGTGGAGATCGCCGCCACCCTGGAGCTCAACGAAACCCAGGTCAAGATCTGGTTCCAGAACAGGCGGATGAAGCAGAAGAAAAGGGAAAAGGAAGGTCTCGCCCCGGCTGCTGCCTCCAGATCTACCAAGGAAGCGAGCGAAGCCTCGGATCAGTCCAACTGCACCTCACCTGAGGCTTCTCCCAGCTCGGTGTCTTCCTGAACCGCGTCCCCGCGGGGGGCACAGGGACCAGCTGCTCCCTGCAGACCCCGACAGGCACCACCCGCACGAACACGCACCTCCCACGCACAGCCCCGACCGCGCACACGCGTGGGAGAGAGGCCGCGCTTCCCCCCGAGCAGCCCTCTCGGCTGCGGCCGCCTCCACCCGTGCGACACCAGTTCTCCCACTTGCATTTCTCTCTCTTAATTTATAGACCCTCTGTAAAACGCTGGACTCCAAAGGAGCAGCCGTGTCCTCGCTCACCCTTAGCTATAGGCGTTTGTCTCAGGGACGTTTCTCCCTCCCCTATAGGAACTGCACTTTCGACGACAGAAACTTTAAAACGAATTTAGTTTTCTCCCGTTTAAAAAATGTGCACAACGACTTTTGCCGGCAAGAATACTGCGTTTGATGTATTTTTTTCCTCCCCGAGAGGTTGTGTTAAGAAAAAAAAAAAAGTTTAGGGTATATATATTTTTGTTTGTTTGTTTCCCTTTTATTTACTCTATGTATATCTTGGAATGAGATCTGAGGCGGCCGAGGTGCCGGAGGCCTCTGCAAAGACCCAAACACTAAGGAAAAAAAAAAAAAAAAGCAACTCTTCCGCTACCATTTTGCACTATTTCTGCTTTACAGGGTTTTCCACACGCTCTGCGACTGTGACTGTTCCTGATTTTGGGGGGAGGGAGGTTTGTGGTACCAGAGGAAACGAGACGAGGCGAAGGCTGACCTCGGGGTGTTTTGGGCAACGGTCACTGTCGCAGGAGGTGTGAAGGTGGACGGGAACAAGGCTGCGGGGGGGCTGCGGGGCTTGGCTCCCCCAGGCACTGATACACTGGCTGCTATTTATTGTACGTCTCGATAGCCCGAAATCTGGGAGCGAAGTAGCGGTTCCTTGTGCCCCCGCCCTCTCAGCCTTATCGGAGTCCGATAAAAGCATTATTTAACCATGGCTAAATCGTTTCCCTTCCCCACGAGAAAGTTTAGGGCAGGACGAACTGCAAACCACGGCGACTTTTGTTAACGATTGTTTTCAAGGGAAAAACGTCATCGAGAAAAACTAGCGGTTTCTTAATCGGAATCTCCTATTTCCCTTCCACTCCCTTCCCCGTGCTCTGTATCTCCAAATGAAACTACCTCAGTCTAATAAAGTTTACTTTTTCCACATGCAAGTCCTCGCGAATCTAAGCGAAATGGAAATCTCGCCCGTCCAGGGAAATGCTCGATACGGGGCGGGGGGACCCCGGGCTCGGAGGGAGGAGGAGGAGGAGGAAGGAAAAAGTCTCCGGCTGCTGCCAAAGCTCCCAAACAACACGCCCGACCCCGCTTCCTGTGGGTACCCTACGGTACCCCCCTTTGCTCCCCCTCCTTGCCGTCGGCAGGATCGGGCCCGGCGCTCGCCTCCGCCTCGGGGGCGTTTAGGGCAAGTCGCCCAGACGGGGACGCGGCGCTCCCCACCTGCGGTTATTTTACAGTGTAACGAGGCCTAATGAGAACAAAAAAATCATCATCATCCTCAGAGAGGGCACCCCGGCACGGAAGCACATCTCCGTTAGTGAAGCGGCAACTTGAACTGGAGCGGACTCGGGGTCCGGGGTGGGGGCAAAGGGAGCTCGACGAGGCTGATACATCTCAAACCCAAACGCGGCACTTTAGTGTCCTCCCATCACCTTCCCAAGGCGGCCCCTAAAAGGGTGTTTTCCACGGTAAAAATAACACACGTGATCAGTTCGCGGGGGGACGGAGCCCGGGTACCGGAAGGCTGGGCGGGGGGGGGGGACACAGAGCCGTGCGGGGGAGGGAGGAGGCAGCCAGCCCGGGTATAGCGCTGACCTTTTTACCTCGAAACGCCTCTGGGATTTCTAAACAAGTAAACAGAGGGGCTGCCAGGAGAAACTATTGTTCTGACTTCGTCAAATTTGCAAACCTTTTCGGTGGGGGCGTGAGCGGGGCGAGGAATGAGCAAAGTACCTGCTGGAAGCGGGTACCCTGCCCCGCAGCGCCCCGACCCGCCTCTTCTGGAGGTCCCTGGGCGACAGGGCATCGCTCTTCCCCGGCGATACCATCTTCCCCCGTCTAATACACCTCTCTTGCTCGAAAGACAAGATTTTTGAGTGTCCAATTAGCTGAGAGATAAGGAAAAAAAAAAAAAAAAGAGGGGCGAAAAGGTGAAAAGAGGGTTTTGTTACACTAGGAAACACCAAGAGAGTAAAAAAAAAAAAGAAAGCACAGGGAGCCAGATTGGCATTCTAACCTGTTGGGTGTGAGGTGGCTTGGATTAACCTATTCATTGAACCAACGCCTTTGTTGTGCGATTGAAATTGTCTCCTCGAAACAAGGCGGTGTGTTTCAGGGAGCCCCTGGGTTTCCACTGCCACGGTGTTCCCCCCCGGTTGTGCCTCCGGTGCCTGCTCTGCTCCCGGCCGGGTGCCGGGGGAGGCGGGCGGCCCCGGTGGGTGCCGGGGGAGGGTCGGGCGGCCCCGCAAGAACCGGGGGAGAGCGGAAAGGCCGGGACAAAAAGGAGGGTACTGGTGTGTCAGTGTGTCGGGCACAACAAAGGCTGGCAGCTCCCATTTGAAACTCAAAGGGAGTCTCCGGAAGAGTCAGCAGAGACGGTGCCGATGCGCCCTTACATATGTAACCCCCTCCGGGCTCCCCCCTCACCCCTTCCCTTTGCCCCCCTCGCTGCCCAGGCGGGTTTCTCTAAGGACGATGGCCGCACACAGCTAATCTCTTCCCCCCCCTCCAAGTTTCTCACGCTCCCTTTTGGCTCAAGAGCCCCAAACCCACTGCTGGGAAGCAGGACCCGGCTGGAAAGGCCACGCCAGGACACCCGCGGCTGGGGGTCCCTCGGCCGGTAGCAGATGCTCCTGGGAGGTGGTGAGGGACCCCCCGCACCCACGCAGGTACCTATGGATCCACATGGGACACGAATGCTCCCAGGAGGCCCCGCAGACCCGCACGAAGAAGCCCCTGTCGTGACTCAGCCCTATCGCCGTCCTCGGGCTTAATCACAAATATGAGCTCTACACACACTCCTTTGTTTTATAAAAATGATATATCCCGATGTGACTATTTATAATCCGGTATATTCCCATATCTCTGTGTGTGTGTGTCCGTGGGTCCCTGATACTGCATTTTTCATGAGCAGGAAAATTAGCCAAGTGCCCCCGTACGCTCACACACAAAGCCACGTCTTAATGGAGATTTATTCTTTTAATATCCCTAAGGAAGGGGAAATTCCCAGTTAAAGAAACGTAACCGTGTAAATTATTAATGGCAGTCACCGTGTTGGAGCTGTTGTCCCTCTGTGGGAGGAGGGGACGGGGAAGGGATGCCCAGAGTCCCCTCTCCTCTGGCTCTGCTCCCAGAGCGGGGACCTGGTGTGGCAGCTACTCCAGGGCCATCTGTTCCTTACCCCTGGGTGTGAAATGTTTCTCCTCTTCCTAAAGCATTTGTTCTCACAATGTGAGGCCCTTTTGATCTCAGAAGAGGACATTCTATTAAAATAATAATAATAATAATACCCCTGAAGGCTTCCTTGCTTTCAACTCCACTTTGGTGGCTGCTCCCAGAGCCTCTTTGCACTGAAGGTGTGAAGCGTTCCTGGGGGGCTCTGTCTGGGGACAAAACCTCCCCCCTCAGTGACCGTGCTGTGGCTGGGTTGGGCTCTTGCCAGCCCCTAAAAGCTTTTGATGCCTTGAAGTGGAGGAGAAGAGGGGAGGAAGCCTTCTGTTTTCCTCCAAACTTGTTTCACACAGAAAAATGAGTCAGGAGCCACCCGTTCCCCAGCAGAAAAGCAGAGCAGGATGAGGGCGAGAGATTTTCATCACACAGTGAGCAAGTCAACTGCAAGAGAGTTTGATCCACCTTCTGTGAGTGGCACCAAGGCAACAAGGTGTCCATGCACCTGCTTACGTGCTGACATTGCCAAGGGAGTTGGCAGCCCCTCACACAGGTAAACCAGGAGAGATTTCACTGCCTGCTTAGTAAAACTCAATATTTTGACATGAATACATTTTTAAGTGTCACTAAAATCCCTGGAGAACCTGGAAAAAGACCTGCAGCTGTGGGAAGTGCTGGGCAGGAGAGCTTGCACGCCCAAAGGCCTTCCCCATCCCAGGGACTTCCCCTGTCCCACAGCCCCGACATCATGCTCAGGCTGAGAGCTGGGCATATGTGTGTTTATTTGGATTATATATATTTATAAACAACGTATTTCACTCGTATTTGTATCAAATATATAGTAGATTTATTTTTCAGGATTAATGCTTCATAGGTCACCTGGATTTAAGTGGAGGACCTAGGATCTGCTGTCTCATCTCCGACCCCAGGTGTCCTGCTCCCTGCTCGTTACTGAAAGGGCCACCCCCCGGTGCCGTCCCCCCAGGCCCCCCACCATCACCCCACTGCCCCTCAGCCACTGGCTTCCACCAACACAGCTATTTCAGCTTCAGGGTTATTTTAGCCTCTCAGGCAGGTGAAATGAGGTCTGGGGCAAAGGGCTGGGGTGGAAGGAACAATTGCAGAAGTGAGCGTACAAAATGTTTCCTTGCTCTTCAGAGGCCTCACCTATCCTTTCAGTTTACACGGGTCTGACAGCTCCATTTTAACCCCAGCCTTCACATGGACTTGTTCAATATTTACTCAGGCTGATGGGTTTGCTCAGAACTTGCCTCCGTCAGCCTTGCTCTGTCGGGTTCCCTTCCCCTCGGGCCCCGGTTCACACAAAGTTCAGCTTGAAATGAATTCACCCAAAGATGGGCCCAGCTTGGCCTGAGGACCAGAGATGGGGTCAACCCTGGGTCTCTGCATCCCAGCCAGCCCTCACCAAGGCCAGCACTCAGCACTCCCGGCCAGGAGGCTGCTTTGAAAAATTATTTGGGGTTAAAAAAGAAAAAGCACTGGGCCAGGGAGGACACACCAAGAAAGGCAGGAGCTGCTTTTCAGTGCAGAGAGCACAGGTCAGCCCTTCCGGGAGGGTGGATAGTTCATGGACGTCTACTCTGCCCGGGGGGGCCTGTGTGACAAGGTACAACCCTGAAAACTCAGCACAATCCTAACAACTACAGCAGGGGGGGAAAGGGATAGATATATATATATATAAAGCATGTATTTATATGAAGTATACAATCCACACATATATATATATTACATATTATATATCAATATTTTTACATATAAAAGTATGCCTGACTGCAAGGGATAAAAACCTAAAATAAGCAAAATTAAGGCTGAATTGTTTCTGCCTGGAGCCATGATAGAGGAGAGGGCTTTAGGTAACAGCAAGTTGAAATCTGCCTCAGCAGAAATAACAAAAGACTTTTCTGGCAGCCTTTGGTCAGAAGAGCAAACCAAAATTTGATCCAAACCAGAAATATTGCAAAGGGGCTTATTGCAAGACCCCTACGTGTTGCCATTGGAAAAGAAAGAAGGCAGAACCACGAGGCAAATCCAACCCGTCTCCAAAGGAAATAACAACACAGGGCACCTCTGCGAGGTGATTGAGGGAACAAGGGTCGGCTGGGGACGGTCCCAGAGCCCTGAGATGTCTCAGGGATACGGTGGGAGTCTTATCTGTCCCCCTTCGGGGCGCTGGGTCTCTGGTAAAGGCGGGGAGACTTTTTGGGGGGCACCCGCTGTGTGTTTGGGGGCTTGACGAAAAACCCCTGTGAGTTTTCAGAGCGTTTGGGGTCAGGGGCTCCTACCTGAGAGCTGAAGGGTCCCAGGGAGGGCAGGGTTTGTCCCCAAAGCCCGCGGCAAGAACTTCTCTTTGAAGCCTCGCGGAATATTTGCATCCTTCTAACACCTTGGCAGAGCATCTCTGAGAACCGGGGGAATTCGAGGTGTATATTGGCAATCTACAGCCCTTTCACACAGGATTGCCTAAGAACCGCGCGTGAGTTACGCCTTAAAATCAGACACGAGGAAGGTGAGCTCCCTTTTAGTGGCCATAAAGCTAATCCCATAAGATTTAACCGATTTGTTAATGGCTATAAAATTCTGGAGGTTCTCACAGTCCCTGTTGATGAAACAAACTGGTGGTGAAGTGGCAAAACTGGTCGCAGTGAAAAAAAAAAAGGAGGAAAGGTGGGGAATCTGACACGATTCGTCTGGTCTTTCTGCCGGGCGTTATTTCAGTGGAAATACTGCCTGGTGGAAACCTTACCTCTTTAATTAATTTCTTCCTTCATTCAGCAACTTTGCTCTCATCATTTTCTTTGCATTTCCCTCTCCCAGCTCAGCGGCGGCTGCTCCGAGTCCCCCGTGGGGTTTTTCTTTTTTTTTTTCTTTTTTTTTTCTTTTTGTGTCCAAGTCTTCAC
This sequence comes from Scolopax mira, assembly GCA_004320125.1. Classification (NCBI taxonomy): domain Eukaryota; kingdom Metazoa; phylum Chordata; class Aves; order Charadriiformes; family Scolopacidae; genus Scolopax; species Scolopax mira. The sequence goes on from BJBW01001987.1 coordinate 65,818, forward strand.
AACCTTTTCGCTTGAGACAGCAAGGCAGGGAGCTACGCGTGGGGAGAGAACAAAACCCAGCGTTACCCCAAAGAAAACAACACGCCGCTTATTTCAACTAGAGAAGCTGGCACTGCCAAAAGACGGTAAAACAGTTTCTGGTCTAAAAACAAAGTCTCTCTAACTTTTGCTAAGAGTTCAAAGAGTCCCTGTTCTTGCCAAGCTAAAAGATCAAAACCCAACAACAAAAAGCCTTTCCCAAAGAATTTCCGTAAATTAGGTGAGAACATTTTCCCTCAAACAGAAAAGTGGCTTTTAACCTTGGTTATGTCGCTAATGTGTCTCGGAGAAAGGAAGGAGTTTTTTTACTTTTTTTTTTTTTCTTTAGAAAATAGTCCTCTGTGTGAGTTACTCAGAACGTGAGACACCTGAAACCGCTGGCGTTGCTGGCGTGAAAAGGAGCGGTACTTGAAATCCAGCTCCCAATTTGAATCCTTTTTTTGCTCCAATTCGTGTGTTTAATGGCCGGGGATTCACCCTGTGTGTCAGGGCACCGCAACTCAGCCTAACCCCTTTGGTACAGAAAGGAGACCAGAAAAATGCTTTCTTAATGACACTTTAATTGTGTTTCCTACGGAAGGCTTCGAGATAGTTCCCATTTAAATGCCGATTGAAGGAAATACAGCTCCTTCCAGCAGCCGGAGATTTTTTAAGGCGCTCGTATTTCAAAGGCAACGCCGAATCTTCTTGATAAAACACTCCAGCGTGTGCAAACAAAATGGGTTTTTTTTTTTTTGGAGTAATGCTTTTTAAACACAGAGCTCATCCAAAGGACAGGTTAGAGCTACTGTCAGCTCTGCTGCAGTTTGCGGGGAACCCAGCAGAGGAGCCCGGGGGAGCCGGGGGGGGGGGTTTCCCTGGGCGCCGGGCCCCGCCGCCGCGCAGGGACGCGGGGGGGCTCCCCTCCAGCCCCAGAGAATTGCTGCGGCGGGACCGAAAGGACGAGAAAAGTGGAAAAAAAAGTGGACGTCCTTCCCTTTGTATCACCTTTAGCAGTTTCCAAAGAATAAATTATTTCCTCCCCAGTGAAGCCGATGGGCTTATTGCCTTCCAAATTTTTTTTTTTTTTTCCCCAGCTACTCTCTCCTTTAATGTGTTATCCCCCCTGAGCCGATTGGCATTTGGAATTGTCCTAAATTATTCTTCAATAAAAGATCATAACTCTTTTATGTCTAATTTTGTCTCCCATAATGATTTTTGGAGGGGATCTCGTGAATAACAAGAAGTTTATGTGGATCGTGCTCTGCTTTCCCTTTGTCCGTTTGCTCTGTGAAGGCTCCCTTCTCTTTATTATTAATGGATTTGGCGAAGCTTCTCCTGCAGTTTGGAGGAAGACACCACTAAATGAAAGCATCTTACTGATGGATGAGGAGCCAGGCTTTAAATCAGTCCCTACTGATACAAATTATTTTAATATGCCCCTTTTATGATTTATTTCGAATTTATGAAGTAGCGAGCTATGTTGTAAGACTTGATTATGGAGGCTGGTTGCCTACAAAGTTATAAAGTCTTCTTGGGGAGCTTTTTTTTTGAATGGCTTATTACAGATTCAGTACATTCACAACCGTGTTGCCAAGGCTGTGTGTATCAAGGAAAAGTAAATCTTTTTTTCCCTTGACCCGTACCCTGCCTCTCCTCCACGCTGGAGAGGAAATTGATAGTGCCATGAAAATCAGCAGGCATTCTTTGTGCATTTAATATTGTTTCTGCTGCTCTGTCAAAAAAAAACCCAACCCCAAACCCACAGTAATAATACAATCCAAACACAAAATCCTTGTTTTCTCTCAATGTAATAAGGGGGGAGAAGGCAGGGAAAGGCAGAGATAAGATTCTGTTCTGTGCATGCCTTTTTGCAGGGGGATGAGGCTCTTGCTGTGCTGGGTGCTGTGAAGGGGAGACGTTTTCTGCATCGTGCACCTTACACTCAAGGACATCCGAGGTCCCACTGGGCTGTCTCAGGTGGTTTCTGCCCTTCGCTATAACTCCTGTGGCCAGGAGGACACCCCTCAGGTATGCTGGGTGAAGCCCGTGTAGCTCTTCCTGAGGACAGGACAGTTGGGCTGACCGATTCCCAGCTGGTGCTGGAAGGGAGCAAGTTTTGCCTCCAGGAAGGGTGCTCTGAGCACTTCCCGAGGTCAGTTTGAGCGAGGTCCATCCAAGCAGCTGATGAAGGTGCTCTGAGGTCAGCTGGCTGGTGCTGTGCAGCGTGGCCAGAGCCCGAGGCCAGAGCCCAAGCAGTGCCAAGCTTGTTAGGGTGATACCTTCTGCAGCCTTCCAGTGAGATGCAGATGAGGGTGTTTATTAAGGACCTGCTTTTTTTGCGACGTCTTTGACTTGCTGTGTTAAGCTTTGCCCAGTCATACATGAAATACACCTAGAGCCCTGTTTTTACTTGCCTGCACTTTTCTGTCATCATCAGCACTGGACATAAATCAATTGCAGAGTCTTGGCTATGAAAGGTATGACTGGAACCTCATCTGGCTCGCTTAACTGTCTCTGTGCCAAGGCCTCCGTACCCTGCTGTGCTGGACTGTGTTCCAGATGAAGCACATTATATTAACTGTCTTTGGTGGTCATCATCTCTCGGTGAGGAGAAACATTCATGGGAGCACAAGAAGAGGATAGATGTCACTGAACTAATGCATTTGATGCATGCAAAGTATCTGCTCAGCGTCTGAGAGCCTTTTGGACTCTGTCTCTGCAAGATCAGAGTGTTTCAGGTCAGTATCAGCATCATTTCATCAGCTTAACAGCCCAAATTTTGTTCCTTCTGAAGACTTTTGTCCGAGTTTAAAACTCAATTCATAAAATTGGCCTTGTACCAGCTACTTGCACATAAAAACTTAATGCAGTGATCAGAGGTCAACAGCGTTGAGGCGAAACGGCTGCTGGTTTTTGCCAGTAAATTCTGAGCTGCATTTTCCTCCGTAGTTTCCTCGTTCTCGTTCCCTCAATGGGGAGCTTGTGGAAAGTGCCAGTGAGAGGGTCCGGGAGAATGAGCCCTTGTGTTTATTCATAAGGTGGGGAAGTTTCACCCTGCCAAGGTTCCTTCCCTTCCCAATCTCGAGGAATGGGAATCCAATGTCAGTAATTCACTTGGTCTCTGGTCTGTGTTAGACAGCGTTGCTTGCAATGGGTTTTTGCTTATTTGTTTGATTATTATTACTTTTTACAGCAAAACTGCACTTCTGCTTGGCCTTAGATCTGCTGAAGTCATTTTATATAACACCAGAGAAAGTTTATTCTCAATATCTACCAGTTTGGTGAAAGTCAAGCAGTAGCATGAGGTTCCTCTGCTTCCCTATTCTCAGATGTGTCCAACATAGCTAAATTTCTACTTTTTGGCTAAATTGCCTTCTATGATGTGGCCACATTACTGCATAAAAGGGGGGAGGGAAGCATTCCATGCCTGTTTACTCACTAGCTTATTTAAAACATCAAGAACATGGAGGTTTTTTGTCTGTTCAGTTCCTAAAAGACAAATGGACAGAGATGGTTGCAAAACTTCTCTTGCTATTACCGCAAAAGGATTTTAATAAAAAATAACAGCACACACGCAAAGGCTCCCAGCAAGATAAAAATTCTCCTTGATCTGCTGATAGGAAGGAGGAGTGCCATGAGAGTGGCAGATCAAAGGCAGAACAAAGGCCAAATCTTTGAATAACAAAAGCAGTTACATCTCCTCTTCTCCATCAGTCCTCCAAGTTATATCTCCTTCCTATATTCTTTGAGGCAAAAGATTTCTTACAGTAAATAATTTCCAGAAATTCAGTGTTTCAAGTAGCGCAATAACCCAAGGAACTAAAGGAAAAGGAGGAGGATTGTTTTTCATAATGTTTCTTGGAGTCTCCACATCTTTCAATTTCTTATCAGTTTTAAAATACAAGGCACGAAGTCCCTAGCACCACTGGGACCAAAAGGTTATCAGCATGTAAATACCTGAGCTGGAAAGACATGTTTGAGAAAGAGCAGATAACATTTTAAACATACTTATAGCCCGCATCCTTTCCAGCTTTTATCCCAATTTCACCTGAACTTTCACAAGTAAAGGTGTGCTTCTAATAACCCAGCAGATAAAAAAAGGGTTTATCTCAGATCAAGAGCCATAGAACCAGCACCGTGACCACTTCTGTTATTTACTTTTTGTTAGAAAGCGACAGCCAGCTCTTTCTTTTAATGATGAGTTTTTAAACATGAATCTGAGAATGTGAAACTATGGCCAATGGTAACAGGGCAGCCCATGTAACAGGGGTTTTACTCTGTCTCTGACAAACAAGGAAATTGATGCAGAACACATGAATGTGGCTTTCTCTTTCCTGCACAGGGACAAAATCATAAAGAAAGTCCAGGATTTCTGGTTCTCAGAAGTAGACAATGTCAATCCTTAGAAGACCACAGTTCTTTCTATCTGGAAAGGAAACATGTCACCCCAGAGGCCAAGATTTCATGTCAAAATAGGTAAATGAAAAAGGCCAAAGGATATTTTCACTTGAGGCAGAGAAAGAAACCAGCTCACACAGTATTTTCTCCTCATGTGCGGTAAATCCCTTGACATTAAAAACTGGAGGGGAGGGTCTTGGTCTGTGAAGGAACACAAAAGAGAAAGCTGTACTTCTGATTTAAATGCTGAGTAGGCCTTGTAGAATTTTGGAGCACTTCATGAAGCCGGAGCCCTTGCCATTCAAACTGGTTTCAGAGGCGTCAGGATGGAAGAGCCTCCTATAAGATCCACAAGAGCCTCTTCAATTAAGAACTAATCAACTTCCAAACCCAGTGGCAAACCTCTCCTTTGCACTGCTGTCTCCAGCAGCCTCAGCGAGCACATCATTAAATGTGGGTGTTTGTAACAACATCACCTCTGTCTGGGCTGGCTTCCTCTCCTAATCACCGGAACTGTAGCGAGAACAGGGAGTGGAGTCCAGGGCATCATCCATCTCTTTCTAGAGAAAGCCAAGTCTGGTCAGGAGAATCACCCTCCAGATTCCACCAACTGTATTGGCTAGATTTCGGCTGATTGCAAAGAGTTTCTGGACAACCAGCTTAGATGAACATGGTTACAACCTTGGAAAGTGGGGTGCCTCAATTCTCAGTGTAAATTGACATCACCCGATCAACTACGAGCTCACACAAGGAGAAAGCACAGTCTTCAGTGGACAACCCAGAAACCAGAACTGTATCTCAACTGTTTTACCTTACAGTGGGGTGGTGAGAAGGTATAGAACTATCTCAGACACAAGGACGTGAGAGTGACTTACATTCACCCTTTCCCCCTCCCCTTCCAGCCATGCAGAAGTGGACACATTGATACCCAGATGAGGCCCATCAAAATCCCAGTACTAAATCATGAGTCAACTGAGTGTGTCAAGATTTGCACAAGTTCTTTACAAAGGCAGAACGGGGAGGATCTGGGAGATCACATGCTGCTGATGGCATTTAGACCAATGCAAACCTGATCCCCATAGTAAATTCCCTACTTTTTTTTTTTTTTTGCCCAGTCAGCTTCATAGTACGTCTCATAAATCTCTGTTTTAAAAAGATCACACATTAGTGTTTTATCTCTGGTATGTGCTACCCCATGTTTTCCCCACTCACAGCATATTAGCCTCACACAGGTGGGGAGAAAGCAAAATAAACATTATCAAACAAGGGCATCAAATATTTAGTGTAGAGGTTTCTGAGTGCTTCAGGATGAGTGGGACTGTTTAGATATCAGATGTTCTCCTGCCAGGTCAAATGAACCACTGCTGAGTAATGGCTAAGTTCCCCCCAGCCCCCTTTGGCCATCAGTGCATTATCACCCCTGCCCTTTAACTTTCTGTCCAGGGCAAGAATCACTTTCTTAATCCAGCATCTCAGCCTAAAGCTGTTTCAGCTGAGACAGGAGATTGTTTACAGAAGGTGCTGGCTCCCTCCCCTCCACCTGGTTTCTGTCTGGGCCACACTGTTAGGGATGAGGGCAATACATCATTTATCTTGGCCTCGTTTCACAGGCAGGTCCTGCTGTCATTGTGCTGTTGGTGTCTGGAGGTGCAGCATCCTGATAAGCACGCTCTGCTCTGCCGCGGGTGAGGGACAGCCCAGCAGTCAGCAGATGATCTGTGCTTTGCTTGATACCCCCCCGGTGCACAGAGTGCTGCGGGACACGGGATCCAGCTGGCAGGGGCTAACAGGAGTTTATGCAAAAGGGTCAAGTGGTTCTTGTGTTCAAGGGACCAATAGATACTAAATAGGGGGGGATTTCTTTTTTTT
>BJBW01001987.1:78424-110115 GCA_004320125.1 Scolopax mira
CAGTGTAGAAATATGCCATTATAAAAACAGTGTGATAAAAAAGTACTGCCATATCCACACTCTTCATCTCTCTACCTTCTGTACTGCCATTTTGCTTATATTCCCTGCCACACCACCAGCATTAGAAAGCCCTTTCTCACATGACAGTGGTCATAAATAATGTTTACTTAACATACCTTCATCAGCCAATACTACATTAGACAAAGATAAAATGCAATCAGGAGATAAGTAAAAGACCAGTCCTGATTTTCTCTGGTAGATTTCAGAAATGATATCAGCATTTTTATGATTTTATAATCGGGAATGTAGGGCCATGCAAAGTGAGTTGCTCATAACTATCCAGGAACCTGACCTGGGAACAAAATTCAAATTTCTGAGTCCCAGCCCAGTGCTCTATCCACTAGGCTGTACTGTCAACACAGCTTGCTGCTAAAGCATTAATATTTAAAAGGGCTTGAAAATACAAAATTAGATAATTTTGTAAGAAACCACCTCTCCCTGAATAGCTTGAGCAAATCCTTCCAATTTGGATAGCTAAGGGGACAGAGAACTTGAACACCAATGGAATGCAACCGAGTGTGCTTGGAGATTCAGCATGAAAGGAATGAGGACAGAAACGATGGGTGATCAGAAAAATTTTGCATCATCAGGCCAAGTGTCCAGAAGAGCAGTAATGGAGATGTATATAAAGCTGATCATGAACTTTTCTCATCAAGAGCACTCTAATTCAAATTAAAACTGAGCTGGATCTAACTCCCAACTGTCAGAATCACCTCTGTGCCAATATTTCTAATCCTTCCCTGCCAGGAATCATCCCCAAAGCAAACTGGTAAAACTCAACATTGGAGATACAGCAGAGAGGCCAAGAATGGAAAGGTAATAGATATTTTATTTTCTTCCTGGATAAGGAGAAACTGTTTCACGGGTTTAGCCCAACGACAGGGATGCTTACAGGGAGCCACGAGTGCCAGGAGCAAGTGCTGAAGGAAGGTTTCCTCTCGTCTCCTGTATTAGGATCACTGTCAGTTCCTGTGGCGCTACCAGGAGGGAGTTTAGACTGTCAGCTCTTCTTTTAAGGGAGCTAAATGCATTATTAAATTAGATCTTTTTTAAGGCAGAAAGGTTGTTCTCACCGGCAGAGGCACAGTGCTACTTTCATAGCATTGGATAACGGATAAAAAAATCCAAAATTGCTAGGCTGTCATGGTTATAGTACTACTACAGTCTGTATAATACAAACAGACCTGGGATTCCCTCTGACACACCAGAAAATTAGAGTTACCTTCCATCTTCCTCAAGGGCAGAAAATAATGCATTAGCAAACCTACATTCTGAGTAAAAATATTTGACAGCATCACTTTAACCTCTCAGAGCAGCTGCATATTTCTCTGTTCCTGCTCAGTTTGAACACATTCTTATCCATGTCTCTCAGATCTGCTTTCAGGCAGAGCAAGAGCAGCCTTTTCTCCCTCATATCTTTCTCTACACCCAACATCCCACCCCCTAATCTCAGTTTCTGCAAACTGCATGAGATTAAACACTTTGGTCTATCAGCATTGCTAAGACCCTCCATACCTTTGATCAATTTATAGCTCTTCTTTGTACCTTCTCCAGAATTTGTAAATCAGATAACTCCTCATATCTAACAGATAAGTGAGTGAGTCCAGATGCACCAGACTCGCCAAGAAAACATACAAGATAATGTTAGGGATTCCACATGCATGAAATCTGGATCCTTGTTTAGTGGAAGATACCAGTGTTTTGGGACTTGTTAATTGTTGTTTTTTAAACACAGCATCCTATATCAGATTATTTTTGACCAGAAGACACAATTGCATATCTGATAGAAAAATAAAGTGAAGGGGAGAAGAGAGACAGACATGAGAATGAGGAATGGGAAGTATTTTGTGGAGATAGGACAAATTAAAGTTGTCACTCTTCTGAAAGGGATTCATTGCACAACTTGCTTCGGAATATGCAAAGCTTTGTGAGTACTGAATTGCACCTGCTCATTGTGGTTACAAAAATGTGAAAGAAGGGAGGGGAAAAGAAGGGAAGGGAAAATGAAAGAAAGAGAAGACTGAAAGAAAGGGAAAAGAATTATTCTATTCTGCAAAGTCATTCTGGACTTTTTTGATTACTTCAGTCTGTTACTGGTTTTGCACCAATTCAGCCTACCTATTACTGCTAACAGGAAGAGAAAGAACTGCATCTCTTCACCCAGAAGAAACAGAAGGAGGGAATTATCCTGGGCTCAATTGAAACTGCAGCCAGCAGAAATTTGTGTCTGTTTTTTTCTCCAGCTGCGAGCCATCTGTAGTTATCCCTATTTTTTTTTTTTTTTTTTTTAATCCGTAATAAATTGATAGCTCCAAGGGGTGAGCACACTGCAAGGCAGAGAAACATATTTCCAGGTTGCCATCAAGAAGTGGCTGAAATGGATCAAATGAGAAGGGAGGAAGCTGGCTACTCCTGACAGCCATGGTAACAAGGCACACGGCAATGAGGCAGTGACATGTCACCTCCTGGTAGCAACATGAGCTATGGGGAGGGTGACAGGAGAGGAGATACATTTGAAAGCAGTTTCTGCAAGTGTGGAGCCAACAGACTCCAATGAATGTGTGTACATGCAGGGTGTGAAGATGAGGGTGTAGGAGAAACATCTGCCCACTGGAAGGTTTTACGTACTCCTCTAGGCATCTGCTTCTGGCTCCTGAAACAAACGGGACTGGATTCAGCCTAGCCACCTTGGTATGCCAGTGCTCCCATAAACAGCTCTGGTGGCCTGTTCATTGGCTGCTGATACCAACAAGCAGAGCTGGTGGAAATGAAGAATTTGCACCAGAGTGAACATAAGAATTAATAACCGAGCAATGGATTTGAAAGTAATCGGGCGAAAGGCTATCTCAGTTTTTAGCTAGAGAGCAGGTTCCATGTTCCACTGGGCTGGTTGCATGGCCAGTCCAGCAGGGCTCTGGCCATTTCTCAAGGCTGGCCATGCCTATTATTGTGCCCTGAGTCCTCAGGGTCATGGTGGGAGACTGTCTGAACCTGGTCTCTAAAGCTCTTGGGCAGGGGAAAGCTCCATCTCAGCATTCATCCGGGTTCTGGTTCATGCAGCTCAAAGGGATCGGATACATGAGATGAAGCCAACTGTCCCACAGCCCAATCCATCAGCAGATAGTCTAAGGTGGGCTCTTTCTGCATACACTGCAGATCTCTGAGCCTGAGTGAAAGCTGGCCTGACAGATGGCTGTGTGGACAGAAAGCACACGAGTCACATCTGCTCTCAAGCCCATTCTGCATTTCCCAGAAGAGACGAAGCCACTTCTGCCTCCCCTTCTCACCAGATACCTTGTAAAGGTGGAGAATGCTGAGTTTGCAAGTCCTCCTTTCCATAATACACCTTACACTGCCACAGTCCTTGGTGCAGCATGCTGAGCTGGCAGCATTTTACATCTGCATCATGTGGGTGTAGAAATCAGGTCTCCCAGCTTTGCTTTGGTATCTGGAAGCAGTAACACATAGAGGAATGCAACACCGCTCCAAGGTATGGCCATCCTCAAAAATGGGCCCTTTTTTCCAAGGGAATGCCAAGCATTTCTGGACCCGAAACCCCAGCAGCTTCCCTTTAGATCAAATGATTGCTGAGCCTTTCCAGAAGGCTGACTCAGTGATTTTGGGAAATCACTAATGCCAAGTGCTCCTGTGTTGACAGGCGGAGGAACAGCAGTTTATGGTCTTCCTTGTTCACCAAAAGAAACCTTATCTCTGATCCTATAGTCACCCTGAACAAATGCAAGGCCTTTCTGGGGGAGATGTGTGTGTTGTGTTAATTGCATATTTTGTGGAGATGAAAGGTCTCAGCATCTCTCAGTAACTTCCTCTGCCTCCTTTTGTTCTCTAGAAGCCTCATTTTTTCCCTCCTAATATTTATTCATGAGGATTTTTGCTTTCAGAAGCTTTAGAGCAGCTGCTCCTGGTCTGATGGAATTCACTCAGCAGCAGAGATGTCTTTTCATCTGTTCAGCGCAGCCAGCTTCACCATCGACAAGCATCTGCTTCTCTGGACAGGACTCCAGCTTCAGCACCATTAATATGCATTTTATGGAGTGCAATGGAACACATGTGCAATCTGCAGGCTAAAGCGGCCGCATAGTTTCGCACATATGCACACCTGCGTGCAAAGGGCAACTTGTCAAGCCAAGATCTTGGTCTTCACAAGGTGGACAGGGTTTCATGGACTGCAGTGACACATAAATATGGTATACATATGAATATAGCTTAATATTCTTATTTAGACTCTTGAATTTTTTTGGTATACCTTACAACGGGCTGAATTTATCTTTGGTGTAACTCCAAAGTTCAGATTTTTAAAGTCATTAGTCTGGTTGCGAGTTGAATTTTGATGACTCAATCCCAGAAAGTGGAAACAGGCTTCGGTTTTATTATGGCAAAGCAAAAAGTGCTTTACCTATAATTTCCTGGCAGAAACATTTCTAGCAAGAAGGGACAGACTCAAAGTTCTATTGCTATTGTCACTACAGTATTAGTAATGCAAAAAGATTTTACCTTCTGTACCGTTGTGCTCATTTTGGCACACACCACTAAATTCATCTATACATTGTGGATGTGCAGCTGATTTTTGAACACACAAAACATCTGGTCTCAGGGGCACATCTGGCAGCTGGAAAACCAACCACCTGCTGTGCAAAGTGGCAGCTGCATGTAGGGAACAGCGATGTACAGCTCGAAGTGCATGCACATGTAAATTGGAGGATGGATTCAGGGTCAGTAATGTCTCACTGTTTAATATCTCACCATTTTCTGGAGATTTTAAGCACACCTCCTTAGCTCGGGTACGCATCGCTGTTACCATTGCCCCACGTATTAGACCTCCTAATTGAAAGCAGCCAAAGTTAGGAAATTCAGAATTAGCAAATATAAAACTGTTCTGAATCCTCTCCATCCTCAGCCTGTTATCTTTGCTCACAGATAGGAGGTAACAGTATTTCCCTTAGAAAAGTGATTTTTGTAGTTTCCAGGCACAGGAGAAGGTGGGGGATGAGGGTGGAGTTGCGTTAGCACCAATAGCAATGAATGCTTGATCTAGTGAAACACATCTTTCTTTTAGTCTGTCTCCAAATATCCTGAGACTTCTGTGACTGTAAAAATCTCAGTTCTGAAAACATAAAGGAAAAAGAGAAAGAGAGGAAAAAAAGAAAAGAAGGGTGAGACCGAAACATATGGAACACGCTCTGCTCTGGGCCAGAGTTAATCTCACAGGGATGAGTGAAACTGATGTAATTGCTTCATTCTCCTCCTACTTTCCCCAATAACTTCAAGAGAGGAACCTCTGGGTAATAATGAGAGTGGGATGACTTCATCAGTTGCACCTTTCAGAAATGCAACCCCCTAATGCCTCTGTGACTCAGTTTCCTCACTGGTACTAAAAGGAAATAAAACTTGTCCCCCGGCTCCCAGAAATTTTGGAGATCCAGGTGAGTTACACTGTGGAAGTCTGAATCGCTGCTATTTAATTGCTTCATTCCTTTATTGGAGGATTTCCTTGGAGTCAGGAGAACCAGGATGGGTGGTCCCCAGCTCCCTGCCAGCATGGAGATGTTCCCTAGGGGAATCTAGAGCTCTGCATCAACTACTTCCAGAAGGAAATGTGTGGAGCTGCAGGGCTTGCACTGGGGCAATGGCCAGAGCCTTTGCCTCGCCTGCCAGGCCTTCCATCTGGATGTGTCAGAGAGCACTGGGGAGCCACGGAGCCAGAGACAGATGCAGTGAAGAGGGAGCAATGTTTCACTAGTCTGTCAACATGTCATTAGGCTCTCATGAGGGAACATAGAGCAGAGGGGTGTGGGGAAGCGGGGGGAGATAGTGAGGGAGAGAGAAAGAAGGAGAAAGAGGGGCAGAGAAAATGACACAGTATTGGAGAGAAGGAGAGGTTGGTGCCAATGCCATGTAAATCACTGCCAAGGGGAGAGCTCCATCAAACACAAGGCCAGTACTATAAATCAGCCCGTAATTAGGTGCAAAGAGAAAGCTTTAACATCCTCATCAAATTGATTAATACATCTCGTGGCTCAGGACAGATGTAGATGGTGTTTATGAACAACTGCAAAGCAGCCAAGGCTGTGTCTGGGGCAAGAGGAAAAGGGGCTGGAGGGAGGAGTGATGTATCTGAAAACAGAAGCTCCCCTTCTCTTCATCACCACACTCTCCTGGGCAAGGTCTGAGGGTATCCCCTGCCTCCCAGCTCATCCTCCTGCAAGCTCTGTGGAAATGAAGTGGTTAATGTTAGCACAGCATGAGGGCAATGGAAAATCTTTATTTTAGGAGCTGATCCAAAACTATCAGTGCTAATGAGCATCTTCCCATGGATTTTGGTGCAATTTGGTTTAGACCATTAATGAGCACAATTACAGGTAGTCTTTGGTGAAGACAATATAAAGAGCAAGCTGCTGGCTATGAGAAAGCAGAGAGATGAAGGAACAGAAGATGAGAAGTCTGAACTCTGCTCACATTCAGCTCAGCAAATCTACCACCAGTTTGAATGGAGCAATTGCTCAGTCTATATTGCATGTTCTGGGGGGGGAGGTAGACAACAAAAAGTGCAAGAAAGAATGGGAAGGGTGTTCCTAGCACTGAGATCCTGATGTCAGAGGTAGGAAATCTAAAATGAAGAGCTCCAAACCACCCTCATGGGTGCTTACCCAAGGCTTTCTACAAATCACTTGCATTTTTCAGTTCCTAGAGGTAAGGCCCCCCCCAGAAGCCATTGAAGGAATATGGTTTTCCTACTTGCAATGTGGTCGGCTTGAAAGTACTCAAAAGTTTGGGGTGATAATGTTATATGAGTTCTGTGCCATTTTTCTCACTGTTGATGTGTCACAAATCCCTGTCTGTGGATTGTTAAGAGTTGCCAATGCTCATATTCATTCATGATTACGAAGAAACACAGTCCCTACCCTAAAGTACTTACAGTCAAGGGATAGGAAACACAGCAGGTGGGTACAGATAGATGGGAGAACCTGAGGAAATGATGAGACAATGTTGGTCAGCGGGGTAAGGCCACGGTGCCAGTGCTCAGGCTGCCCAGACGCTGTCAAACGAGGGTGCAGAGTGCACGGCTGAGGTGCTCAAAACAATTTATCATGCAGCTCTGCAATTTAGCTGTTATTCATCACTTCTAGGGGTGTGTGCAGAACCTGTGTGTGGCCAGGGCATCTGAACGTGGGGCAGGAGGAACAGTTCTGTGGAGGGCAAATTGTGACAGAATCTCAAATCTGCAGCTTTTCTACCTATTTTGTTGCAATAAATACTGCGATGTCCAGCCCCAAACAGACTGGGGTTTGTCACTTTGGCCATAGAACCCTTCATAAAGGAGGTCAGCATCATTCCCATCTTTTTAACAAATGGAGAAACTGAGGCACAGAGAAAGTAAGTGACTTATTTGCCCACTATTATCCAGCAGGTCAGGGGCAGAAGCTGGAGCAGACCTCAGCTCTTGGGACCCATTGCTCAGTGTTCCCCATTTCCCCCCACACTACACAGCCTGGCATTCAGAGATTATTCTGGGGTACTGAGAGCAAGCCCTCAGCTTTCACTCTGGCTTGACAGCAGGGATCCCCTACTCCTGCTGGGGAAGGCTGGTAAAAAGTCTGGGGTTTGCAAGTGAGGTGTCTAAACTGGAATGACAAGATACTTAACCCCTCAGCCCTTCGGAGTTGCAGACGTGATGTGCTGTGCGTGTGTCAGCAAATAATTCAGAGGTGAAGGGGTTACAAGAAACACAGCTCCTCCAGATCCCTCTTTTTGAGAAGACACAGGTTGGCTTGATTCCTGTTCCAAAACACTGCTTGATTTAAGCCTCACATTGAGCTGCAGTGACTGTTTCGTAGGTTATATTCAATAATAATAATAATAATAAATCCTTCCATAGAAGAGGCATAAGCCTTATTTACTGCCAAGAAGCACCCCAGAAAGGAACCCTTTATAAACAGGTTTAAAACATCACTGGTTCCAAGGACCTTTAACCTCTCTGTATTAATCCTGGCAGACAAAGACCTTGCCCGTGTGTCATTATGGCAGAAGGATAAGGCCCCAATAGACATGACTTACAGGCTCCGAAAGCCACTGCTCCCTGTGCTCACCCACAGACTCCAGAAATCCCAGAGACAGCCATCCAGCCCCTAGGGATGAGCCACCAAAGGAATTTTGTCATCCTCTGTCTGCCTCCAGAGAAGGTTTGAGGGGGAAATACAGTCTCAGCAATTATTTCACCTCATATCACCACCCACAAAATGTTATGAGCAAGTCTATGAAGAGAAGTACTGAAAACACTTGGCTTTTATATTTAATAACTCTTCAGAGGATGGTGCTCCATTTGGAGCTCGCTTGCTTGATCTTTGCTTTTCTGCTGGAATTATATATTCTCCAAACACAGGAAACACTAAAAAGCAGAATATCCTTTTCAGCTGTGAAATCTCTCCCATCCACTTAGGCTCTCTGCCCACACGAAAGGATGACCATCTAATCCTTAGCTAGAGAATTCATCCTTGCTGCAGAAAATAAATGCTTTCAAGGAAAAATAAATCAATGAAAATTAGCAAAGCTCAGGGTAAAAAAATCCATGCCCTGCCAGTGTGATATTTGAGACAACATTTTTTTGCATGATTTAATGTCATATAATTACAGTTATCAGTTCCCATTTTTTAATTGATTCTTTCCCTCCATTTATTAAAGTTTCTTAAGGCTGAACATGCTCTTCTTTTAGTCAGTGGCAAAGGGCTTTTAATTTAACAAGGACAGAATCTGTCCTCACTGTAAACTCCATGGACAGAGATGTTTTTTCCTCCTGTATCTCCCAGTGCTTGTTGTAACAGAGACCACTTTCTACTGGAAGTTCTTAGGTACTACTGTGATATATTCAAAGGGCTATACTTTTTTTTTTCTTTTAACACATACATATGAGCTTAATGAAAAACAGCCTGTAAGCATTATAGCCCGATTTCCTCTCATGCTTGGGGAAATATTGAACAACTCTTTACAGTCTATAGAATTGCATTAGTAAAATAAGAGAATCAAACCTGATTGGTACACAACCTGTTGGCTCACTGCAGGATCCACTATCGATTGCTACAGGAGTCTTGCTTGAAATCAGGTGTAAATGAGAATTTTAGGATTTAACTCTATGTACATTCATACAGGATGGTATAATATTTACCTTTCAGGAATCAGACCTGGTTCTCTCACCTCTACCCTGATTTTATTTGAGTTACTTTTCATTTCCAATGTTTCAAGTTATAAAAGATTGGGGGTTTAGAAGCAGTAACTACCTCTTCAAGGCAAAGCTTTGAATTTGCTGCCAAATGAACTCTCCCGAAGATCAGACACTGAAGCTTCATTTCTGTCCCAGTCATTGTATCAAATTGGACATTGATGCTTATGATATTTCCCAGGTTAACTGACTTTTCTAGTAACAGTTTTCAAACTTCATAATAAACAACAAAATCACATGTCTATTCCTCTCTCCCCCAACTCTGACAGAGTTTTCGGTCAAATTACTTCTCATTTACACCATGTGTAGTCAAGCAGGAGAAAAGAAGATTTGCTCAAAAGATGTGAACCACAGGAGGGAAATTCCTATCTCCCATCTTCCCATCCCACAGACCTTTGGATCTGCTGGTCCACATCTCTGGTGGCCAGCTCTTCATCTGGCTGAGCTGACTTAAGCAGAACTTCAGTCCACCATCTGAAGGCTCTACCTGCCCCGACTCCATAGTATAAAAGACCCTGTGAGTATATCTCATGTTCCAGTGCTACAAATCATCCTAATAAAACCCAAAAGGTGGCTAGCAACGTCCTGTTTCCCCAGACACAACCCCAGAGAAATACAGAAGTTTAAACATTCTAAAGGCGAGAGGAAAAGATTTCTCTGGTGCTTTGGACAGCAAAGTCTGGTGAGCAAGGGCCCCACTGGGGACTGTGCCTCAGCTGGAGTGACAGCACAACGGACAAGCCACTTTGTGTATCCTTCAGCCCTGTCAGGGAGCAGTTATTGATGAGTAAGGGCCATTCTTAAGGTCTCTGCTCCAGCCCCTTCCTCTGGCTCAGGCCCCATTGTGGTCCCAGCCCAGGGAACAGTTCATGAACCCTGATAAGTGAAAAAGGGAAAAAAAAAAAAGCGTGTTTATAGTGGAGGGAGAAGCCATTCCCAGTGGTTTTACTGGAGGAAGGCAAATATGCATCATGCACAACAAGCCAGAGCTGTGACCCCCAAAAGCAAAGTACATGTTCGGCGATGCAACAGTTCTGGTATCTGTAAATATTTATGCAATCAAAACAGAAGGCTTTATCCTGGGAAGTGCTACTAGTCCTCGTTTTCATCTGAGCTCCCACATTCAACGGTATTCAATATATGTATTAATAACTTGAGCAACGGGACAGATGTGCGGAGGATTTCAAGATGGGGAAGAAAGGACAGAGCTGTGAGCCCTTCAGAGAGCAGGGTCTGAGTTCAGAAAGAGCAATAATCTGGAAGCGGGAAGATAATAGAGATGAGTGCTAAATTCCAAACTTGTGAAGGAATAATCAACCACACAAATGTGAGCTGGGAAACAAGTGCCAAGAAAGCAGTTTTGCAGGAAAAGGTCTCAGACAATCATTGAGCCAAATCTGAAAAGGCATGAACAGAATTATGCTGGTCCACATAAATGGGTTGTCAGATTTAAGATATACAAAGAAACCTCCTCACTCTCCTCAGCTGGCCCAGCTTTGGACACCACTAGAGAAGAGCCTGGAGGGAGAATAACAAAATAATTTCAGATCTAGAAAACATGACCTACATGAAGAGACCAAAACTCTGGCTAAGTGTAGGGAGGAGACTGAGGGGAGATTTATCAATCTTCAAGCATGTTAAAAGCTGCCACAAAAGGGAAGGTAATAAACCGTGCTCTATGTTCACTGAGGATTTGACAGGGGGTAATGAGTTTAAACTGCACCAAGGGAGGTTTAGATTAGGCATTAGGGAAAACTTTCTGACACTGAGGATGGTGCAGCACCAGCATGTACTGCCTGAGGGGGCTGTGGGATCCCCACCACTGGACATTTTTAAATCTAAGAAAATTAGATTTAATTTTCTGAAATAACTGAAAATAACTGAAGTTACTGAAGTAACTGTTCCCACATTTGAACAAGGGATTGGCTGATACAGCTCTGTCTTCTGTGTTTCTACAACTATGGCTTCCAAGTGCTCTTGAAATACGTAAATGAAAATGTACATAAGCACAAACAAAGCAACATTAACTCTACCTGTTGTCAAAGCAGACAATATCAAGGCACTGAATCTGCCAGTGAAACCTTCAACAGTCATTTGCTTAATGTTTCTCTCACACCCAGGTAATAACAGTGGAGCAATTCCTTCAGCAGCTCAGAACCAGGCACCCTCACCCATGTGTTGCTCTCTCCACTTTTTCCCCTACTACCAAATCTTGTTGACTTAAACAATAATAAATCAAAGGGAACGGCTGCAGTTCATACAACACAGGCAAAATCACAAGCCTCTAACCTTCACCTTCAAGATTTCTCTACAAGGGTTTCAACATCTGGAGCCCATTCAGCTTGAAGTGATGACAATTTCCAATAAGCGTTAATGGGGGATCCTGCCCAGTCTATACTCTACGACTATAATTCAGTCTGTCTGTCCATCTGTCAAGGTTTATGACAGCCAGAGCTCACACACACAGGAACAAACTACAGCTACAGATTTCTTAATGAGCACATAATGAAGTCAACCTGCTTCATTTTTTTCAGCTCGGCTGATCATTTCCACCGGGCAGACTTCTCTTTGCTCTACCAGCTCTCAGTGCCAGGAGTGTGTCAGGCTGCGGATGAGTTGATGAGGGCAAAAAGCCATAAAAGGGAATCTTGAGAACACAAGTCTCTTGCACTTTTCTGCAAGCATCTCCCAAGCCCAGTTGGAGTTGCCTTGAAGTTGGTGCCACTTCACTACTGGCATTGCCTCACTGCTGGTGTCACCTTGGAGCCTCTATTGCCTCAGCACCCAAGTTGCCTTGCAGCTTGTGTCGCCTCAGGGTCTGCATCCCCTCAGAGTCCAAGCGGTCTCAGGGGCCCAGTCACTTCATAACCTGCATCGTCTCATAGCCGAGGTCACCTCAGATCCTGTCACCTCACAGCCTGTCACCTCACAGCCTGTGTCACTTTAGTCTGCGTTGCCTCAGAGCTGGCATTGCCTCAGAGCCTCATTGCTTCCCAGCCTTATCGCCTCATGGTTGGTGTCACCTCACAGACTGAGACAGCTGGAGTCGCCTCACAGTTGGTGTCGTCTCAGTCGGTGTCACCTCACTTGCCAGCGTTGCCTTGGAGCCTTCATCACCTCAGAACCCAAGTCACCTCACAACCTGTGTTGGCCCATAGCCCATGTTTCCTCAGAGCCCAAAATGGCATCAGAAAGCTCAGTCCCCTCACAGCCTGTGTTGCCTCAGTCTGCGTTGCCTCAGAGCTGGTGCCACCACACAGAGTGAAACAGCCGGAGTCGTCTCACAGTCGGTGTCACCTCACTTGCCAATGCTGCCTTGGAGCCTTCATCACCTCAGAGCCCAAGTCATCTCACAGCCTTTTTTGCCTCACAGACGGATTTGCCACAGAATCAGTGTCTCCTCAGAGCCCCAGTCACCTCTCCTCCATTTGGGGACCTAAGAGACCTATGGAGAGGAAGGCACCTCCCGCGGTACCATGGCCTCCCTGCTGACATGAAGCCTGGGAAAGATGGGTGGCAGAGCCAAGAGTCCACCATGGTAGGAGCCTTCACTCTTCTTCTTTTGGGAAGTTTTCACCTGGGTTTTGCCTGGAGTTCTTTGCTTTAGGAAAGATGGGGTCCTAATTCTACTCATATAATGATGAACACCCATTGAAGATCACCACTTCAGTGAACACTGCAGTAAGTAAGATCTGAATTAGACCCTTTCTCTCTATGTTTTTTTTTTCTCTATCTCTCCTTGGAAATGCTGTTGCTGTTCCTAAGCTTTCACTTGCTCTTTGATCTCCGTGGATCTATATAAGCCTTCTCTCATTCCTATTGAATGAATCTTTTCATTCTGACTGCAGAGAGGTTTAGAGCATCCTACTGGAATCCTTGTACCCACCTAAACAGATATCGAAGGCTGTTCATCAGTCCTAAGCCTGTCTGGCAGATGTAACAGAGCAAGGCTTTCTGCTTCTGAATTTAACTTACAGCACCTGAGCTAAGGAGTTCAACGGGAGTTTCTTTCCTGCCCAGTTAAAATGACAAATTGGTACATGAGTGTTTAATGAAAGATGCTAGAAACGTCCATGAAGATCAGAAAAATCACCTCTTGGAATTGACAGGCAGGCCATCTGCATTCCTGCGTTCCTATTAATTCCCTAACAATAAACGACAGGAGAGCCTAGAGGGTTAAAAGCTTAATTCAATCTCCTAGATTCCTTCCAGGGGCCTGTCTGCATATAGAATGAGAAAGGCATTTATAAAAGCGTTATTTGCACACTAGATTTTTCATATGGCTCCATGCACCAAGTATCAATCACGCCCCTCTCAGCCATGGTGTCACCATGCATCACACAGCCCTGCGGAGACTAATGATGCGCCTGCCTGTGACATCTGCCACACAGATTGATGACATCACACCCACTGCACACCATGTGACTGTCACCGCAGCTCACATGGCTGAATTTGACCTGATTCAAGGTTTAATAATATTCCTCCCAAACTCTGATACTGATTTTCCACTATTTTATTTACTGAATTATAAACGAACATTTTGGGGAATGTTTATTTCAGGAATATCACACTCCCATTTTGGGGAAGTTCAGAGCCAGAGCCAGGTTGGGATTTTATTTCACTCCTGTCTTCACGCTGATGGTTGTTTCAGGGTAATTTCCATCAGTAAAATGGCAGTCCTCTTAGTCACATGTTCTGTAATCTCTGTATGGATCAGGCGTTGATGGGAGCTTAATTAAAACAACAGTCAAGTTCATTCTGTTACACACTAAGCTTTGAGGAAGCCTCAGACACAGATTTTCTTCACGCTTCAGTGAAGGATGACAGTCTCTCTGTTCTCTTTGCTGCATGTTTATCTGTTCTGCTGAAATTGTAAATTTGCAGGAAGCTGAAATGCCAAAAATGCCTTGTTTTACTCTCCGTTTAGCTCTCCTTTCCTTTCCATGTATTACACACAGGCACATGCACACATCCCTACCTGTGGGAATATTTAGACCTGGTACTGTTTACAGTCTAATGTTCACAACATAGATTGAGCTCCAATTTGAATATGAGAAATGACTTTTCCATTTTCTTCTGTCCTTGCTTATCAATTTTACTTTCCCATAGCTTGGACCAATGGCCATTAAAATTGTAATGCTTTTGTAGACTTCAGTGGGCACTAGGACAAGGTCAGAAAACACCCATGAGCTTGTAAAGTTTAGGTAATTTTTCCCCTAATGACAAGATGATCTTATGAAGGGTACTTTTGTCTATATGTGAAACTTATTCTGCAATAAAGCAAGGTGCAAATGGAAAGCAGAATGCCCACCGGGAGAACTCATGTGTAGACAAGCCCTTACACAGTGGCATTAATTTCTGTGAAGGAATGTTACAAGCATTGATCCTGCAGGCTCTTCTTGGATAGAGAAGGGAAGATTCATATTAAAGCATCTTGCCTCCCAGCGTTGGCCTTTAAAAAAGTGCTCTCTGGTAGCATTAGGGATAAATACTTAAACCATGGAAAAACCTTTTATCCATCGCTGTATTAGTCAAACTGTCCCTCATGAGCAGGGAGCTTCAGCTGAAACCTGAGGACTCGGTTACTTGAGGAAAGATGGATGGAAGGAGTCTGCATATTTTAAATATTCAGCCAGCTGCAACGTGGTAGAGCTGCTGCTCAGAAGACTGGTTTCTGCTCTGACTCAGTTTACTGCCTGCCCTTTTATTACTGCTGCAATGCAAGAAACAGGGACGTGGCAATTCCTCCAAATGGAGGGTCCTCAATATGCTTCTGCCCTTCTGCTATCAATTATCTTTTGCTCTGAGTGTGTGTGTTCAGACTGCTTTCATTTCAGGAATCAGAAAAAGTCCTGAAAAACCAGAGGAGCAAGCTCTTGTCCCTAATGCAGGTTCCATGGGGGCAAGGATGGCCAGTCTGTAGCTCTTAAGCTTTCACACACAGCTTTCATCACTTCAAGGGCTGCTCCTGAGTAAGCTGACTCGCAGAGTGACCCTGGAATTGCAGGGTAATGCTCC
Source organism: Scolopax mira (assembly GCA_004320125.1). Classification (NCBI taxonomy): domain Eukaryota; kingdom Metazoa; phylum Chordata; class Aves; order Charadriiformes; family Scolopacidae; genus Scolopax; species Scolopax mira. Next base: position 93,735 of record BJBW01001987.1, read on the forward strand.
CACAGGTCACAGCAAACTGTTAAGGCTGACACTGCTGCATTGTCTGGTTTCCAGTGAGTGCTGGAACATCTTTTATATCAACCCTTCCACCTCAGCCCTTTTTAATGGACAGTTTTATATGTATTGTCAGATGCTGCAACAGGGGAAAAACCTTTTGCTGAAGTCAGAGTGCTGTGTAATAGGTTTTTATCAAGTCCTAGCTTCTGAGTACTGGTGGAAAGGTTCTCTCTCTGCTGGTATAAACAAATCTCAGACTCCTGTTGGAAGGAAGGATTCCTGACAGAAGTTTTCCCTTTCTAATGAGATTTGCACAACTGGGTATCGCTGCCGGGTGGTCACCATCATCACTTCTCTCCAAGCCTACTCACACAGACTCAAGTGGATCAGCTTCTGCAGCCAACATTTCCCCTGAGGGAGCATCACGAGTACCTTCCTGATCAACAAACTTCAACTCCTCAGCCCAAATGATGGGCTACACTTGCCCAGCTGCCATTGCTTTAAGCCTCCTGCCAAGCTCAGCCTCACCATAGGAAGTTTTCTCATCCTCTCTGCCACTGCAGCTCACTCACTGAAGATTTAGAGAATACTGGGTTGCTGTTTCTCAAGCTAGTCGAGGTAACGCAGAAAAAGAAAGCCTGGGAGGTAGCCATTAGCCTGAGGGCTGCCTCCCCAGATTCACAGTCCCCTTTCCTAAAGTGCAAACTCAGACAGTTTCGAAGCTGTGATTGGCATATGGGAATATAGAAATCAGCTTCATAAAGGCCCGTGCTAGCGAACACTTCCCACTGGTGAGGAAGATGGATGATATCCTGTAGTGTTAACATGTGGAAAGTGCTAATATTTCATCCGATTGTTCAGGCTGTAGGAAGGTGAGACACAGGCCCAGAGCTTCCCACTCATGGACATCTTGAATAAAGCTTTTCTTAAATTATTTCCATTGGAACTAATTCTCCTGCCCCTTTTGTCAGTGGCCCATCCATCTCTTGTTGCAGCTCTGCACACTTACCAAAACGTCTGGGACACAGAATACAAAGTATTCAGAGGAAAAAGAGCGTTTCTCAGGCTGGAACCAGGCTGAGAACAGTTTAGGAAGTCTCTGATGAAATACTGTGTAAGAGTTGTTTATGCAGGTAGGAACATGGCAGTGGATGATGCTTGACAAAACAGATTTTTCTCCAGATACCAATAGAGTTACAGCAGACATTAATTTAATCAAAGTGTATATTGTACCTGACCACCAGCTGGACTACTTAGTGTGGAGTGATCCTGATTTCCACCAGCAAAAGACCTACACTATTGAATGCTATGTATGTGTACCTTTCCTGAAAACAGAGGAGGAAAGTAATTCTTGTTCCCCCTAATCTTACCTTGAAAGGGCTGATTCCTCAGGGCTGCTTCCATCCTAAACCAAGTCTCAGCTGTATGCTAACTATTATGGATCTCAGGACTTTGCCTGAGTTAATAAGATGTGAGACAACTGGGTATCAGCAAAAATATATAGACACACAACTGATGAGGACCAACCTTTGAGGTCAAATATGAAAAATAGACTTCAAGAGGGAGGCTGAAGAGAGAGGCAATGTCAGGTCACAGGCTTTGTAGGGCAAAAACATTGGCTTGGAATCAGACTTATAATTATAGAGGGAAAAAGGGAGAAAGATATGAAAGAATAGAAGTGATATCAGAAAATAAGGATGATGTGAAAGCAAAGGAAGGGCAGGTTTATACAAATTCTGGGTGAGAAGAAAGGCCAAGAAACTAAGACTGATTCTTGAGGGAATGAACGCTACGCCTGAGACAGCTAACTGGTATTGGCAGAACTGGAATGAACATCCTGAAACAACACAGGCTGGAGGGAGGTTGAGGATCCTGTTTGGATCAAACAGGTGGGACACACACACCAGTATCTTTGGCTCCCAGTATCTTTGGTGTTTTAGCACTGTTGGTCTCGTGCAGCTCCGCGAGGGATTGGTTTCTGTCCCTGAACATCTGCTGCCTTTCCATCACCAGCCTTCTCCCACAGCCTTCCCAGTTCACCTCAAGCCTGATTTCCAGCCTGTCATTGCAGGACTTGGGTTCTCCCTGACTCCCCAGAGGCTGCCAAGCACTCAATTGTGCTGAGCTCTGCAGCAAAACTTCTGCTTTGCTTTTTATGATATGGACAAATGTTTACTAGAGACTGGCGACCGGAACAGCTGTCTTTTGGAGTCAGCCCAGCTTAAGAACAGCACCCCTGATACACCACCTCTAGGCCACGTGGATCTTATTTGATACTTTATGAGATTTATTCACTGACCTTTCCAGGTACAAAACTAGGAAGGTGGCAGGAGGAGGGGACGAAAAGGGGAAATCAGCTCTGAAGCGGTTAATTTTACTGGCTCCAAAATTGATAAGCAGTGGTACGTCAGCCTGAAATGAACTTGCCTTGTTCAGTGGGGTTCTGAGACAGCGGAACTCAATCAGCAACGGGCCACATGGTTCAAAGCTGCAATTCATCCCACCGCGCCTCTGAAAAATGGGAGGTGACAGTTCATTTTGCCAGTGACAGTCTGTCGGTCTCGCTCACTGCTTCTCCCGTCGATTGCACTGCTGAGGTGAAGTGTGAGCTCCGAGACACCCTTGCTTTGTATTCCACTCAGCTGAACAGGACAATCCGAGGATCAAAGGTGGAAAAAACCTCCCCTAGCCCAACCCTATCCACTTCTATTTCTCCCTCCTTACTTTTGCAAGCCAGATACCACTAGCCCAGGAAAGCCCTACTCCTCCCATTGGCTTCACCCCGCTCTTTTGGGCTAACATTTTTCCCAAGCATGTCCCATGCCTCTTGCCATCCACACTTCGGTGTGCACAGAGCAATCCACATGACAGACTGGCAACTCAGGCCCGCTGCTCTGAAATGCTAAATCTGCTGCACGCAACTAGACAGGATAATACTTCAGGTGACAGGGTTCTCTGAGATGCGCAGGATCCTGGCAGAGTTTCCATTCTCTGTCTGTGCACAGTGTGGAGGCAGCCGAAGCAAAAAAAAAAAAAAAAAAAAAAAAAAAGATAATAGAGATGACAGGCAGAGAGATTTCTGCTCCTGAGCTTTGTCTTTAGCAATCGATTAGTTCCTCTCGGAGAGCACTTGCGTGAATGTACTCAGCAAATTCCCCCCCTGAGCTCAGTGATGGCACTTTAAAAGCCTGGCCCAGAACGGTGTAGTGAGAGCAAAGGAATGAAGAATTGGCTGATACCTGCTGCCAGCGTGAGGGAAGCATGAACCAGTGAGGACACTTGCTCACACGCTGAACATGTCGAATGCTTTCAAAGCGTTCTCTCAGGCAAAGATTCAAAGGCACAGTTTCGAGGAAGCCGTGCATGCCACATTAGCTGCCCACTCAGATAGGGGTTTGACTACATGTGAAAGTTAATCTGAAATTAAAGCTACGGCAGAATGGTAATTTTGGATGAACTCTGAATGAGCAGGTCCTTTAACTCTTCGAGTATCTGCCAAACTTGCTGCTCTTGAGCTGCTCTGTGGCTCTGAGAGCGTTCGGGGACTGGCCCTGAATGTGTGTGGCTCCTACTAGAGAGAAGCTTTTAACTTCTCTTTGCTGCAAATGCACAAATACACAGGAGAGAAAGCAGTAATTGCTATTTGACTTCCAAAGTCATCTGTGCAAACTGTTGACTCAGAAAATGGAGATCTCCAGTACTATTACAAGCTGGGCTTAAATTATTCTTGGCTTAACTTAATAAGAGAGGAGAAGCCAGTAATTAAAGCTTATTAAACACTGTGCATTGCTAAAACAGTCTGGCACCTGCAGCTGCTTTTATCTTGGAAGATGGGAACAATTCAGTTCTTATGCAGCTTAGAAGCAGATAAACTGAGGCTTGCAATGCAAGGCAGATGTATTGGTGGAAAAAAAGGAGGATAAAGGAAAGCATAAACTGAGAACCGTTGGAAATATTCTGCATATGGCACAGTCAGGAAATACCCAGCTTCTGTATATGTGATAAACAGCCAGAAATTCGGTGTCTCACAGAGTATAAACCTCTGCCCAGACTCTAGAAACACTTAGCACATGCCTTAATTGTAACTCTTCAGTGTGCTCAGTGAAAGTCTCCGGGTGCATTCCCACAAAGCTCCTCTGCAGCACGTTTCCTAAGAAATGCTCCTGCCCTGAGGAGGTGTCTGTCTCTCAGACAGCACCGAGGTTCCCTGTCCTGCTGTATTGCACTTGGCGTGTCGGCGCTGCCGAGACAGGCACTTTACAATGCAATACCTCTGTCCCCAGACGGAGAAGGAATGAGAGACCTGAGAGATGTGGAGCAGAGGGGACTAAGCTACACCTCCAACCTTCCACCTGCCCAGGCAGCCAGGGCCGGATGGGGAGCAGAAATACAAAAAGGTGGTGGGGAGCTGAAACGATCTGAGCAGGCTTTTGCAAAGCCCAGAGGAGTGAAGGTTGGGCCCTGCTGGATCCCAGGTGGAATTCTTCTGTCACCGCTCAAAAATTAAGGTGAGACGGCAGGTGCGCAAGAGGAACTGGCAATAGGCAGCACCATCCTGAAGATAACAGGTTGTCTGTCAACGTGAGGAGCTTATGGACATGTTGGACCACAGAGCTCCCACTAACGGAGAAATTAAACCTGTCTCCACACAGCAGTCCCAGTGCTCTGATTACATTTACAGAGGTTGTGACCTGCATCCTGTCACCATGGAAACCTCTCCTGCTGCCGATGTACAGTCAGGTTGTTTCTGTGGGTGGCTGATATTTAAAGGTAGAGGCTACGGTGCTGTAATATTGAAAGCCAGGGCACCAAGTTTACGATTAGCCGAGTGGCGAAATTCATTTCATTCCCTTTGACGCCTTGTAATCTCGACTGACAATTCCAGGAGATGCTGAGAAGGTGGTAGAGAAAGAAGAGGAGAAGAGAAGGAGGAGAGAAAAGGAGGAAAGGGATGGGGGGGGGCGCAAAGAAAGAATTCACTCATCTTCATCAAGCAATTACCCTGCATAGGGAAGGGAATTTGTGTATTAAGCTCATTATGAAACACTGCACTTTTCTGGATCCATCAAAACAGCCTTTCCCTTCCATTCCCCACTTCCAAAACAGGCTTTGTGCCCAGCCCACGTCTCTCCTTCACCAAACATACTCTTAGTCCTAGTCTGCCTTGATGTGAAATGATCTTTTAATTTTCTTCTACGTCTCCCTCTCCTATATATTTGGAACTGAAGGTACCCTGGTATAATTCCCCGACGTTCGATGAGATCAGGGGTGTTGCTCTGGGGATGGGTGGGCTTCCCAGTCCCCGACTGTTTGAGAAACCAGACTTCCTCCAGCGCCGGGCTCTGTCTCTCAGCAGTTCCATCTTCTCAATAGCTCACCTGCCGTGTGTGCAATGCACATGGATGTGTGTGGAAATTGCAGCGTGTTGCTGTACGAGGGGAGTCCCCAGCGGCACCAGTGCAGAGACAGAGCACGAGCAGGAGGACTCTGGGGCCAGGACTGATGCTCGGCACGGAGATGGCTGACAGTGTAGCTGACTACGATGTCAGCTTCTCACGCAGGCGACAGACACTACCTGACAGGCAACTACTTAGCTTCCAATTTTCTCTGGTATAAAACTATTCTGTTAAGCAATGGAAGGCAGTGCAATGAAGGTAAATAAAACTGACACAGGACCCAGGCGCTGCTCTCTCTCTGCTCCTCTCGCAGACGTGATTCTCTGATCGTTTGGTGGAAGACAGAGGAGAGCTGGGAGCTGGGGACTAGCTGATGGAGGCAGGATGAAAGGAGATAAACTGCAGGAGAAAAGCACTCGTGGTGATATGGCTGGGAACCAGAGCAGTGCCCCACAGAAAGGGAAGTTTGTAGCTAGAGCATTTGTTGGGATCTGAGATGGGCTTGTTTAAGTTCCATGATGTTCTGTGTGATCTCAAGTGGATCCACTAAAGCGAGGCTTCCTCTCCCTGTACATGAGCTTCTGCAAGTGCAGTTTGCAGGTAGTTATCCAGGCTCCCTCCACAGAGAGAGCTGGAGATGTATATTTAAATGTATATAATACAAAGAAAAGAAATCTCATGATTACAACTGAAGTGGCATGAGGGAGTGTCATGGCTTTACCTAACCAGAAGGCTGAGACAAAACAGGAACTTTGGCAAGGAGAGTTGAAACAAGGGAGGTGGACTCTAGGGCTAGAAGCAAGAAATGGCATGATGCAAAATCACACTTTTGTGGTGTGAAGGGTCAGGGAGCTGGACAGGATGGGGACCAGTGCATCTAACTGAATTTTCCTCTAGACTCTCATCCCTGCACCCCTTAAGGCCCTACCTCTTTGTTTCCCTCTCCTGTCTCCTGCCTCAGGCATGGAGTGTAAGCTCTCTGGGGCATCTCTTAGCCCTGCTTGCCTATCCCAGCAGAAATCTGCACTATGAAAGGATTGAACAAAGCTATCATGGCACAAAGAATAAGAGTTTGCATACCAGCTCAGGAGCCCCTGGAGCCCAGCACAGTGTAAGAGATGCATTGTTCAGGCACCACAAGAGTGATTACTGTAGACAGAGGATGCAGAGCCATGACTAAGAGATCAGTTGGTTCAGGAGGAGGTGAGAAAGAAAAGGCATCAGCTGGAATCCCAGATCAGCTTGCTCTGGGTTGGGTATCTGACCTTTGTAATGCTTTGATTTGAAATTGTAAACCCTTGTAATCCTGGTGGATTACATCTCCATAGCCTTTAGTATGTGCATCCCTTAAAGCCATGCAAATGCAGAGAGAGAGAGAATGGGGCAGCAGAGCAGCCCCACAGCCATCCCTACCGATGAAGGGTACTTCTCCACTGCCCTTTCTTTCACCTTCAATAATCTCCATTTGCTCTGGGGTAGAAGGGGAGAAACAGAGAGTGGAGGTTAAAAGCAGGGGGTTGCAGAAGTTTAGAGAAGTGCAATACAAAGTAGTAGGTAATTACATCGGGGGAGATAAGGGAAAAGTAGAGGAGATTTTCAGACTTAGTGGGATAATCAGGCACTTAGCTGGCTAAAGGTCTGTAGTGTGAATAACCACTCCAAAAGGCACAAACCATTGTTTATACTAATCAGTGACTCAAAAGAAAGGCCAAACTTTTCACACAAGTTACCACCGTCCCTTTTGAAGCTGCAGCAGGGGCAGGAGAGAGGCAGTTACTGCCTGCCTGCACCTGGGAGTGTTAAGGGGATGAAAGAGAGGAAGCCCTGCTGTAGGAGAGATGCATTGAAGCTCTATTTAGGAGACCCAGGTTTGATTCTAAGCTCTTCTGCAGTCTTTGACCAAATCACCCTACAATGAGCTGTAACATTTATCCAGATTGTCCTGCTGTAGAGGCTGATGGTCCTCTGGTCCGGTTGCTGTACTCTGCCACGGGGAGCTGGGTTAACTTTACGGAGATGTGCTGTGTAATTTCACCCAGGAACATTCAGGATGAAGCTGGTCATCAGGTCAGATCTGCAGGACCACCAGGTTCTTTGTGGCTGGAACCGTAGCTCAGCACGAGCGTTTGTCAAAGTAGGGAACGGTGAGAGCTGTGGGTAAGAATGTCAGAAACGTGTGACACAGGAGACCATCCACACCTGAGATGGCAGCAAGTTCTGATCACACTCTGCTGGTGACCCAGTTCTAGATCTGGGCCGTTACTCGAGAAGCCCATTTCAACACTCACCCTTGGTGTGAAACAGTTCCTAGTGCTTTTGTTGTCTGGCTTTTTCCAGAGGTGGGAAGCTCTGGAAACTTGGGGAAACTGTTGTTTTGTTTTTAAAGTACCATTTCCCCTGTTTTCAATTAGACAATTAATGAGTTTCGAGTTAATCTCACACTTAAGTGTTTCAGAAGAAGGCCAGAGCGCCCAGCGCTTTGCAGAACTGCACCCTCAGAGGACCCCCACTGAAGGAGGAGTCACTACAAGAGGGGCTCTGGTTTTAAAGTTTAAAATGAATTGAGCTACTGGGAAGGGCACTGGGTTGAAACTCAGAAATGCTGGGCTCTGCTCCTCATTCTTTCACTGGCTCGAGGTGGTGTTTAGGGCAAGACACTTCCTCTCCTTCAGCCTCTGTTTCCTCTTTTATGAAATGGGGATTGCATTTTTGTACTCTGAAGGTGCACGAAGAGAGCAAGAGCCAGACATTCGTGCCCTTACTTCAAAGATGTCTCTAGGGTTTCACCTTGAGAGCAGCTCCGTGATGTTCAAATTCATCCCTCACACCCGAGTGTTTAAAGCATCTGGCAGAAGGGGGCAACATAATAACAGCTGCACAAATGTTTGGGGTATTTTTCAAGCCGGATTCTTTTGCATCTGCAAGTTTTATCTTTTAATTTCATAATGAATGAACTGTAGTAACACTTTGCATTTATAAACTGCAGCATCATTCATTGGAAGATCTCAAAGCAGTTTACAAACATTCATTGATTGCTTGACAAGCATGAAACGGAAGGGTAACTGTTTTACAAAATGACAGGAATGAAACAATAAGCTCTAGAATTTAGGGAATGCCTCTGCCTTCCAGTTCTTTTAGCAGATAAGATCGCCGACTAACGGTAGTCATTTTTGTGTTTAATTAATAATGTAATGCATCCAATATCCAAGCTCGCAGATAATGGGCTTGTAATACAGCCTAACATGCCTCCCATATCATTAAGTTTAACTGTCACACTAAATACCAGATTGTCATGCAGCCTTGTCAGTTTTTCTTTCTTTCTTTCTCATGAGTATGGAACAAGAGCAGCTGTGGGGAAGGAGACGCCGAAGAGCTGAGATGATGCAGTGTGGCAGTAAAAAACCCTTGAGGGACAAAAATCATGGCTTATTCAGCATCACGGCTTTGAAGGCAGTGAATGCTGCAGCCAGCCCCTGGTGTTGTGTCCATCACATTGCAGGGCTGCCTCCGAGAATGTCTGGATTTCTTTTCACTATTTTTTAAGTGCAAGAAAGAATGAGGTTTGGTTGGTTTTTTTTTTTTCCCAAGGAAAACGGTTTCTAAAGATTTTTTTTTTTTCCCTTCAACAATGAAATGCCCTCAATTGCCTGGAATGGAACGTGTTTCGACTTGTGTATATTATTCCATAGCATATTACATTGGATAGAATCCCAGTGCTCCATGTAATCATTTACATGGGCCCTGCACTCCCCTTTCTACCCCTTGGCTGTTTCTCTGGGATGTGCTGTGGCCCCTGAGGATGAACTCTCTTTGCCAAGACTGGTCAAACACCACGGGGAAAGCAGCCTAAGAATCCTCTTCATAGAGCCTGAAACACCCAAATTCCTACTTCCACGCAGCAGAATAACCATAGTCGCCAGGCAAAATACTTCAGATGAATGTTTTGGTCTGAAGTCAAACTAGCTTGATTTTTAAATTTCTACCAAAATAGTCAGTCTCTTCAGGAAATTATTTTTGACCAAATCCATTGCTGTGCTGCTTGCGGTGCTGCACTTGCATTCCTCAGGCCTCTGGCTCTCATTTTTCTTCATGAAGATTTATAGTAATTTCTCCCATATCACTGATTTCTTCATAAGAGAAAAGATCACTTCAGGGACCTACCTCTGTCTCCAGCTACCCTGTTTAACACCTCCAAATATTCCTATTTATGAACTAACATCTGGGTCAGTCTACATAGCATAGTTTGAAAGCCATTAAGACAGATGCCTGCATTTCATTAAGCAAGATTTGATAAGGTGGGTAGGGTTACAGGGCAAGATTACTATGGGAATTCAGTGAGTTTAAACCTTCACTCCAGTTAATAAAATCAAACAATACATCATAAAAGTGTCTGGAAATTGGCTCAATAATTGAAATAGAGCTGTGTGATGGATGGAGATTTATGGATGTTAATGCAGAAGCAGGGCTACATTAGAACATCATCTCTGAGTCTCTTCGGAATCCAGACCCCCAAGTCCAAATCTGGTCTTAGATAGGAGATTCTTTTCCAGAATGAAGAAAACCTCACAGAATGGCTGGTCCAGTTTTAATCTGAAATGTCACTGAGCTGTCCATGAAATCTCAGGACCATCAAGTGTAATGATGTTATTGATGTTTCTGCAGATATCTCTGAACTGGCTCTGAGCTGTGGCAGCCTGGGACTCGGTGCAGGGGAGCCAACACTGTAACACCAGTTTGGCAGATTGTACCAAAGCCAGCACTTCATTTCTGTCTGTTCACGGGTGTCTGACATGCTGCCATCACCACCTTCCACAGCAGTGGGGACATACGGTGTTATTATTACACTGAATAATAAAATCAGTCATTAGCCCAACCCAACATTTTTTCATCTCTCATCTTCATCCTGAACTGAAATATTCACGGAGCTCTCATTTCATGTCCTTTGTGTCCACCAAGACTCTTCTCCAGGACTGATCTCTCCTTCCTCAATCCACGGCTTTTCAGATCACGTGGACTTTTGTCTTAAATCTTCGTTCTGTCTCAGGAGCAGACAGGGAGCTCTCCCTCCTCTAGAGAACTATGGATCCTCCCTCAACTCCATCCTTCTCCCTCAGCCTTGATGGCAGCCCTTGGTCCTAGCTGTTTATAGGAAGTGTCCCCTCTGCAGCCTTAATGAAGTGTGTGGCAGCCCTCCTCATTAAGACTCAGTGTTGTCAATAAAAGAGTCATTAAAGTAGTTTGATGAGGATTGGGAGAAAGAGAAGAGGTGCTACAACACATCTACAGGGCAGAGGGCAGCTCCATCACACATTGTAGCCAAACAGCAAGGGATCAATATCACCTTTGCATTAAACTGAAACCCATTCGTCAGCCTGAGGAACGCAGCCTCCACAGGAGCTCAGCTCACTGCTCATCTCTGGCTTCCTATCTTTCTAATCCTTCCCTTTACAGGATGATCTTCCCTTCCTGGGGCTGCCCAGCTTTTGCCAGAGGCCATAGAAATGCTGTCTCGGAGCTGTGTCCTCGGAGCATCCCAGTGGTGTTATCCATTCCCCACATCTAGCTTCAGGATCACAAGTTTTCAGAGACCACGCTGCTAGGAGATGCCTCCTCTGTTTTGTCACCTCACAGACCACCTCCACCCCACTGATCACTGTGGGTACTCCCAGAGACAGGCCTCCTTGCCACATGCCACCTTCCTGGGGGAGATGGAGGAGTGGATGGACCAGTAGAGCCCATTCAGCCTGCAGGTGAGAGGAGGTTTGTGCCATATGAAAAAGAAATGTCTGCTCAGTCTTCACTGGCACATGTCCACAGGATCCCTGTTGAGGGGCCATGTGGCCAGCATGGACTCTGGATTGAGGCCCTGACTTGAACTTGAGCTGTATGGTCAAGTGCTGCACAGGAAGAATGAACCAGGGGAGGAAACATGGGCCTCTCCACTCCTGGGTTAAGATTCCACTCTTCCTTCCTCCCTCTAAGCCAACAACTGCTCCGGCTCTGCCTGTCCATTTTTGGGGTGCTGGGCACAAAATGCTGCTGTTGACCATGGCAGTGGGGACCTCGATAACATGACCACCAGCCCAGGCACCAACACTTGTTTATTGTCCTAGGGTCTTCTCTTGAGATACTTCACCTGCACTTCTGTACTTCATCTTGTCTGGTCAGACAATGAGCTCTCTCAGGGGTTTTTGTGCACTAGTGGAACATTTTAGTGGGGTCCTACTGTAACTAAGGTCTTGGTGTGATGAAAAACAGTTACTGTACATTCGCAGATGCTCTAATAAATACACTCCAACACACTTGCTTGCTCCTGAGAAGCCTTCAGAGCAGAGAAAAGCCAGCATGTCTGGAAGGTAAATGAAGGCAGAGGCTGGCAGTCTGAGCCAGGAGCAAGGTCCAGTCATTTAGTTTTGCTTTGGGACCAGATCTATTTACCATAACTCAGAGCCGCTGACATATTTTTGTTTCTCTTTGGCTTCAGAAACTGCTGAAGAGTAACCTGCAAGCCCTTGTGAATCGCATTACAAAGACAACAGACCACCACCACTTTGCTTTAAAAAAATGAAAGAGGCTTTATAAGGTTTGTAACCAACCTTTGACTGAATGACTTAGTCACACCAAAAGACACATGAGCTGTTGGACAATGAAAATGACAGGAGCATGTAAACTCTGGGATTACAGCAGAGCATTAGCATGGCATAGCTGATTAGTAAACCAGGAGACATTACTCAAGCAGTCAGGTGCATTACCAGATTGGAAAGTTGCCTTTTTTCTGAGTTGTTGGTCACTGTCAGAGGCAGCAAATGAGACCCAGTGGCCCAACAATTTGCCCTGGAATGGCAGGAGCTGTGATACAGAAATGGATGGACCAGCATCTGCTCTGCAAAAGCAAGAATCAAAGTCTGCTCTGAATTGGCAGGAGCTGCAGTGCCGGGAAGAGAGGACAAAAGGGCAAGTCAGTGCACAATTCAAGGATATCGAGCAAGATGAATAAAGGGGCTGGAAATGTACTTTCAGTGCCGCAGCACCAGACTGGGTGAACAAATAACCTGATCCAGTTTAATGAAGCCTGTGATCCTCCACCTCCTTTGTGGAATGGGTGTCCCAGGGTCAACGTGCGCCCGCACGAGCATGCACACATCCTTATCTTATCTAATTACTAGAAGTTTCAGATTAATTTCAGTGCAGCTGCTTGAAAGGGCTGTTATCAGCCAGGGCTTTGCGGTTTAACCTTGTTACCCTTTTGTTGTTAACCTTTCCCAATGGCAGCGCGGGGAAGGCTGCGATGCTGATGGGCTGGGGGAGCAGGGAGGGGGCAGAGGGGAACTGGGGAGTCTGCAACACTCCCCCCTCTCCCCCTCCCAGCCCCAGGTTTTGTGCCTTGTGGCTGTGTGACAGGACAGCTGGCTGCTTACCTCCGCTGACAGGCACTGGTACCCAGCCACACAGAACAGCCCGTAACAGGGACACGTCTCCTGCCAACCCCTCCAGATCCTTTGATATTTCCGACAGCACAGTAAAGGGCTCACATTTTACCTTCCATCTCTCAGCTCCTCTAAGGCTGCCCGGCTTCGTTTCCATAGCTACACCCAATTGCATCTGGCTTCCTGTGAAATTGGATTTCAAAGCAAGACAAGCCTTCAAAGGAATTTGTCCATTTAACAGAATATCATTAGGAGAGAGCCCGTCTGCTGAACTTGGGACCTAAAATGATTAAGGTGGGGCTTTTATCATGTAGGGAGGCAGCTTTACATCTAGAGCCCCTAAAGCTTGATGCTACATAATGAGGATGCAGAGGAAGTTGGCAGACACTGCCAGACTCCCCCATCTTCTTCCCAGCTGACCACCAAACTAAATTTGTAACCTGTTCACACGCTCAAAAATGAAAGTGGCAAGGAAAATGGCAAGGGAAAAAAAAAAAAAAGGTCATTTGCTTGGGATTTGCAAAGTAAGGACTGAATCCTGTACGTTTAACCCATGGGAAATCTCACACTGGTCTTTGGAATCATTGATGAGCTTCAAATAATGAGTCTGCCTGGCTCCATCTGCAGCTGTGTAAGCTGGAGTGGAAGGTTTGGCTTGGTACTAGGACTTTGGGTAACAGCACCTATGCCTCCATGGCAACTGAGGCTCTAGGCCTCAGTATTCCTCAGTAAAATGGATTTAATAATAACAACAATGGCTGCATGGTCAATCTGGTCTTAACAAAATCTCCCTGTAGGGTCTGAGGGGAACATTTGAGATGCTGGGTCCTGTCTTCAGCTGCCAGGCCCATGGGATGGACATGTGGGCCAAGAGTAGCCAGAGTGCAACTGTGCAGTCTCCACGTGTGGTGCTTTTTTCAAACACTGTATGATAACCTTAAAATGTGTAGCAAAAGACCAAAAATCACAACAGCAATACATCTCAGAGGTTGGGTGTAATCCCTATATACTCTTAAGCAATGATCACACCCAAGGCAGCAAAGGAAGGCAAAAGCACACAAAACACCTGCAAAACAAACCTCTGCTAGTTTGACATGAGGAAAAAATTCTTCCAGACCCTAAATACATTAAATTGGTATAATTCTTGGGCAAGACTCATTGACCAGGTATCTTCTAGTTCACTCTGTCCAACACTATGATTTCAGAGTATTATGTGAGCTACAGAAATGCAGAGAATGTGTGAGATGACCCTTTTCTTTGCAATTGCATGAGCATTTCTTCCTCTGAGATTTGCATTGATCAGGTTTTATTGATCTTTCTGGCATATCTGAAGGCAGTTTCTTCCATCTAAGGGACCTAGTTCATTCCTTTATAAACTCATTTTTAAAGTTAGTCAGTCTCAGCAAGCAGCTGCTTTTTATTTGTAGTCTGTAATGAACTGACTAGGATTTCTACACACAAGTGTTTAAATATTTATCCCTAAACACCTCTAGGTGAGAACACGTACACAGATCCATCTACCTCACCCATCCACCTACAGGTGCTGCTGTTTCTTGCATACAATCAGAACCACCCAAACGTGCCAGGAGCCGTAGACAGCAAACAGAGATTCAAGTTCTGCTCCCATAGGAGACTCTCAATTTTCTAAATCCTGACTCACAAACCCCTACCCGACAAGGTATACATACACCATCTATATGCTTTCTAGCAAGGCAATCTCCCGTGTGAGGCCCTCTGAACTGCAGCAACATTTCCTGTGCTTTAAGACCTCTGCATCCACTGAAGAGCAATGTCTTGTGCTTGTCAATGTGGGTGAGCACAAGGTAAAGGGGGAAGGATAGAAACGGAGTGAACTTACTCAGAGTAGGAAACCTTTAAGGTCTGGCTTGGTAATATCAGACGTGGAGTCTGTCTCCAGGTTGTTCTGAAATTACATGTGTGTGCAGAGCAGAGCCAAGTGACAAATCAGAAGTGGTGGTGTGTTTCTTTTCCCAGATCCGGAGAGCAATCGAGCCTCCCTAAGCTGGAGAGAAAACACATTGTCTTCTCTTCTTCACGACTAAACCCCTCATGGCAGCTGCCACTTCAGCGTTATCATGTGGAGAGACTACACAGAAAACACTGAAAGTTACTTCTCCAGTAAATCAGCTGCATGCACCAACCATGGTCATGGTCACAGCATCATCTCTTCTCCTTTAAAATCATCCCTTCTTGACAATGTTAGTTATATGTGAGTTATTGAGGTGTTGTCCCCATGCATAAAAGTGCACGTTTCAACCAAAAAGTTCTGCTGTCAGGGACAGGCTCCCCGTTCACTCCACTGTCTATGGAAGAGACAACAGGCAGAAGCACAACCCAAACCCCAAAACCACACAGCACCGAGGTTCACCTTTTACCTGTTCTTTACCTGTTTTGTACCGATCAATTAAAAGCACAAGATGTCACTTGCTATAACAATAAATAGTTGTTTGATACCAAGATAGTGCAAAGTAAGGACTGGATCCTGTACACTCAACCTATGGGAAATCTTTAACTGGTCTTTGGAATCATTGATGAGCTTCCGATAAAGACGACTCTCGTGGGATTTGTCAAGCCTAAAATTTGGGACTGCAAGAATGAAAAATAATAGTGGTATCCTCATAGTCGGCCTGTGCTAATTCGTTTATAGAGGAGAGGAGCAGATGCAGGGCTGTGGGTTAATCTAATGCAATGCCATTTTTGTTTTGTAGAGCGCAGTTTGCATTTATTGCCTGTCATAAAGCAAGTTAAAGTGCGCAACCCTGTTATTTCTCTGGGCAAGACATAGAAATATGAATGGCTATTACAACCTACCCCCCTTCCGATGCAGGAAGAAGGGAAGTTTTATTGCAGAACAGCCAAGCACCATTCTCTTCCCCCGTGCATTAAAGGCAGGAGCCTGCCTTCACCTGGAACAGCTCCAATCCCCAACTCCTGGAGCACCAGGAACTGGCACAGGAGGTTAAATCAAGGGCTGGTGGCTCTGCTCTGCCAGCAGGTGCCCTCAATTGTGTGATAATGGAGATGCACGCCTTAAGTGCCCCCAGATGGAAATGCTAATGCAGGAGCACAGGTTCAGCTGTGCTGTTGCTGAGGTGGGGGGGGGGGGGGGGGGGGGGGGGGGGGGGTCAGGCACTTCTGCAGCTTCTTGGCTGGTTCACTGGAGCTTGGAGGTGCTTGGTGGCCAGGGGAGCTAGAGGAGCAGGAGGTAGGTTGAGCTATCTGGGGCTGTATGAGGAGGAGGAGGCGGCATCTCAGCAGAGCCCAGTGGTTCCTCCTACCTTTTTTTTGGGTGTCCCCGCCCTCCCTGCTTCCTTTCTTGCTCTGTCCCTGCCCCTGAGGGACAGGAGCCCTAGCAGCAGGTTTGACTCCTGTGGAAAGGAGGTGGCGTGTATGATGATCCCAGAGGAGATTCAGAGACTCCTGGAAGGTAACCACAAGTTCCTCCTTCCTCCCCTTGTGCTTAAAGGGGAACAATCTGCTGTGGTTGCAGGGGAAGAAGCTGAAAAGCTTTTTTCCACCCTCTGTGCTGAGGCAGAGGGG
>BJBW01001987.1:110186-133508 GCA_004320125.1 Scolopax mira
GTGTTTTTGGGGCTGCCCTCGTGTTGCTCAGGACCTGACAGGCTGGTCTATACCTGTGTTAGGGGTGGGGGAAGCTCTCTGCTGGTCCCAGAGACTCTGTAATGGGAAATTATGTGTATGAAAGATTGAGGGGTGTCTTCTGGCACGGTCAAAAGGTGTCCCTAGCGTCCCCACTGAGTGCTTTTGGTTGAGAAATGGAGCTTAGCATCACTAGGGTGAGACAAGGAAGTGGATACAAAGGGTAGAAGAAGCTGTTGTGCTGCAGTGAGCCCTCTCAGCAGGCTTTTGTTGTGGCTGTGGTGGTGCCTCCTGGCTCGAGATGTTGTGCAAGTGTATGTTACACTGGAGCTGCCATGAGCAAGCTTGGTTGGTGGGGGTGCATCCTTAGGAAAGCTTCAACCCCGTTGAAAAATGGGGGTACGGCCAGGAGCAGTGCTGGTGTCCAGCCCCTCTTCTGCTTGATCATTTGAATGTGGCCTCCTGAGGTTCTCAGTTTCTGAGTGAATGAGCTGTGCTGGGAGCTGACAGCACTTCTGAGTGTAAGATGGCAGGTGGGAGGCTTCTGAAGTTGTTTTTCATGGATTTCTTCACAAACTGGAACTGCAACGTGTCTAGCCATTGAAGAGGTGGGTCAGCCAAGCAGAAACCTCGATGGAGAGGTGCTTCACAAACAGCAACACGTTCTGTCCGGCCCTTTGCAGGCGCTGCTGACCCCGTGGCGTGGGAGCAGCGCTGTGTGGAGGTGACCACACTACAACCTGCCCCTAAATAAAACTCCAGCAGCAGCGTTGTGGGTTGGGATGGGGGTCAGCCCAGTGCTGAAGAACACACACACGCCTTACATCCTGCCCCCGCACATCCTGCCCCCGCAGATGTGGGTGGATGGGGGGAAGGAGTCGTTAGCATCTCGTGTTTGGGGTGGCCCCGTTGCCACAAGGCTTGGTGACCTTTTATTTCCTGCCATGATGGCTCCTGGCATCCACTGGTCTGAGAGATGGAGGCTGCAGCCTCCAAGCCCATCAAAGCTCGCTTCCAAATGCTTTTTGTCTTCCCCCAGATGTAGGTGTAAATTTTCTCCTCTGTTTTTTAATCATGGGGGCTTCGGTGAAGTTCACCCTTTCACATTTTTGATGTGCAGCACTTTATTGTTCAGTGCTGACACTTTTGTAAACAACTCATTTCTGCACCTGCCACCTTCCTTTAACTTAGATTATTTTCTTGTTAGCTGACTGTTTTTAATTGAAGGCTTCAGATCTCCTTCTAAAGCACAGCCTTTGTTTGCTGACAAGTATAGCAGGCTATGAATGGAGATTAATTGCATGTCACATACCTCTGTATCAAACTTGCTGTGTCTTAACAATCTATATGGTCTCGAGGCCTTCCAGTGGCTGAGGAGGTTTGTAGCTACGCGGGCTGGAAATGAAGGAGCTTAAAGCTATTAAGAGTGTTTGCAAACTGTGTTACCGTAGGAATTCTTGTATTTCAAGTAAAAATTACAGATGGAGGAGGAAACGTACTGGTGTGCAGGCAATAACACCTGCCTCCTTCCGTGGTTTGTGATGTTTGTGATGCCCAGAGCTGAGGGTTTGCTGGTGATGGTTGTGTTGTTATCGCTGGAGACATCTCTGAGGTTGCCGTGGTTGAAAGCCAGCACAATATGGCCATTCTCTCTACGTTGCAATCCTGCAACGCTTCCGAATACTTGTTATTTCCTTTTTATGAGTAAATATGGCTGCAGCGATTATCTTGCTTCGAGTTCCACCTTGCAAATAAGCAATCCAAGCTTTGTTGACTCTACTCTGGTGTCGGTTAATGGCCCGGTTTCACTTTTTGACTCCGTCAGGTCCCTTTTAAAGCTACTTTGGCTTAAGGGTGTTTCATGTTTGTTTAGCACAAATTTCTTCTGAAGGCTGAAACAGCGGTTCTGAAAAATGTGATATATCTCTGACAATCCTGGGGCTTCTGCTTTGGCTTGGAGAAGGAAAGGCAGTCTGGCAGGCTGATTATCATCCCTTCACCTGCCTCGCTCCATCCTCTTCATTTCAGTCGGTGGGGCTGGAAAACCAGTTTTTTTGCTGGAGTTTGGGCAGCAGGAGGGAGGGACGGAGCAGGTGCTGCAGTGGGAGGCTGTGACTGCACCTGCACAGCCTAACAAAGCCGTTAGCTGCTAATGGGGAGGGAAGCAGCCTCAATGCTGGTTTAAAAATAAACAATACAATGCTCTGTTTTGTGGGGGCTAATAAGCCACAGTCAGCATAGAGAGAACATCAAGGGTAGCTCTGAAATTTAAATGTCAGGGAACTCTGGGTTGAGGCTTGGAGGCTGAAAATTTGGGAAGCTGTGCTCAGTTCCCCCCATTCTCCATTGCGGGAGGATGGATGGAGATTGCTTTGGCTCTCAAGGCTTTTTCTGCCTCAGCCCCACAAAAGCAGGAAGGCTCATCTGAAAAATGTTGTTTCACAATTAAACCGTCCTTTTTTGAGCCTGCAGAAAACTCAAGAAACACTGTGTGTGACAGTTCACAGCTTTTATTTTGACAAGTGGGACAGGGGATGATACAACCAGCCTCTGAACCCCGTCTGCCTTGGGACACATCCTGGAAACATTAATGCAGTCTCAGGGAAGCTCAAGGTACCTGCACTCTGATAGGTGTCCTAAACTTTTTTTAAACTAATTTTTCCCAGCCAGCTGGAGTGATAAACTGCAGGAGGGATTGTGTGAAACATCACATAAGTGTTGGAGCAGGGTGGTTGGCTCAGTGTTGTCTTGCATGGCCAAAAAGTTGTGATTCTGTGGAGCTGGCTCCCCTGTGTGCGGAGGGCAGGATCTCTGCTAGCAGAGGAAATAAAAAAAAAAAACCCAAGTAAATGTTTATATGTGCATGGAGAGAATACATGTGGCACCTTAATACCTTTCAGCTCTGCTCATTGAGTGCTGATTAACTCCTGGAATTTAGTGCTGCCATTAAAAGGTTATTTACTACCTGAACTTCAGTGGTTGTGACATAATTCTCGTGATGCTGTGCATCTCCTGCAGGATTAAAGTGGATAACTGCAATTGCCTCTAGAAACTCCCCCAAAACACTTGATGAAATCTCAACTATTCCCCCCCCACCTTACCTTTTTAGCTGCAGGAAATGAAAAGGAGAGTCCTGTAAACTTTCAGAGTGGATCGCAGAGAGCAATCTATAAACATCAAGAATATAATGTTACCGACAAGCAGTAAAACTAACATTAGGGTGATTTACTCTAGAGCTGCTTACATATTGCTCTTCCTGATCCACTTTGAGAGTTTATGGTTGGGCTTTCTTTTTCATTTCCTGGCGCTATAAACATAGTGGCTGGCTCTGAAAGGGGCTCTGCCTGGTTTGCAGAAGTGACCCTCCTTCTACTATAACTTATCCAGCAGCTGATCTGTGCTGACATCCCAGTAAGTAAATACCGTATTAGAGCTAATCGCATACTCATGGAGCTAATCTGCACTTAAAAATGACAGAGGGATCCAGCTGATATTTGCACAAGTTCTGGGAGCAGATTGTTTTTCTTGCTGCTTCTTTCACTGTCAAAATGCCGCCTGTTCGTGGCGTCTCTCGCTGACCCGTTTCTACTGTGCTGGTTTTATGCTGGTTTGTATATAATAAATTGTCCCCTTAGCCTCATCTGTTCTTAAGCAGTAAGCTCCTTGGAGCAAGATATATCCTCTGTGCTTAGATATATGTGCTTGGGCACTTTCTGTGTAATTTGTAAGTGGTGTAAGCCTCAGCACTGTTAGGCTTGTTGTAAGCTGGTTCTGCATCTTAGATGTGCAATTAAAACAGTACTCAAAATGAAACTGGGTTTAAGGATTACAGGGTTGGCCTGGATTTTAAAAAGCGCCACTCTGCTGCTCTGGCAAAGCCTTTGTGTTATCCCAGGCAGGCCACCTAGGGCTAAATTACTAGTGGTGAATTGATAGGCGTTTTGGCCTGACACCTCTGTGCTCCTGGAGCTCCCAAAACCGCTGCTGGATGTAGGTGTGGGTTTGAGAGTTGTAGCATTACTGTCCCTCTCCTGGGATGCAGCAACTGAGCATCCCCACATCAGAGGGGCTGTGCCAGGACCTTTATCTTGGTGTTGAGTTCAGGTTTTAGCTGGGTGTCTCAGCTGTGAAGTGGTGGCTGCAGGTATGAGGCAAAGCTGGTTCCCATGGGTCAGGGCCCCCCTGGCAGGAGGAAAGGCAGGGAGACAAAGGAGCTAGTGAGGACGTGGAGGAGTCTACGTTTGCCTGAAATGTGCTTATTAGGAAGTGTGTTTATCAAAACTGGTGTTTTCAGCTGGATAAATCCAAAAGGAGAACTGGACTGTTATGGAGATGAGTGGACTTGGATTCATTCCTCCTTCCCAGGCTGCTGTGGGTGGAGTTGGGTCTCCCTGGTCCTGTCACTCTGAAGAGGAGGTAGGAAGAGGGCCCTGTTCCTGGGGGATGCCCAAGCATCAGCCTTGTTCCCTGCCACGTCCTTCCTTCAACTCTTCACTTCAAAGAGCTCCTTTTCTTTTTCCTTCCCCACCCTTCCACCTAGCTCTAAGCCTTTCCTGCGTGTCATGAGCAGGCAACCAAAAGAAACGAGGGCTCATGATTTTAACGGCCAAAGGTATTAATTTCTCTTGTGGCATTTTGATCTTGAGATGTGCTTGCAGGTGGAGGAGCTGTTTGTGAGGAGCTGGGCAGTTTCCTGGTGTGTGCTAAAGAGTGCTGGCTGTTGTACCAGCAGCTGAAGCATAAGGAGCTGAAAGTCTTGTGAGCAGGATATTAAACTGACATTAGTGTCACAGTATGGGGTGTGAGTTAAAGGTTGGAGAGGCCTGTGGATGTACAACACCACAGCTTTGAAGCCAATCTTTTCTCTGCTAGGGGAAGCTAGCAGTGATGCTGAAGGACAAAGGTTATATTCTCCTATACAGCGCAGGTGTGATTGGAATGGTTTTGTTTTCCATGGGATTTTTTTTTTAGGTTTTTGTAGAGAACATAAATATTTATGCAAACAGAAGACGCTTAATCCTTTTAGCTTCCAGTTCAGATTAAATTTGTGCATGTAGATGTGGTTTCCAGGTGAGAGAATTCCATATTTCCTTTTGTTTATCTGTCTCTGAGCAAGCACAGGGTGTAGTAGTTTGGTGATAACCTTGTGGGAGAACCCATGTGGTGATACAAGTGCACGTGGGCTGGTGCACAACCAACCTGCCCTCTGTGAAGATCATTCTTGTGAAAAACACGGGTTAGGGTTTCCTTGAAGAACTGGTGTTCTCAATGTGCTTTGGATCCCCCTCCAAATGGGATAACCACTTTTTCTGCATCCTCACTCAATTCCAAAAGCCATTCACAGCAGCAGATTTTTAGGGTTTAGGGCAGCAAAGAGGTGGGTGAAGTTGCACTTCAGTCTAATAGACTTATCAATATTTCACCTTCCTTTTTT
The DNA here is from genome assembly GCA_004320125.1 of Scolopax mira. Taxonomy (NCBI): domain Eukaryota; kingdom Metazoa; phylum Chordata; class Aves; order Charadriiformes; family Scolopacidae; genus Scolopax; species Scolopax mira. The sequence continues at coordinate 115,639 of BJBW01001987.1, forward strand.
CTGCTGGGTGGTTTCTTTGCAGTTGCTTATTTGCCTTGTACCATTGCAGCTAGAGAGCAGCTCTCTAATTGCATGCAATATTTAGATCTGCAATCAGTTCAATGTCTTAACTTCTCCAAATGAAGTTTTCAGACTGATTCATGTCTCTAGATGACACTGCTTGATGCAGGGCTTCCCAGTGTACAGCTGGGTTTGGGTTTCTTGGCCAAGAACAGGTTAGTTTTTAACCTATAATTCTCTCTTTTTTCCCAGATGTTGAATTTTACCTGGCAGATGGGCTGCAGAATGAAAACTTGAGTCCTAAAGCAAGGGAGCAGAGGGATGCAATTCTCTTTGGCTTCCAGCAAGTCAAAGCCAGGTTGGTGTTGCCTGTGTTACTTTCTAATGAAAGTGCCCTAGAAGAGTGTCACACCATGGGGCACCCCACGCTGTACTCAACTAGTTGAACCATACTTTGAAAGTTGGTGGACGTTCAGGGCTTGGTATCTTGTGGGAGTGCACCACACACTGGTTTATACACTCAACCAGGTAAACAGTTGTCTGCAAAGTTGTCATTGTCTGCATTTGGGATTTATTTTGTGTTTCCAGATAAAAATGCCTTGGACTATGTCTGTACAGCTCTGTACACATGGGTCTCTGATCCTGTCTTGTTCTTCCTTCTCCCTTGTGCTAGAGAGGGGTTTTGTGGAAAAAAATAAATCCATTGCTCTGATACTTGGGCACGTGGGTGAATGAACCCAGTGAGCAAAGATTCATTCTGCCAAAAGCATCTATTTCACAAGGGGCTTCTGAACTCAAATGTGCATTGCTTGGGTTTTGATACAGTAAAAAGCAATGAAGAGGAGGACTTCTTGAGTTAAGACTCAAATCCAAACTGGACTCCAAAATCTTACGTCCTCATGACTTTTCAAGTCCTGCTTGAGAACATGAGCTGCATCATATGGATGAGTCAAGCAAACAAATGTTGTTCTGTTATGGTAGGGGAAACATCGAGGAACATAAACAGAAAACAAGTGCTGGAGTCTTAAATAAAACTTTCAGACTCTGCTGTATTATATTTTTGGCTAGAAATAGGATCCAGAGCTTGCTGTTAATGCTCTAGTTATAAGATATAAGTTGTGTCACTTGAAGTTAAGACCTGACAATAAAACTCGGGGTGGCTGACTGATCTAAGCATCCAGTTTAAATAAAACTCTGCTTCTCAGGGGCTCGACAGCAGAATTTTATCCTTTGGAAGGGCACAGCCAGACTCTATTCCCTGCAGTCCCACTGAAGAACTTTGCAAGATGTCCTGCTGTATCTTAATCGATCTTTCCTGCTGGCTAATTAAGCATCAGTTTTACTCAGCAACACGGGACTGTGTAATTATCAGCCTGGGTTGCCCTGAATAATTGAAAGAAGCTGAATGCAGAAGATGGAAGCCTTTGGAAAATGGGGCCGTAGCATGGAAGAACAGTGTGTGTGTGCGCACTGCCATGAAATATTGCAGAAGAAAGGGCTTGATTCCATGTTTATAACAGACTGGTGTGGTTTCTCTGAAAAATACCCACACACTGGTGGGTATTGATCTTGGGTGGAAAGGGTTAAGTAAGCAGAATTCTGAATCTGAAGTATTCAGGCATCAAGTTAAGCTTTTTTTTTCCCCGACTGTCCCAGGAGCATGCAACCTTAAGTGTGATAATTCTTTATCTTCATATAAGGCAACTCTAGGTCCATTTTTAATAAGTTAAAAATAGCGTGGAACTTGCTAAATGCGTGAGGCACTTGGCAAACTTGGAAATACTGGATTTTTGTGGCTTCCTGAAGTAAGTAGTCTGTCTTCATGTGCTGTTAGAGTTGCAAAGGGCACTTGAGCAGTGGGGAAAGATGCTGTTATGACCATTGTCCTGTGGACCTCAGACTTGCCAGAGGTTGTGTGTTGTTCTGGTGACTTCCTCAAGAAGGAGCAGCCTTTTGGGTCCTGGAGCAAACAGAGATGCTGTGATGCAGAACTCAACCTTGGCTCTTGACTCTTTCTCAGCTTAAGAATACAATTTGGGATAAAGCTTTTAGAACAAAGTCATCTCAAAAAAGCAGGTGACTTGGTGAGGCAGCCTTTGCATCAGGAGGAGGGGTGATGTGCAGATTCCTCCTGGATGCTTAGGTTCAGCTGTGGGCCTCAGTCCTGCTGCTTATTATTGAAATAAATTGCAGGTACTTATGGAGGGGAAAGCAAGACCCTTGAGCAAAGACTGCAGGGCACTGCTGATTTCCTGCTGGTGCTTTATTGCTCGGTGGCATTTGAAAGGGTGGGAAGAACAGAGTATACAGATGTCCTTGTTCTGACCTGAGCCATTAACGCAATGATTTGTGGTGGGAGATTACTGTAACGATGACTGTGCCTTTTTATTTGAAAGGATCTAAGCAGGTCTTGCTCTTAGGGATGAGGCATGGGTTTGTCTCTTCGGGGAGCTTCCTGTGGCTGCTGTGGCGGGTGTTCAGGAAATCATCAGCCCTCGTCTTCAGGAAACGCCTGCCTCCCCCCCGAGCAGCCCTGCTCCCCACCTTCCACCTCCACGGGGTGGAAGCACAACACGGCGTGTAGGGTTTCATTATTTGGCTTCATAATGGTCCTAAGTAAACTGCTCAACTGCTGGGGAGAGACACAAGTGTCTCTGAAAGGCAAGAGCTTCATCTCGTATGATTATCCTGAGCCAGCCTCAATAACTGTTCCTGTAACTTGGCCGTCAGGTCTTTCTATCGCTGCTCTCCCCATGGCCTCATAACATTCCCCCACCAGGAGGTTTGCTGATGACTATAATGTGAACAAGTGGTTGGGCTTTATGTCTCCATGTGCTACCTGTGAGGATATATTGTTCCCGTCTCGCCCCGAGAAGTGTGGTAGGTAGGGAGGGGATTGTGTTTGCAGGTTATAATTTTTTTCCAAGGCAGTCCTGGGGTATTTTTGCTGGAGGAGCTGTGTCAGAGGCGTTGCAGGCGGTGGCTGTGGGGAGGCTGTCACCATACGGCTGAGTTATGAGTCCCTGTACTGTTTTACTTTCAGAATTCATTTGGTTATTTAAAGTGCACTGTTGTGTTGAAACACTATTTTTTTTTTTTTTCTCCCTCTTTACTACTAACTCAGATCCTATTCCACGTTCTAATACCTCATATGTAAGTCCTAGCCTGGCAAACTTTTTTTCTTAAATTTTAGTCTTCTTTCTTTTCATCTCTTTGGTTTTGTTGATAATACTTTTTTTTATTTGCCTGATCACTTTTTATGGCAGCCAGGAAAACAAGGCACAGAACACAACTGGAGGTTTGGTCCTCGGGAAGCATCGGTGTGAGGATCTTATAGCCCCTTACCAATTACCTGCATCCTGACTGTAGGTTCAGGACTCTCCTCCTGAACAGAAAAATCAAGTATTTATGATGGATAAAACCAGTTTAAAAAGCAGCTTTGCTTTGGGGGAGAATAGGCAGAGGATGCGGTGCCGGGGGCAGAGATTTGCTTGTCTTCCAGAAGCCCCTCCAAAGGTTGTCAGTTGCTTCTGTTTTAGGTCCGTTGGTGCTGAGGTTTTTATTTTGAGTTGTTCCTTGGGAACGTGGCTGCTGTTCCCTGTGTTCCTCCCAGCGCCGGCTGCACAGCAAGCAGCAGATGTCTAACACCTGGGATGAATGGGATACATGACTCTGCTCAGGAACACAAGCCTATTCTTGTCCTTTGGCAAGAGCAGTAACCAAAAAAAAAAGTCTTCTTGCTGTTAAATGACCTCACCTCAGCATTTTGACATTTCTAGAGCAGTTACAATGGCAGGGGGTGAGGTGGGGAGAATGGGATTTATTTAAAAATATGGAGATAAATAGTTCCTCCACCTCCTTGGAGTCAGCCAGTCATTTAAACTCCCTGTTGGAAGGCAAGTTTGCACTGATGGAAACAAATTCTTAGTATTTTTTTCCTTTTCCCTGAGGCGAAATGTAATAGTGCTAAAAGGAGAGCGAGGCAGACCTGTTGTATATCAAAGTAGAAATGAAGAGAAAGGGGCTTAATTAATGTTGAGTTTCTTGCGTACACCCACTAGGAAATCCAAAATAGACACTGAAACTCTACCTTTAATTTGCTCTGCTGTGACTAAAACACCAGTGTGAACCTGAGGCCCAATCCTGCTACTCATAATAATACACAGCACCATTTTTTGACATTCTTACCAGCAGCAGGAGCTCCAGCGTAGACCGGGCTCTTCACCTCTGGATAACAAGCCCCAAAACCTCGTTTTACTGCCTCGTTGTCTAATTCTCCTCAAAGTTTATGACAATATTCCCAACGCTGCCACTGTGCTATCGGTGGTGAAAAGTCTGCATGTGGTCTTTTAACTCTGTGATTAAATTTCTTGTGTATGAGGCCCATCCAGGTGATGTCCTGCTAAAGAACTTGCAGGAGCCAAGGTCTTCCCTGGAGCTCCACAGTCGCTCTGCTGCCACACTGGTACCCATGTGCAGTGTCACAAATGCAGGGGGGGTTATATTCAGAAAGATAAATACAGCCTCTGAGCTTGGAAATTGCTCGCCCTTGGTGCAGGGTTGCAGAATCCAGAGGGGTCCCTGGTGCCTGGGGGTGTGTTTCCACACCCTGTTTCGATCTGAGCCTCAGAAATACTTGTTTTTGGGGAGCAAACTCGAGTAGTGCCCTCACCTGCTTCCTGCTGGGTGCTTTGCCACGTCTGGCCCCGACAATAAAACCTTCAATAACAAACCCTGCGCTTGTTGCTGGAGCTGAAATGGGATGGTTTGACCCCAAATGGAAGTGTCAGGGTAAAGAGAACACAGCGACTGCCTCTGCTTTGAGCATCCTTGAGGCCATGCTACAAATCTCAGCAAGCTGCTGTCAGGTGTGATTCATGCAGGCTGTTATAAACCAGTAAGCTACTGGTTTTATTGGTTTACAGGTGTAGCTTTTTCAACACCAGGGGAATTTTGCCTAATTATCAGGCTGAATTTAATCCTTTCTGTGCCAAGGTGTTAGAGTAGGATTATAAAACATTCACTAATGGAAATATATCTAAAAAATCTGTCTAAAACAGCCTGTTTGGCCTGTTTAATAAACTTCTAACTGTATTAACTACACTTATTACTTCAATTTTCAACCTTACCGTAAAGTTTTAAGATTGAAATTAAAGGAAATGCAATTTCAGGGTAATTTTGCTTCATTAGTGTAAATGCACTGCCTGTAATTCCTACCAATATTAAACTCATTATGCCGAATAACGTGTGATACCAAGATAAAAAGGAATTTAAGGATGTGACCTGATGGGCAGATAATTGAGCTCAGCACATTAACGCTGGGGCTGGACTGTAGCCCCACCACATTGTCCTTAATTAGGCAAAGTGCTGTTTTCCTCCTTCACGTTCTTCAGAGAGCTGAAATTTATTTGCTCAGCAAGGAAAGGATCTTGCTGAGCAGGGTTTCGTTCACACTTACTTTGCCCATTAAATACAGATTTGTTCTGCAAAAAATAAAAGCAAGTCCCTGTCACTTAGAAAACACGAATGCAAACCCTTTTATCCTGAAAATGAGCTCCTCACGTTGTGTAATTATTATTATTTTTAAGACTTTTGTCCAGGGGGGATGTGGCCCTTCTCAGGATGGGGGGGTGCTGGCCTGGGGATGTGTGAGTGTGCGTTGCACCAGCTGGTGTTAATGGAGATCTAAAGCCTCTCACCACCCTGCACCAGTACGTCTGCACTGGGGGGTGTGTGAGCATTCCTTTAGTTTTCAACAGTCAAGTCTAATACTGACCGTGGTGATTATTTCTTTTTAAAGTCTGCTAAAGTTTCTGTTAGAATGTTCCCAATTTAGTCTGTAATCTCGGTAGGGGATTATTATTTTTTTTTTTTCCCCCCTCCTTTTGGGGAGTGCTGAGGAAGGAATTCTCCCGTGTTAAGATATGACATGGTGGGGGCATAAATTCAATTCAGCTGTTATCTTATCCTACCTGCTCTCATACCTGGGGTGGACGTGGCCATTCCCTCTCCCAGTAATGCAGTTTGGTGCCTTCTGGGTTCGACTCCTTTCAGTAATTTGCATCATTTTCCAGTCCAGCTGATAAAATTACCCCCGTTTCCCCATCCATTTCCTTGTGAATGCATTGTTAATCTGAAACCTGAGGACTGTAAATGATTGAAATTGTGTAACCAGAGTCTTTGCGTAGCTGCTGCTGCTTCTGTAACATTTAACTGAGAAATGCATTTGAAGTGGTTTGTAACTGACTTTGCTAATGGTGACCTCCCCAATCCCATTTTCAGCCTTTTTTTTTTTCCTGCTTGAAATCTTGTACAGCATTGATTTTTTTTTTTCAAGAATTTTTTTTTGCAAACATTAAAAACCAACAAATACTGTGCACCAAACAAATTAGACTGTCTTGAAATATCTAATTTAATAACATCTGTGGTGATATTAGTGTTCTTAATTGGACAGGAAAATACAGGAAATCTGATTGAAACCTGACTTTATTTTATGGTTCCTGATGAAATTGAGTCTGGGAGGAAAGTGGGGTTTGGACTTTGCTAGACTTTAGAGCTGCAAAGAGACCATTATAACCATCAGGTTTGACCCCCTGCATAATACAGACTGTAAGATTTCAGACAGCAATTCTTGCTTCTAGCCCCAAATGGACCTGTTTTGACTCCTTCAGCTCTGGGATTTGCTGGAAGCAGTAGATGCTGATCGGCAAACTCAAGTTGTGGATGGGAGGAGTGGATGTGCTAATAGTATATTTTACTGGATTTCTGAGCATTGATGGAATTTGTGACCCTTCCCTTCCCCATACACCTAAGGATTAGGGGCCTGGGAGTTTTGTGTAGAGGTTGGAAACGTAGGAAGAAAACTAAATTATCTCAGTGCTCCAAGAACACAGGAGTCCTGTCCTCATACCAGAGGGCAAATCTAGACCTAGTGTGGCAGGAATAATATCTGTCTGGGGAGGAATTTCATCATTGCATGCTCCAGGGCTTAATCTGCCCTTCCTTTTTGAACAAAAAGGGGTTATTTCTGGGTTTTCTAGGTTTAAACATTGCTGCTGAGTTGATAGGAGTGTTGAAGCAACTTCTTTGCTAGTAGCCCTGTGTCTGCAAGAAAAGGAGTCCTACTTGCTCAGCCTTGGCAGCATCACTGTCTTCAGGTGACTGCTTTTGAGTAAAAGTTAATGAAAAGCAAACTCTACCCTCTTGGAGGTGGATGCATTAATAGGACAGGTAGGAAGGGTAGGATTTGGAGAACTCGCAAGTGCTGAACTGATACTCTTGGGGTTGCTTCCAATTTGGCTTCTGTTACAAACCAGTGCCAGGATAAGATCTGTGATCAAGGTCCTGTTGTGTCCTGGAAGAATCCTTCACTTCTGAAGACTAAGTTCTGGCACTGTGGGAGGCAGCAGAAGGCTCCGGGCCTTCCAGACTAGATATGGAGAAATGTTAGTTCTGGCTCAAGGCTGAGAGAGTTGGATGTTCAGCCCAGAGAAGAGAAGACTCTGGGGGGAACTTAGAGCCCCTTCTAGTCCCTAAGGGAGCTCCAGAAAAGCTGGGGAGGGACCCTTGATGAGGGAGGAGAACCATAGCATGTGGGGGAACAGTTTTAAACCGAGAGAGGGAGATTGAGATGAGATCTCAGGAAGAAATTCTTGGGTGTGAGGGTGGTGAGAGCCTGGCCCAGGTTGCAAAGAGAAGCTGTAGCTGTCCCATCCCTGGAGGGGTTCAAGGCCAGGTGGGATGGGGCTTGGAGCAGCCTGGTCTGGTTGGAGATGTCCGTGCCCAGGGCAGAGGGTTGGAATGAGATGATCTTTAAGGTCCTTTCTGTCCCAAACAATTCTATGTTTCTGTGAACAGCGTTTTCTTCTGCTCTTTCTCATGGCAATTCACCCTCTGAGGTCTGTTTACACAGTTGAGTTGCAACTTTGATTGGGTCCAGTTGGAGTTACTCTACTAGGAGGTTGATGGATTTGAACTGGGATCTGTATGTTTTTCAGGAGCAAAGAACATAAACATTTCCAGAAAAGCAAGCTCAGATGATGTTTGCTTGTTGAGTGTGTAACCTCAAAGGCTACACGATCACGAGAAACAGTTTGTGTTTTGAACAGAACAAATCTGTGGCTTCTTCCTGTCTAGCCCGAAATATGCACCGATGAGGTGAGAGGTGGGTGGTTCTTGTGAGCCACGCAGGGGAAATACTTCTGGGATGTCTTTTGTTAAAGTATTGGCAGTGCAACACTCGCTCTTTGGCTTTGTAATGGAAATCAGATATTTCTTTACATATTGTATCAAAATTCTCAATAGATTCCTTTGTGAGGTCGTTTGTCTGAAACTAGTTAATGATTTGACAAGAGTTTTCTCCATCTCCTTCCACTTTCTTAAGGTCTGATGTAGACTGGACCTCGATTTGGTTGAAAACTCTGCTAGGTTTTGTCTTAAGAGGTTGTCTTTTTGGGGGATTCCAGCTGGTGGGCAGGGGCTTTTTTAATGAAGTGCTTCAAAGATATGACCGAATATATCACCTACTCCCAAACTTTCTGGTTAAAATGAATGAGAAGATTTTACTCTGTGTGTTTGTGAAATCTGAATATTGTTTACTAAAGATGAAAATGTCAAACTGATCCCAAGGCAAGTAACCTCCAAAGATGCAGTTGAATGAGGATTAAGCCCATAGTTTCTAATTTACACTTTCTCCCTTGAGCCATACAGTGTATGGAGCAATTGCATTTTTTTTAATTATTTGCTGGAAGCAATGATCGGACTGTGTCTTTCAGGGTAAACCTCCCGCAAAAGAAGCTAAAGAAGGAAATGTGTAACTGCCTGTTACCCACAGATCATGCATGTTAAAGGCGTAACGTGCTTGTCAGTTAGTGCTGTCTTAATTGGGAACAAAAATCGGAATTGGCCTCAAGCTCTGTGCTTTGGAGAATGGCCCATGATGACAAACCTGCTTCTGCTGGCTCAGTTCCTCCTCCTCTGCTGCACAGAAACATGCTTTATTCTGAATCCATAAGCATGTGACAGGGCTATAGATGTATTTGAGCTGGCCCTATTTGCTACCCAGGTTGTTGAAGCAAAAATGGGCGTTTTGCCCAAATAATTGCTTTCATTGACTAATGCAGAAGAAAAAAAATTATTCTGGCCACCTCTGAAAAATGTGAAAGTATAAATTGCTGATTAACTACGGCAGAAGTTACCTGTAGGAATGGGTGGAGGAAACTCTGATGCTGAAAGTCATCCTTCCCCCACCCTCTTAGATATGGACGAAACATCGGGGAAAGGAGAGAAGTCCTCTAAGTGAACATACTGTGTATGTGGGTGCCTTTTAAGCTCTCAAGATAAGTAATTTATTCAAGATTTTCATGCAGTCAGTGGCAGAGGAAGGAATTAGATCATTACTCTTTCATCTTCCATAAGAACAAGACCATCCTTCCCCCCACTCCCGATTAGATTTTTTTTTTTTGACTAACTTTCATTCTCTGCTTAAGCCTTTCCAGAGTGAAAATGATCAAAGCACGAGATTAAAGACACATCCTGATCTGATGAGATTAGAATTTTTGACTGTTTCCTTATGCTTTAAAAAAAAAAAAAAAGGCAAAGCATCTTTTTGGTATTTCCCCTGCCCCCCCTCCTTAAATTTGATCAGAGTGAAGCTAACATGGGCTTGCTGGTCCAGTAGGAAATGGAACTCAATTTTACATTTTTTTTAAACCATTTTACTGTATTAAAAATGACAGAGGTTAGAAACAAAGCTCTTATACTTTTATTGAACTGGAATTAGAAGTGACAGAAAATCATTTTGGTCCTAGTGCAGTAAATGTTATCACTAAAACATGTTCAGGGGAGATTAGGACAGTCTCTCAAGCACAAGAGACAAAAGTTCACAAAACAAGAAGTGATTTTTTTGCTGTCCTTGTCTCGCAGTCATTGTCTGTTCAGGAGACAAAAGTATTTTGACTCTCGGGGATGCTGGACTTGGGGGGTTGTGGGGACACAGGTACCTCGAGCAGAGCCTCAGCCCAGGGAGGAGAGACTTCTCAAATCAAAGGTTGAATAATGTTTGAATTCTCACAATGTTGAGTAACTGTTAATGCCGATTGGAAACAAAAGGATGGAGCTGCTGTGATGGTTCCCCTGACCTTGGGCAGGTGGTGTCACTTCTCTGGGCTTGAGAGATAAGGTGAAGCTGCTGTAGGATGGATGGGAAAGAGCTCACTGTGAAAATGGGGGACCACTGCCAAGAGCATCCCAAGGCCCAGAGAAATTTGCTGCCCTTTCTTAGCACAAAGCACAGTGGTGTGGCTCTTTCAATGTAATACAGCTGTTATTTATCACTGAGACCATTCTCCCAGGAAAGTTTTTTTTTCTGTCTGTGCACATTTCTTATTTTTTATTTTTGTCCAAAGCAAACAAGTCAAATAAATATTATGCCCTTAATCAGAATTCTGTTGTTGTGTTCTAATTAATCTGTGTCAGTTGCTCGAATGTTTGTGTTAAATCATTTTCTTCATGAAAGCTTTTAATGAGGAAAGAAATTGATTGGGTTTTTACATACTGGATTCTTGCCACTAATGCCTATAGACCAACCCTTTGTTACACATTTTGCCTGTGAATGGGTCACTTTGTGGTTTATCCCCAATCCTCGGTCTGTTTCCAAAACTTGCCAGTGCTGTTCCCTTATTTAAATGACTCTGATGTCAACCCAAGATGCGCTCAAAGCATGAAAGATGAAGAAATCATGAAGGATTTTGTTTGGCATGACCAGAATTGGGCAGTTTGCGAGCTGCTGCTATAAGGGAAGGGGAGAGATGAGGTTAAAAAAAGTCATAGAATAGAATCATAGAACAGTTTGGGTTGGAAGAGACCTTTAGAGGCCTTTAAAGCTGCAAAGCAAAAGGTCATGTAAACCTCTGTTCTAATGGGAGCCTTTGGAACTCTTGAAGAGGAGGAGAAGTGAAGGAGGTTCCCCGGGGAGCAGAGGGTCCACAGGGGCCAGTTTGCATCTGTAGAACTTGCAATTCCTCTTGAAGCTTCTTGCACAAAATGTGTGGTGACCATTCGCTGAGCTCCTGGCAGCACTTCTGGCATAATTCTCCCATCTGTCACTTATTCATCAGGCTGGAACAAATCATTAAGAAAATAATGTATGCTTATGTCTGTCTTTTTTTTTTTTTTCCTCTTTTTGGTCTTCTAGGTACCACTTGGAATTTCTGCCCCGAGGTGAGTAGGAGCCAGGGGAAGAAGGGGTGAGTTCTCACTGTTCTGAGTTTGGGGAGCAGAGAAGGGCTGGATGTATGTCGTGTTTCCTATGCAAACAAGGAAAAGAGCTTAAATTCAATATACAGCTGCGTGTGGCATCTCTTGAGGGTGAAATGGAGTGACGCTATAGTGAGGGCGATAGTAGGAGTTGGGGTTAGTATCCTTTCTGAGCAGCAGAAGTCCATTTGTCCTTACCTCTGAGAGCAAGAAAACTATAGTGCAAATATAAACTTATTACTATGTTCTTGGACTAGTGCAGGAAATTTTTTCTGCAAAGCTTCTGTCTCCAGAAAAGGCTTAATAAAGTTCAGAAAGGGCAGTGTATTCCCATGGGCCATTGACTTGGGAGCGAAGACTGTGGGGTAACCTTCAGCAGGCTTCCTCCAGTCTCATTGCTTCACGTTAACCCAAACTTGAAATTGAATCAACCTCCAGGTGTAGACAAATGGTCAGGCTGTAAATTTTTCAGGACCGTGACCATCTCTTGTTATGTCTGTTAACAAGCTGGGAGGCTCTGATTGTGACTTTGATCTTCATTTCCGCAATAATGTGGGTGATGATTTAAACTTTCCAGGGTGCCTGCAGGTCACAAGCCGTGTCAGTGGTACTTCTGCATATTTGGGGCAATTGATGGAGATGTATTTCCTCGGAGCTGACCTGGAGCTCCTTAGACTCTATCAGATCGGTGGAGCTCAGCTCCAATTCCTGAATTTGGGGCATCGGGTACAGCCACGGCGTCTGGCTCGGCGGGTTTGTCCTTTTTCCTTAAAGATTTGCCCTTTTTCCTTAAATAATGGTTGTGATACACAGTCACAGAGAGCAGGATCTGCCAGTGTGCAAACAAGATGGGAGCTGGGGCTGTAATAAAAATCCTTGCGAGTGTTCCAACTCAGCTAATCCTTCATTTACTCCAGGAATAAATTCCAGTATGTTACCTCCTCGATCAGGGCCCACTTCCAGCACATCCTGTCTGTCTGGCAGCACAGAAATGTCAGAAATGCAGCAGCGTTGCAATTCCCACTAGATCAGTGTTATCACATTTTAATATGAGCCTCGGTGCAGCCTCGGTGCTTCTAATTGCTTTCAAACCATTGTTTTCATGCGTTTGGTTGATGAACCCAGCATCTGGCATCATTTGAGAAAGTACAACAGACAGCTGTGTTCAAAATTAAAAAAAAGAAGAGAGAGGATTAGAACACATAAAAGGGCTCAAAATTAGATTTTTTTTTTTTAATTTTGGAAGTTCATACAATTTAAAGGGTGGAGGAGGGATGCTTTTGTTCTTCTGAAGTATTTTTTTATTCTTTTATAGAATTGGAAGCCCAAGTAATATGAGGAAGACTGGTTAGTAGAACTATGTATAGACCAGTAAATGAAGTGCCTGGTTTGCTTAAATGCCTGCTAGGAATTCACATATGAGTGTTTGGATCTTCAGGTCTCTAAACATGTCCCTGTGTCATCTTGGGAACTTATGCTATTGGGGAAAAAACAAGATTACTTGGGAGTGAAAACAGGGGCTTGGACATCACTTTGAGAGCCTCAGCTCCAGTTTGTGATACTCTGCTGGGGGAAGGAAAGGCGGTGATGAGAACTTAATGTGTGCTGAGTGGAAAAGAGCCAGAGAATGACAATGTGGGGCTTGGCTTTAAATTAGAAAAATAAAAATCCCATATGCCTATACATATTGATAAGAAGGCTGCAAAAAAAAACCAGGCATAAACTAGCTGCAAAGGAAAAGGCTTCTTCTAAGAAGGTTTGGGATTTTCTGTGTAATATCTAGTGGATGGCTTTTCTTAAAGGGGCTTAAACACAACTTGTGACCATGTCTGGGAAAGGCAGCTGTGCTCCGTGAACTCACAGCTGTGCTGGAATCCCTCTGAAGACCAAAACCTCGGTGATTCCAGCTATCCCAACCTGCTGGTTTCCAGTATTGGCTGAAATGAATAGAATTGGTCTTGATACCTCCCAGTATCTGAAACTGGAGTGTAGGTCTGCTCTTGAGGATGCAGTTTGAGGAAGATATAACCAAACAGAGCGTACACCGCTGTGCCCAAGCCATAGGCACCAGGTGATGTTCTGGCCATAGTGTGTAGCTGCAAATTATTTTTGCCTTGTGTTCCTTAGGTGAGCAGAGCCCCAGGGTGACTTGGATTTCCTTTTGGAGGAAGGCTGACTGTCTATGTGAAGCATTTTATACACTTAATATATTTTCTGCATCCGTGTCTTTGCTGTCTTGCAGCAACCTCCCCTTTGTGGAAAGGGAGCTAAGGGAAGTTGGCAAAGAAAACCCGCAGAGGACCTGGGTCAGTGGAAGCCCTCCCCCAAGTCCCCTTCTGCTGTTTCCATCTCTTCTCACAATTCAGCACGGGGGAAATGTTCTGCAACAGCTTTGGTTTAGAAGGAACACATGGTCTGAGGGAGCGGCGAGAGGCCGTTCTGGGGTACTGCAAGGGAATCCAGCCTGAACCGGGAGGAGAGGGAGGCTGGAGGGAAGAGATGAGTGTTTGGGAAGAGAATGGAGGGATGCAAAAGGATCAAAGAAGAAAAAGGTCCGGGCGTGGCTAAATGAGAGTTGTGGGTCAGGCTGAAAGTTTGGCTTTTAGTGCAAAGTCCTATTGCAACAGTTATTGTCACTGGTGTCTTTCAGCCTCTCCCTTCCCAAACCCAAGAGTTGAAAGGCAACATGGTCACTGGTAGAAGTGACTTAGATTAAATCACTGGTGTCTGTGCAGTACTTTGAGATACTCAGGAGCACAAGTTGGCTCTGTAACACTCTGCTTGAAGGCACAGACCTTCAGAGATGGAGAAATTGTGGCTCTGCCCTCCCAGCTGAGGGCTCCAACCTGGGGCTGACAAATAAGTGTCCCTCCAAACGTACAAAAATGTGGGTCCCTGGTTCTTCCTGCTGATGGGTGAACCCTGAGCACGGCATTGAACAGGGAACTTGGCTTCTACCCACTCGTTCACACTAAAACCTCTCACGCTGGATGCAGTTGTAGGAGGTGCTTTGTTCTGAAGGAGATTTACTTTGTTTTGAGGAAAACCCCAGAGATGAACATAACCAGATTTATTTTCATTGAGTTTATGAAAACACTTTTGGTTTTCCATCAAAAATTAATCCCAAATGGTTTCCTCTGAAGTGCTGTGTGTGTATTTGCTGAATAGTAGTGTTCCTTCAACTAATCTTAAGTTGTCAAAATATGTGAGAGAGCGGAGATAGTTGTTCCTGTTTATGAAATTTAGGAAAACTGAAGCTCAAGAAATGTGCTTAAGGTACCAGAGTGTCTACAGGTGTGTCCAGGAATTGGGTCCAGATCTACTGCTTTTCCTGGCTCTGTGCCTTAACCCCAGAAAATGTTACCTCCCAAAAGTAGGAGGAAAATAAATAAATAAATAATATACATATATGTCAGGGAGGTGGTGTAAGGGACAAGCTGGGATAAAACATGACTTAAATTGGGAGCCTTCATGTTTAGTAAGATGGTTAAGTACATAAGTATGGAAAGTCTTGCTGGGCCACTTATCTCATAGTATATACTATTTAGATGAAATATATATTGTTTTATGTCCATGGGCCCTGCTTTGGCTCGGGCACCGAGCACTTGGTGGGTCGTTCTCGGGGCTGGATACGTAGGAGGCATGGACGTACCCGGGGCATGCGTGTAGCTTGCTTTCATTTAACTGGCATTTTACAAAGGGCTGGAGTGTTAGATTTATGAAGTAGCTTTTCTATATAAAGCCTCAAATCTCTTGAATTGAACTGAAGCGGAGCTGGATGGGAGACGGAACTGTGCGTTTCCCCAAACCGCTGCTCCCTGCTATTGCATATTTGGTTCATGTAGTTATGACAAGGACAAGTAGCAAATCATTAAAGCAGCAGAAACACCATCTTTACTGTAAAGATTCCCTTTGAAGCTGAGGCAGAGTGTTCCTGAATTAATGGAGTGCATAGTGATTTTACTAAGTTTTATTTATAAAAAACCCTCTTTGCGTTCATGCCAAGAGTCTCCAGCTCAGTGGTAAGCAGGGTTCATCCGCAGAAACCCAGGCTAGATTTATGATGTGTTTGAAAATGCAAGGGAAAAAATATGGAATTGACAATATTTGTAACATATTGTTAAAGTATCTATTCTATCGCCATGCGTGGAATTCCCCCGCTCTATAAACACGGGTGCCAGCTACAGCCCTGGAAATGTCATAACACGCAGAGACAAAAAGAAAACAAGAAAACTTTTGTTAGAATGCCTCGTAAAGCCCAAGATGTGTTTGGGTGGTGTGTGGAACAGAGAGTTAATTAATGAAAAATAAAATATACACAAAGGCATATGTTCTTTAAGTTAAAAAAAAGCAAAGCTTTAGTATCAACACTTCTGACAGGTCCCTTTATCAGCACTGAAGCTTTGCTTCCTGCAGCTCTGAGCGTGCACTTCTCTGTCTCTCTGTATCTATTATATTCTGGGCAAACTAATCTGTGTAGAGGCAGTATGCTTTTTTCTTTTTTTGCATTAAAATCCCTCCTGCTTCATAGTTTTACAAACTCTGAGCAGCTGCACAGCTTTGCTTTTACACGGTCTTATAAATTATTCTGCTACCTAAGGTATTGTGCACAAATTTTGGGAGGCAAGTAATGATTATCGGAGCAAACAAAAAGCTCTGCTTGGAAAAATGTCATAGGGAGGAGGCAAATGTGTGTGCTCTAGGACAGGCTGTATGGAGGGGTATTTGCATTTTTATTTACATACATACATAGAAAAATCAAGGGGTATGTGTAAGTTGGAGACTGTTCTATTGCATGTTGAGTGTTCAAACCAGGAACCAAGCTCCCCCTTACCACAAAGCTTTAAAATCCTTTCAAAAGTTGGGAATCCCAGCCAAGGGCTGCAGGAGGGCACCCAGCACCCTGCGGCTGGAGGGGACAAGAAAACTCTTGGCAGAGCACTTGAGTGTGACATCCAGCCCTGTCCCAGGATGGGGCTGGGGTGATGTCTCTTGTCTCAGACTGTTCCAGTGGGCACCTTGAATGGTGTTTGTAGAGGCCAGAAATAGGTTTAGCCAATGCCCAGTAATGAAGGGGGAGATGTTTTCCTTTTTTCTTTCTGGGTGTGTTCATTGCATGAGGGGAGGAGAAGAGAAAAGCCTCCTCAAATATGTAATTTGACTTTTTTTTTTTTAAAGAGCAATTGGATTTACTGTTATCAATCTTTATTTGGAGACAGCAAACAAACAACTTGCAGAATTTATAACAGGATTAAAAGACCAGGTAACAACAACTAGTGGTTTGGCCGGGTTATTCTGCAGTTAATGTCAAATCTTCCGTGACCTTTATTGAGAAGAATTAGGTTTATGAGGAGGGCTTTTGAACTTTTTTTTTTTTTTAAAACCAGCCCATTGATTTAAAACTCCTTGCAAACTTGAGGAAAGCTTCCTGGGTTGGATTGCTGGGTGCTGCTTGGAGATCTCGCCTTCATTAATCAAATCAGTGGAGCTCCTGAGTCACCCGTAGCCCTTTGAAACCCACCCCAATTGTAACACCTTGGGCAGAACTCACCTTCTTCATTCCCGTTTCTGCACTTCCCTCCCCAGGGAGGGTCAAAGCACAGAAGACTTTTCAGAATAAAGTGATGCCCCGTAAAGAGGAAGGTATAAAAACATCAGTAAAGATGCTAAATATACAGCAGTTTGGGGAGCTCCTGTAAGTTAAATATTAACAAGTTCTATTGCTCTCACTTTGGTCAGTTAATAAAATACTTTAGTTATTAGATTGTCTAAATTGCCTGATATGCAGCTTTGGAGATAGAGAGCCTTCTCAAAGGAACCCTCTGTGTTTTCTGAACTGATTTGTGTAATAGGAATGTGCTGCAGCTTTTCTTCTTATAAAGAAATCTCTGGGGTTATTGTAACGTGCTCGGATGAACCCACTGCCCAGGCACTGCTCCTTGCTCATGCAGAACAGAAGGATGTGTGAGAAATTGTCCCACTGGGGGTAGAGCATGAGGGTGGTCACATACACCATCACCTGAGCTTCCCCACAGTGGGCCATAGACCCTCCTGCTCCCCAAAAAGGGTTTGGGGGGGGGGGGGGAGGGAGGACATAAATTCTCTGGCCATTAAGATGTTTTGAAGCCCTTAGGGAAAGGAGTCCCCTCTTTGACAACTTTGAGCCTCAACTCCTGGGTCCCTGAACCCCACGCCCTCAGCTGGGGTCCAAATCTGGAGTTTTGAGTATCTCTCCCCACAATGACTTCAGTTTGTGGAGCAGTAACCCCATCCAAATCATCCACAAAAGTACTAATTCTGCCCTTTAGTCAGGCTCCATCCTGAAACACGACTGCAAAATCATCCTTTGCATTCTCCTAGATGCCTGATGGGCATCTCCTCCTGTCCCTCGAGTGCCCGTTGCTCTGCTCTGTGCTCCTGCCTTTGCATTCACTCCCCGTGCTTATTTTTTTCTTAACAGTGGAAATTGCTGCAGATACGGGCAAGACAGCCTCCTTGTGTCTTGTCATTGGAATATGCTCGCTAAACCCCAGCTCCCTTGTGGTTAGTTCTATTTATTCCTTGCTCGCTTGGAAGGGTTTTGGCTACGAAAATATGCTGAAACCTACTGATGC
>BJBW01001987.1:133653-144939 GCA_004320125.1 Scolopax mira
TGCAGATTTGTGATCTTTCTCTGCCTCACTATCCCCGTCCTTTAAACCAAGACCTTCTCTCTTCAAAGAGGAATAATTTATTAGTGGGCAGAAACACAAACTGTTGGTAGCTTTAGGCTCCTTTTATTTTTTTTTTTGCTCACGTTGGATGGGCTTTGTATTTCACTGATGTGTTACCGGGTCGTAAAAGAAAGGATAAATCTTGTTTACTTGTTTACATCCCGTGGGAATCTTCTGCTGTGCTGGGTTTCAGGCTTGTTCCAAGCAAGGCTGAAGTGTGCTGTGCTTCCCCTGTCAGGCAGCTGCTCTGTGTGGCTGCTGCCCACTTGAGAGGCAGATTATGCAGTGCCTTGGCTGAAAGGGTGCCAAAGGATTGAGGGAGAGGAGCTGGAGGGGAGGAAGCTGGAGGGGGAAGGAGGGGGAGAGCAAACACACAGCGAGAAAAGGAAGAGAAAACTGGAGAGGGGGGAAGCTCAGCTGGGGGATGATACAAGGGGCTGGCAGGAAAATTAGAAAATAGGGAGTGATGGGAGAGATGCACCGTGAGCTCAGCAGTTTCTTCTCTTCACAGGTTTGGGGGGATGTCTGGGCTCCCCCTGACCTCATCAACTATTTAGAGTCATAAGAAAGAGCTTTGCTGCCTTACAGAGCAGCCCTGCCACAGTGTTTATGTGGCTTGTGAGTTGCTTGTGTCATTTGTGGGGTGGCTTTTTCAGGGTGTGAGAAGCACTCGGGTTTTCTATTCTTATAGCTTGGTTGTTTTTTTATTTTCCTCTCTTTGTCAGAAACAAACCCATAATCAGTTGTGGGAAGGCTTTGGTTTGAATATCTGCATGTCAGATTAACGATCTCCGAATTAATAACTTCCAGGTTATCTTCTGTTTTGTATAATCACGAAGTTCCTTTGCCATGTGACAGGGAGAGAAAATAATTTAACCCCAGCCTGCCCTGAGCTTCTCAGCCTCCTTTGGGGTTTTTTTTTCTCTCCGAGCTGAGAGCAAAACTTGAATTCCTTTCAGTTTAATAAAATACTTGGACCCCTTGTAGGGCTTTGATTTTTATTTATCCCCCCACCCCCGACAATAGGAGTAGGTGTTGCACACCAGAAAGCTTTAGGAAGTTTACCCTTGCGTTCCTGGGCTCCTGCCTGCTGGATTTTGATGAATCCCGGGCAGTTGGTCGCCTTTCCCGGCCCCGCCGGGCGGGTGATGCGGTGCGGGGCCGGGCTGATGCCGCGCATCCCGCGGCTGCTGATGCTGCGCGCTGCAGCCCGACCTGCTGGGCACAGGGGCTCACTGCAGCACAGCTTCCCCTGCTTGGGTTTTTAACATGTGGCATTTTTAGTGAGCTATTAATTTGCTTTACTGCGCGTAATTAGCGCAAAAGAAAAAAAAAGAGAAAAAAAAAAAAGGGTACTGAGTGAACAAAATTAGGCTTGGACTGGATTTCCTTGTCAGCCAGCCAAGACCTGTTTGGGCCAATGTTTCTAAAACGATGATAAATCGTCTCCTCCTGCTTGTGAGGAGGTCCCTCTCTTTGCTTTTGACCCTCTTGCCATGAGGTAGACCTGTCCTGCTGATAAAACACAGAGTCCTGCTCTTACCGTGGCCTTGCTTACCCTGGGAGCCAGGGACAAAGTTATTTTCCTTCTATTCGTGATCTCCACATCCAAGAAAATGTTTATTAAGCGGGATAAACGCTTTGGGATCTGTAGATAAAGAACCTTCTCTTGTAGTTCGTTAATAATACCAGGGCTGGTGGTACTGGGGAGGAGAGGATGGACATACGTGTGTATTGCAGTGATCTCCAATAGAAAACATGGGATTTTCGGGCAAATGTCACGTTCTCCAGGCACTGGTGTTGGGAGGGAGTCGGTTCCTATAAAGAAGGTGCAGAAAATCTGCATCCACCAAAAAAAATACCCCTCAGCTGTTCATGTATTAATCACAGGGGCTAACCACACAGATCCGAACGGGTGCTTAGCAGCCGACGAAGCCTTTAAGGCATTCAAAAAAGAAACATCATACATTTTCTAGCACATAAATGTGTTTAAAAAGGTATATAATTTATAACAGCCATGTTGGCAGAGCCTTAACTACATTACAAAAGCTAAACTATAATATATTTACATGTGAGCAGTACTTACTGTGTGGGTGCGTCTCTGTTGATGTGTTTCCATGTGATTCTCCATAATTTCAGCTGGTGATTGTAGTCGGGGATATTAAACCATAGTATTGATAATACTTTTACGGCTCTGCTTTGGGAAATGCATTACTGCTAAATTAGTCCCTGAAAATCTAGAGATATTAACACTGTCGAGCATGAAGGCAGATGGGATTTGGATCAGAGACCTTTATTTGTGGTATGATACTAAGGAGTCATTACTTTAAAGCAGGAACTTCGTTTCCTTGAATATTAACTGGAGTTGGGGATTTTACTTCCGCTTTGGCACGAAGGAGCTTATCATAAAAGCGTAAATGGAACTCGCTTGGTATTGATTTCTCTTATGCTCTAAAAAGATGCTTAATGAAACTCTAGGTACCTAGATAAAGACCTCCACTGAATGCAAAGTGAGCTTAATTGCAGTTCCCTTAACAAGCTGCTGGAGATGAATTTTTTTCCACTACAAAGCCCTTTCACCTATTTAGATTGTTTCTCTTCCTGTGTGTGCCAGGATGCATTAATTCAGGGGGGTTGTTCCTTTTTTTTTTTTTTCTCCTCTATGAGAGGCAAACTGCAGCTTAAAGAAAGGAAAACTTCTTTGCCGGTTCATGTGTGGGGGGAAAAAAAAATTCAGTCTTGGGCAACTTGATTTTTGAGGTCTCAATAAAGAGGCTTTATTCTTAAAAGAGAGTAATTGTCCCTCTGTCACTTCTGCAGAAGGGGGGAGATGGGCAGGGAGGCACGTTCTGACCCTGCACAACGGAATTATAGCAAAACCAGAACCTGGACTGAGGTTTTTCTAGCATCTGCCGGGTCATGTGGCTATGCCAGAGCAGAGGTAGGAGTTTGATTTTTGCCCTTCAGCACCGCAAGCCCCAAAGCCCGTGGGAAGGTCCAGATTGTTCCCTTCCTCGCAGAAAAACAGCATTTGTGCTCTTGAGGTTGTGCAGAAAGAAGCAACAGTGTGGTCCCTGATGGTGGGGACTCCTTCTCCTGTAGCTCCTGCTTGTGCTGCTCGTTTGGAGCCCTCTTAATGCTTAATTGGCTTCTTTTCATTCTCCTCCTGGTGATATTTTTTTTTTTTTTACCCCCCTGGTGCAGGGGGTCTGCTGGAGGCTGGGTCTGTGTGGGTCCTGCAGGGACCTGCTGTGACCGATGTGACCTGAGGGACATCGTTCTCCTGTGCTCAGAATTGACCCCCCCCCCCCCCTTCTGGGGACACCCCTGTCACCGGAGACACAAGCTGTCCCCTCTGCAATTTGCTGCCAGTCGATACGTGTAAAGCATGATCTCTCTGTTCATTACACAGAATGCCTTCCAGCCCCTCTCTCCGCCGCTGTGCGAGAAACCCTTTCTGCAGGAAATGTCAGGCAGCTAAAAGATGGCACAATTTCATTTTTTTTGGGGGGGTGTGTGTGTGATGAAGTAAGGAAGCTGGGTGTTTAGCACACTCGGGGGCAGCCAAACAGCGCCAGGGGAGTCCCTGGCTGAAGTGTAACCCCAAGAAACCTCTTGTTCTTTCCTTTAGAGTCAATCTTGCTTTTGTTCGTGCTCCAAAGAGCGTAAGTTGGGGAATTTTGCGGCAGATTTGAGTAGGAAGAGAGAGCAGCTTTGCGTCAGGTGCAGAGTAATTATTTGCTGGGGTTCTGTGCTATTTGGTTTTTATTCCCTGTGTTTTCATTAAAAGCTAATGAGTTTTTTCTTCATTCAGAACAATAGCTTGGCCCCTGACAAGTTGCTGCTTGTTTTTTCTGCTTGGACTCAACTAGCTGTTGCTGCTCCATAAACTTTATGGAGAAGTGGATTAAAGCACAAGAAGTTCTTGTAATGCAAATCCAACCAGGATTTGTTTGAAGCAGGGAAGTTTTTGTTGATATTTCTTTTGTGCCTGAAGCCCTGAGTCGTGTTTGAAAATATTCCTCATCCTAAACCAAACGAAATGCCTTTGTTCGTATCCATTTGTGTTGCAGCAGCAGCTCCTGCCATTGGGAGCCCCGCTGTGCTTGGCGGGATGCAGGGATGCACGGGCTGCAGCCAGGCTAGGTTTGGGTTATGGAATCCTGCATGAACCCATGAAAACCCCATTCCTGTTCCTGCGTGGGGACAGCAAGAAAAAAAAACAAAAACACAAAAACCCCTCCCAAAACACACAAAAAAGCACATTTGTGGTGACAACCTGTCCCCACACGGGAATTATCCTGCCAAAACAGGGACCTATGGCTTGATCCTTCCCCAGGGCTGATGTGTGTGATGGCTTCTCCTGCTGTTAGAGACGGTGACTTATTTATTCCTGCAAGGAAACTTCCCCTGATTGGGCCCTTGTTCTTGTTGTGGGTGGTTTGGTGCAGCCTCCTGCGAGTCAGGCACCGGGAAACAGGCGGCTCGTTACCGCCATCATCCCGCACCTGTATCTCGTTATGGAGACCACCTGTTACCTCACTTGAAAAGCCCGGGTTGAAACACGGTGGGGTTTGGTTGGGAGAAAATTGTTCTTTTTCAAGGGGCTGAACGGGCAGGTGGAATCTGGATTCTTAACTGCGGATAGTTGAGCCCGCGACGCCGTGGAGGAAGGCTCCTCATCAGATTGAGCCCTGTTTTCCCACCACATGGAGCTGTTGCTCTTTGGTAGTGGCTTTTTAGAGCCTTTTTTTTTAATTTGAGGATCTCGAAGGGCTATGGTAAAAACAGGGAAGAAATGTCCCCCTGTCACACACAACTGAGCAAAGTGCTGAGGTGACATCTCCAAGGTTGGGTGGTCAGTGGTGCTCAAGGATGTGCTCTGTGTCAGCCCAGCAGAGCAGGGCATTTCAGTCTCTGCTTTTTAACCCCTAATTGTAGGGGGTTTTTTATTTCTCACAGAGGTGCATGCATAAATTCCAGTTTGCTGCAGCATAGAGGAAGAGTCACTTCTTCACTGAGAAGTTATAAGACAAGTGTGGTACCACCTCAGCTGATGGCTGATCCCTTTTAGACCAGGCACCTGCAGCTTTCTTCTTGGCATGAGAGATTAGCAAGGCCCATTGCTGAATGCACCTCCCCAAAGGAGAAAAGTTATTTTTCTCAATTTCCTTTTTCTCTGGAATCTGCTGTTCCACACCGTGTGCTGCGATGGCTGCTGGAAGCAAGAGGGCCCTGAGCTGGGAAAAGATTTGATTAGATGAGATCTCAGGAAGAACTTCTTTGGTGTGAGGGTGGTGAGAGCCTGGCCCAGGTTGCCCAGAGAAGCTGTGGCTGCCCCAGCCCTGGAGGGGTTCAAGGGCAGGTGGGATGGGGCTTGGAGCAGCCTGGTCTGGTGGGACTGGATGGTCTTTAAGGTCCTTTCCGACCCAAACCATTCAGTGAGTCTGTGATTACTTCCTGGGCTTTTCCCCTGTTAAGAAAGTTGTGATGATTTACAGGGTTCACTGCCAGGACCCCCCCTGTTCTGTCGCTGACCCTCATAGCCCTGGAGTAAATCTCAAAGTCAAATCTTAAATCAGTTTTTCAAAACCTCTGAGTTTATAATATCAGCAAGACTGTTGTGGTGTCTGGCACCCAGTAGGATTTGTTTTTTAAGGAACTGATCTGTGGGAGGACAATCTTGTTCCCGTTGTGTTCTTTGCATCCAGATTGTTCCTTTAGGTGAAGAATTGAATTTTTCTTGAAGATGTTCCCTTGGATGCGGGAGCCTGGGGTCTCTGAGAGCTTCACGCTCGGAGCAAGCAAGGGAAGGCTGCGACCCAGGCTTCTGGAAAATAAAACACCTCCCAAATATTGTGTCACCTCTTTCAGCAGCTGGAGACTTAAAGGCGTCTCCACTGTGTTCCTTGATGGGAGGAAGAGCGTGGTAACCTTCGTCCCAAGCCTTGGTGCCCTTTCATCAGTGCTTGATTTTAAACCGTGGGGCACGGTTCCTCTGTTTGCTGAGATAAAACTTGGTTTTAGTGTTTGAACACAATTAACGTTGGCTGAAAACTCACCTTTCTTGCTGTTTGTCGTGTGTTGAATGAGCAAGCAGCTGTCTTTACCTCTGTTATCAGCAGTTTGGGCTCTGTGTATTCAGGAAATTTAAGGCAAAAGCTCGAAAGACCACTTTTTTTTTTTGCTTTGTTTAGGGTGAGTAGGGTTTTCTCCTACAGGTAGGCTCGCTGTGCTCCATTTGTATTAAAATTTGATATTAACATCTGTCACTGCAGTATCTAAGCGCCTTCTGCATAAAATCCAATATCAGCAGCAAATTCCCTGGCAAAATGTCTGCTTATAGAAAAATTTTATGTAAGATCAAGTATGGGGGGGGGAATAATAGCTCCTGCCTCCACACACAGACCCGTCGCTTGCTTCATTTGTATGTGACCGCCTGTCACAGGGAGTCAATCTTTTTTTCCCCCACCACGCTTCAATTATGGATCTCAAAGCTTTTTTTCCTACATTATAGGGAGATTCCTCATTCTGGTGAAGGCGGTAGTGCAGTCCTTCATTTTACAGATGGCTGATTTACGCAGAGGTCATGTGCTGAGGGCAACAACAAGGAATTGGTAGTTTGGCTACCAATAGCTCTGGTAGTTTGGCCCCAAAAAGGGTATTTCCAGCCTCCTCCCTTTCTGCCCTCCAGGTGTGAAGGCTGTATGTACCCACTGCGAGTGTTCTTGTGGCAGGAATGTGCTGCCTTGGCCCAAAGTGATGAATCTGGCCTTAAACCCACAGAAGTGGCTTTGGTTTTTGTAGAGATCTGCAGTGGAAGGTGGGAATCAGAAGGAAAGATGTCTCGCAGTGTAGGCAATAAGATTTGGGTTTAGCAATGAGTCCTTTTCACTAAAATCAGGGTCTCCTTCTCTTTCTAGGAGAGGATCAGTATGATGCTGGCTATGGACAGGACAGTTCTGACGAAAATCAAAGCTGGAGTTTGGCCCCTTCCATGACATCTGATGCTTCACTGCCTTCAGACTTCCAGGATGAGGGTAAGTCACTGATGTTTTTTGAAGTCCTTGAGTGAAGAAGATGGAAATGTAAGAGCGATCTGGTATGACTTCCTTGTGGTCATTCATCCATCTCATAACGTTGGAGGCGTTTTGGGTTTTTTTGTTTGTTAACTGGTACTACTTGCTTTATCAGTGAACATAAAATGTCATGGTGACCCCAAATTTAGTATTGTGAAGTTAAATGTATTTCTTGATTGTCTTGGTGCGAACTGGAGTTGGTTGTTCTAGTTTGGATTGACAGCAGTGATGGAAAAGAGCAGAATTTGACCTGGTGGCTACCATTTCCCAAAGATCTTTTTTGGTGTGTTTCTTCTTGGGTGCTCAGGCTCATGCTTCAAAGGGGCTATGTCTTCTCAAACCTTGTCTACCCCCACCCTTTGAAAATTAGACCTCTTTGGAGAGCCTTTTTTGGGACCTTCTAGTGCTTGGGAATTTGGGAGTCCTTCTTGCAAACGTAGAAGCCATCCCAGCTAGGTGGTGGATGGGAGCTGGCATCCAAGGCCAAGGGTGTTTTCCAAAGCATTATTTAATGCTCAGATGGGAGCTTTCTGGGCAAAGAGTTTCTGTGATGCTCTTGTCTGCGTGTGAGTGATGGTTTAGGAGTGATGGATTTGTGATACACTATTGAAATTGAAGCCTACAGAGCTAAGGTTGTTCTGATCTTCTCAGGGGTTATCTCTGGGCCCTGGGGAAGGCTTGACTGCTTTGGCCTCAGGTTCTCAATCTCCTGCTTCCCACAGATCTTGTTTCCTCCTTCTCTTTTGCTTCCCTTGCACTTTTCCCCCATGCTTTTTTACACCCCCTTACCCCCACCTTGTCCTTCCTCTTTCATTTTTCTCTGCTTCTGTCCCCCCTCTTCTCCACCTTTCCCTGCTCAATGTACTCTTTCATGTCTACTCCCACTCTTGTTAGCGAATCGCTGGTCATCAGTCAAGGGCACAAAGAAACGAGGATTTATTTGGGACAAGGCCATAAGTGCTGATGGGCACCAGAGTTGGCTTCTCTGCGCGGAGCGAAACACCAGACACATCTGCTCTACGTGT
The DNA here is from genome assembly GCA_004320125.1 of Scolopax mira. NCBI lineage: Eukaryota > Metazoa > Chordata > Aves > Charadriiformes > Scolopacidae > Scolopax > Scolopax mira. Next base: position 141,818 of record BJBW01001987.1, read on the forward strand.
TGATTCATGCTATAAAATAAATGGCTTCGTTAAGACTGATTAGAGCCAGGGTTGGTCCGATGGCTGGTAATTGCAGCACGAACAGAGGTGTGGAGCTGGGGGTTGGTTGTTTCAAATAATCTGTGTGCTCAGATACGATGCGCGGGTGGAGAACGTGTGACAAGGATAACGGATGTTGGCCTAAATGGGACATGAAAGGGTGCTGAAGACCTCAAGCTTGGCCTCGTCAGGCGAGCGACGTCTTGATGAAGTCTAGAGTTTCTCCCGGCGTGTTTATTAAGCTTGTCTAAGGAGGTATTTGCTTTGCTAACTCTGAGTGGTGGTTTTTGGCAGCTCCAAGGGGCAGAGTTTGACATAACACTCGCAAGATATGCAAACACTTGGCACCGCTGGAAGTTTTCAGGCACAGATGAAATGCCAGGCTCGATGGAAGGGTGCCCGAATGGCCAGGAGATTGATAACACAGAAAAATTACACACTATAAAAAAGGAGGGGGGTGGGGTGGAAAAAGCTGGCATCGAGAGCAGTTACATTAAAATGTGGTGTTAGTTCTTGGAAACAGGTCAGAGTCCTGAGTAACTGGGAGTCGGGGGCTCGATGTGGTGTGTGTTCGTTCTGGATGGAAGTGGAGCAATTCTGGGCGATGAGACACAGGCTGTTGGTAGCCTGAAACAATGGTCTTCAAAGGGAAAAAAGGGCTGAAGGCAGGTTTTTGGACCCTTTTCTCTGCCCCGCCATGGTTTGTAGGGGCATCATCAAAATGAATTTTTCTAGGTATCTGCCAGTGGGATGGACATGGATCGGGGTCGTGATTTCCTCTGGGCTTTTGAATTTCTGAGATGATTTACTGACAGATTGTTTTGTTTACTTGGGGGATTATTTTTATGTTGCTTCCTTTTTTCCTTTGCTTAATTTTTTCACGCTAGAAGGGGAAGGCACAATATTTTTTTCTTCATAGAAGGCACAATGTTTGTTTTTTTAAAAAATAATTAAAAAAAAAGAAATTGAATGGGTATTTCTGAGAAGTGGATTAAGCTAAAGAGTGCCAAACAGCCTTCTTTTCTGAATTAGAACATCGTTTTGGAAAAAAATAGAAAGTTTTAAGATTAAGTGAACTGATTTTCATCTTTTTGGTTTGCCTTGGCTTCTTCAAGTGGGGACCTTTCACTTTTACTGTGCTCCTTTTTGCTTCTGCACTCTTTTACCCGTTTGGCCAACAAGGTCCCTGCAGCCTGAGCCACCACGGGCCCTTGGGGTGCCCATCCATCCAGCTCCGGTCAGAAGAACAAACTGGCAGGTTGTAGGAACATACTTGTCATTCCTGTGGCTTTTTTCCATCCCTTCTTAGCCCTTTTGCAGCAAGAAGAGGTTGGGTCCTGAGGCGTGAACCCCCAGCACTGTTAGAATTCCTGATTTTCCCAACTTTATTAATTCCAGTTTTTAATGGAAGCGTGGCTCTGGGATGATGCTCACCTCTGTCTATCCCTGCTGTGAAAAATGGGGGAGTTGGATTCACTGCTGTTCGTTCTGAACAGACTTTTCCTTCTTTGCTCTGAACTTCTCGTGGGGATCAGAGAGAACCTTCCAAGTTGTCTCTGGAGGGAGCGAGAGGGACTGAGGGAGTTGGGGATGACTTTACTCAATGAGGCATGGCCCAGCTCTATAGGATTGTCCCTAATGAGTGATTAAGAAGCTAATGTTTGTACAGTGCTGGGAGGCTGGGAAGCGCTGTGGAAGTGCTAAGTACTGTTATAATGATAAGTATTTCTTAGCAGACACTTCCCATGTAATGTACTCCGCTCAGACCACTTGAAGACTTTTCAAAAATGTCTTTTAAACTGGTAGATCACTTAATTTCCCGACGTCCATTCCTTTAGCGTAAGCGTAAGGTGGACACCACAGCGTCCTGAGGGGCAGGAGTTGGGCATCTTTAATATTTAGCACTTCCAGATATTGGTTTTAGCAGTTGGGGTTTCCCTGCGGCTCTTTAGAGGGGCTTGTGGGATCGTTGTGGGGTGCCTGGTCTTTTTTCTGGAGAGATGCTGAGCTGGGATCCCCACAAGTCGCTTGGTGTCACAGTGGGGTACTAAAGGTTTTGAGGGGGTTAGAAGCTAAAAAGAGGTGGTGCATCTTTAATCCATCTCTAGGTACTTCTTGAACCCATTTGCATCCTGGAAGAGGCCCTGTTTGCTCGTGTTTGGCCACCTAGAACATGAAAAATGGGAGTAGGGAGACAATAAAATGGTTACCAAAGTGAGTTTTGTGTGTAACTCTTTGGCACCAGGGTGCTGAGGAGCGAATCCAAGGGAGAAGCCTCCGAGATGCTTTGTGAAGTTTCTTGTCCAGTCCATGGCCTCTGCACGTAACCGATGGCGTTCCCGTCTTCCAACGCCTTCTGTTGATTCTCCTGGGGGTGTTTTGGAGAATTGTGTCCTTCCTCCCCGAAATCTGTCCCGTTCTGAACCGCTCGTGCCTCCCAGCCCCTTGGTAGCCCTCCCCTCTCTCTACCACAGCAACTTCTGCTTTTATTTTTCCCGGCATTTCCTACTGCGTGTCTGAACTCGAAGGAATCGCTTCCTAAATATGGAATTAATTGCTTTAAAAACGTGGCCTGCAGGAGTGTCCGCAGTGGTACCTGGGGTGCGGGGGGGTGCACCGCTCCAGGGGGAAGGAGGGGGGTCCGGGGTGGGTGGGCAGTGGGTGCTGTGCGGTGCAAGAGGGGGTGACCTGGGTGGGCAGGGTGTAGAGTGGACATGCCTTGGAGGTTTTCAGGTTTTTGGGTGGGTGTTGGGGGGGGGGGTTTGTCAGTGCTGTGAAGGGGGTGTGAGGTCTGGGGGGGGTATCCAGGGTGTCTAGTGCCATCCCATGGCACTATGTGCCATGCAGGGTGGGGATGCCAAGAATCGGGGGGGTGTGTGCGTTCGGGGGGTTCCCGGCATCGGGGGGGCGGGGCATGTGGGACAGTGCCCGTGAGGGGTTCACAGCGGAGCACTGAGGGGGCACTCCAGGGAGAGAAGATGCCCGGTGCTGTGGAGGGACTGTCGGAGGGGGCTGCTCGTCCCGGGGGGTGCCCGGTGCCGTGTGGGAGGTTGCGGGAGGAGGGGGGGGGTGCGGGGGGGTGG
>BJBW01001987.1:157381-194730 GCA_004320125.1 Scolopax mira
CTTTTCTCTGATCATTACATTTTTCCTCCCCCCCCCCCCCCCCCCTCCACCTTTGTATTTTGAGGTTTTGTTTATTTCTTCAGAAGAAACAGAAACCCGTCTGTGCCGAAATGGGCTTTTTTATTATTTAAAAATTGAGAAAAATGATAATTGATGCCGGAATAAACAAGCAGCGTTTTAGGCGGCGGTTAACAGTTTTGCATGTACGTAGGCGGCACACAATATATAATAAATCTTACCATTTAAATGTGCAACCCTTCATTAGAGTGAAAATATGAACAGCTGTAATCGCACATTTACGCTGGCGACAGAGAAAAATCTGGTTACAGTTGTAATTTTTCATGCTGATGAAGAACTGGGAGCAGGTTCGAACACTGATTCTGTAACTGGGTGGAATTTTATTCCTCCATCCCCTCTTTTCCCCCCCCTTTTCCACCTCCCTCTCCCCCCCCCGCTGCCTCTCCCCAGCCACAGCCAGTAGTGAAGCAAATTAGCGTCTTTTGCTCACAGCAATCCTCCGTTTTTATATTATTCTCCGGCTCATCAGAAAAGTAGATTTCTCATGCCAATTGTAGAGCCCTCTTGGCTGCTGGCTCCTACGGGACTGACCCCCCAAACCGTGGTTGGGATGAATGGTTCCCCGGCCCCAGGACATCTGTTCTTCAAGGGATGCTGTGAGCCGGAGTCTGGAACTGATAGAAAAGAAACACTCGCTACAAATATAGTAAAAGCTTCTTGCTGCAGTAAATCTTATTTCTTGCAACTTGGCTTCCAGCAAGCGACCGGCATGTCTTGGGAGAGGAGGAGGAGGAGGGGGGATGAGAGGGCAAACGCTTTTTATTTCTTTTCTTTTATTTTCTTTATTTATTTCTTATCTTTTAATGGTGGAATTGTCCATTTTGCAGACCCGCAGCCCGAAACGCGGTAGCTGTAACCATTGCAAAGCATCTTGAAATCTTCCTGTCTTGTTTTTGTACTTTATTGTTCCTTCCGTGGAGGGGGAGGAAAAAAAAAACAACCCACAACCAAAAACCAACAAAAAGCCACCAATCCCTGAACGGAACTCATATATATTTTTAGGCAGTTGAGCCTCCGCTCAAATCATCATGAATAGAAATGAATGGCCAGAATTCGAGCTGGTATTTGTCCAGTCGGCACTTGTCATAAGTGACAGGGATGATGAAAATAAGGCACTTTGTACATATCGAGAAATTGAGGGCTTCTGAAATGGTTTTATTCCCTCGTTTTTAGTCATTGAAAAGTGGGTAGATCATTAATTTCCTGTCCGGGAATAAGGAACTGCTTTGAAGGTTTCGTGGGTCCATCTGTAACACAAACAAACACTCCTGCTCTCGGCCGGGCGGTTGCTGTTTGACCCAATATTCTTACCTTAATACGCCAAGGTTTTTATGAAACCATTCCTTAGTATGGGCTGCAGGTCACGGGCAAAACTCTCAGCAAAGTCAGAATAATTACTAAATAAAACTGAATAAAGACTTGAGGATTTGGCCCCTTCTTTGTGACCTTGAAATTGCTCTCCGAGGAAATTCTGGCAGGTAAAGAGAATTGGATTTATATTCTGATGTATGAAATTCTGGTCGTCGTACTTTCACCAGAAAACTGACTGTAGGTTTGTTCAAATTTATGGCACTAACTAAAGAATTTGTAAATGATTTTTTTCTTCATTATTTTCTAGAGGAAGAAAAGGTAAGAGTGACTATTAGAAAATTATTGGTCAACTAAAAGCATAATTTTTACCACTGAAAGCAGTTTAAAAGAGACGGGTTTAAAAGGAGACAGAGGAAAAAAAAAAGAAGAACTTTATTTCAAGCCGGTTGATTTTATTAATTGCGCTTAACAGTTTGCTGGTTATTTGTCAGGCTGAAGGAGGTTTTTGTAAGTCAGGCTCTTTTATTTAAAATAATAAAAATCTTGGGGAGCTGGAAGCTGCTGCTGGACGCAGGAGTGTGTCTGTGCTTAGTCCAGATGAGCGCCCTTTGGAAAATAACTGCAGTTTTCGTCCAAAGTGCAGCAGCTTCTCATTAGTGTCGACGACTCAAGCACCCCTTAAAGTGTGACTGTTTCTCATTAAACGAGTTAGAGAAACAATCTGGCTAATTTTCCCTAAAAGGCTGCAGTGTGCTTCCAGAACACTCAAATTTTATTATTTCAGGCTCATCCTCCCAGTCTCGGTCCCTCGCTCAGCCCCACAGCACTAACTTTTAATATCTGCTCAGATGGGAGGGGGTCTAATACCCCCCCCTCCCCCGGGGAAAAGGGGCACCCACTAGCCTCCCCTGGCTTTCTCCCCTTTTTTTTTTCCCCCTTCATCTCCCCTCTTTTTGCTGCCTTCCAGCCTTCCCTCCAAAAAAAAAACTCACCCAGGAAAAACCAAATTATTTGACTTTTTTTCTGCCGTGCAGCCACAGGAAACCTTATATCTCTGGCATTTTGGGTTCTCTGCTGTTTTAAAATTTTTAAATAGTACTCCATTTTTTTTCCTCTCTTCCCCCTCCCCCCCCCGCCCCCCCCCCAATTATTTCCTAAAAGCAGTCAAAGGCAGTTATGGGGGAGTTTTGGGCATAGATTTAGGTAGTGCTGATCCTGGGATGCAGCATCTCCCTCTGAGCGGTGGCTGATGGCAACGCTGGCCCCTCGGGGTCCTGGGGGGCTTCTGGACCCTGTGCAGACCCCAGCGGTGGCTGGAGAAGGGGGTCCAGGGACCAGAGAAGGGGTCCAGGAGCCGGAGAAGGGGTCCAGGAGCCATCTCGTGGCCACGGTGCCGAGCCGCAGCCGCCCCGCTTCCCTCCGAAGGTGGGACCTCAAGGAGAGGGGAGAAAAGGGGGGAACCGTGTTCAAAGATAAATCAAACCCATCAGTCACTGGGAATCTGGAGAAAGTGGCACAGGATATAAATAGAGGCTATAACTGCGGTGACAAGCAGGGCTGCAGTTGTAAATACTCATTATCTTTCTTAATATGACACCGTGTGGATTGGGAGAGCTCGGGAAATTACAAAGCGGGGGGAAATTAAAACGGAGAGAAGGGAATCTAGTGCTTTTAAACCTAAAATCTTTTCTGCAAAACAATAAAAGGACAACCACCCCCCTCCCCTATTTATATATATTATTAATATATATTAACTTAGCACCCTGTCTCCTCCCCAAAGCTGAGTGAAAGCCCCAAAGACATCTGTTTGCATACATTGTGTGTCAGGCAACATCAGATCTGAATAGAATTTATCTAAATTTTATATGCATGGCTTGATGTAAATTGAAATAAATTGTACAGCATACCCTGCGTGGACATATTGGTTTTTCCTTCGCTGCTTGAACTTTTAACCTCGGGGTTTGAGCCGGTCACACGCTGACCCGTCTGAACTCTGCTGGTAGAGCCAAGTCTGCAGGGATGACCTTGCAGCCATGGCAACCCCCAAAGATAGTCCAGGCCTCCTCCATCCTCCCCTGGCCCTTCGAAACCGCCAAGAAATCGGTTCTATTTTGGGCAGTTCGTCTCTGACACCTTCAGGCAAAGACGCAAAAAGTTGGGTTTGTGCCCCCCCCAGCTGCCCAAAAGGTTTTCCGTGTCAGCTCCTTGTGTGGGGACCAGGAGGAAGGGGGTGGGTGCTGGGTACCACGGCGAGGGTGGGCAGGATGGGTCCTGCCTCTGCCATTGGCTTCGGTGGGGAACTGCTGCAGAGTCTCTTCCCTCCTCTCAGTTGAGCCTCAGTTTCCCCACGAATCTCATAACAATAATCTTTTGGGGCATATTTATTATTTTTTAAAAGCTTTGATCATCCCAGGAGGTGAATGTTGGGTACTTATTTTTTTAAGCATCTGCGTGTAAAGCAGGTGGTGGTTGGTGCTGCTGTACCTGGGCCGTCTGAAAGTACAAATTCTTTAAAAGTTTGATGGAGACTTGATTTCCACCCCCATCCTATACTCAAGTTGGAGTCTTGTGCTTGCACCCTATGCAGTTTGTTATATATTATATTATATTTGCATGTAAGGGTCATTGTTTTCTTTTGTGACTCATCCTCCCACAATGGGATGACCCATTTGCTCGATTCACTTCTGTGCCAAGTCTTTTCCTTGCACTTTGAAGGAAAGGGGAGATGTTTCTGTAGTTCTCAGTGATGCCCAGCACTGTGAGGCCAAATCTGGGTGAAGAACATCTGCCTCGGTAGCACCAGTAAGTCTCCAAACTGGAAAGGGGTCTTGTGGATGGTTTGGAAAGGTCAGTTCTCTGGAGTCAGGCAGCAAGAACGGGCTTTCTGCCATCCCTGATCCATAGATGTCTCAGTTGGAGCTGAGTATAAAAATCTAAGGAATATCACTGGTTCCATATTGCTGGTAAAGTGGATGTTACCTAGAAGGAGGGTCTCTCCGCATTTGGGTGTTTCCCTTCACCCTTCTGGTGCACCCCCAGTCTCCATGTGCCCCAGAACAGACCTCGATTCAGCTTTTTTGAACTTGAGAAACGTTAGTGTTTGCTGTTGAAGTAACTTTGAAAATCATGGTGTGGTCTCTCCCTCTCTGAGCTCCAGAACAGAAAATGATTTGTCACCAGTACCACACCTAAGCATATGCTTAATTGCTTTCCTGAGTTTAGGTGTCTAAAGGGTCTGACTGCAACTTCCAAAGACCTTGGAACATCTGGGAAAATACTCAGTGGCTCTGAACAATGCGAATACAAATGCTAACGGCGTTATCTACTCGGCCAAAGGCCTTGGGGGTAATGTTGATCCTCATCCCAGCAGCATGGTTGCCTCAGGAGAACCAGTCCTTCACCCTGTCTCAGTCCCAGGGAGATCACAGCGAATGGGACCTGCCTCTCTGCACATCCCTTGGGATGGAGGAAAGAGAACCAAGAGGTTTTGGAGGCACCCTGATGGGAATTAGGGAGTAGAGTGTCATTTTTTACCTTTTATGTGATTCTGCTTGACCTGCAAGAGAATCTCTTTGCATCTTCCCTCTGTATCACATTTGTTCTTCTGTGGACACGGTGCCATAAAGTTTTAAAGCTTCACAGCATCTGAAATACTCTGAGAACCTTGGGTGGAAAGTGCCACGGTGGTGCAGGGCTTTATTTACTTCTGGTCCCCACCTGAGCCATATTGTGACGTTCCAGTGATGTGTGGTGTCTTCCAGACAACGGAACTTACCAATAATTTATTTAATAGATGCGGTGTTAAAAAAAAAATTCCTTCTTCCAGCTAACTGAGAGTAAGCCGTATTTCATCATTACAAAGCAATAAGCAGGCTATAGATCCCTGTTTATGGCCTATTTTATCAGTATGACTTCATTGTCTTATTTTTAAAAATTGTTGTTATAACCCTATTACAAGTTAATAGATATAGGGCTGTAACCATAATGTAAAACAACTTTTGCAAATCAGCTGCAATCTGTGTGACTGAGACCTTTTTTATGCCAGGAGCACAGCGAGGGGCTGCGGGTCCTTTGCTGGTGGCTGTTGCGTGTGGGGCTGGTAAAATCAGTGCTTTACCTCTGCAAAAATATAGGATATATAAGCAACCCTGGCTAAAATGAACTGAAAACCTTCAAAACTGGCCTCTTCTACCCGTTATAAACAAAATCTTTCCCGATGACATGCAGGAAAGAACACACGCTCTCCGTAAGGCACAGGGTATTTGTATTGGGAGGATTTCAAGGTTTCTGTAAGAAAAGTGGGATGCAGGAAAACCAACGGGTAGCATCATCTTCTGTGCACGTGGTGCTCTCAGCTGTGGGAGCTCGTCACCAGGAGGAAGCCAGAACCCCACGATGTTTGTTTTGTCCTCTGCCTTTACGGGAGCCGAGAGGAGAGCAGCAGAGGTGGAACCAGCCCAGCAGTTAATGTTATAGCTCCACATTGGTAAAATCTGGGCTTTAAAGTTATTTGCTTTGCCCGATGTATTTTTAATGCACTGAAATGTCATCATAAGGACAGAGCCATGCCAGGAAGCTATCGTAAAGCTGAGTGAGATGTGAATTGTAAAGTGCCAGGGCTGTGTTTTGTGAAAACTCCCTTTGTAGATGCTTCGTACCAAGAAAAGCCTTTTCTGCTTCCATCTCAGCTGGACCCATGTCTGAGTGTGCCCTTAGCAAGGAGTGGGGAATGGGCAAGGTCTTGCCTGATGCTCTTCTGACAAGTCTCAGACTGCTTTAGAGTCTCTCCTGGGCAGAAGTAGAGTATTTCTGCCTCTGGCTTATTAAAAGAGAAACTGAGAGTGGAAAATAAGTTGCCTGAGATGAAAGAGGTTTAACAGCAAAATTTAGAGGAACACCTGGAGTCCTGCCTCCATCTCCCTGTTCAGCTCCTGGAGTTCATTCTCTGGAGCTCCCTATATTCTCCCATGTCACTCATTTTGTTAAAGCTCTGTGAAAACCTGATGTGATTTTTTTCCATCCTTTTGGTCTTCTTTTTGTTCTTTAGCAGCCGTCTCTCTACATCTTAGCCTTATTGTGAGTGGGAGGGTTAATTGTTTGGCAAATGCTGGAGTGTGAAGCTTTTCTGAAGCTGTTCTGGATACAGAAAACCACGGGGCACAAAATCGACGACTGTCAGACTTTTCCCAAGGTTTATGGCAACGTGACAATGTGGGGACAGAATTCTTACTGGTCAGAGCGTTGTCTGGTGAGCGAGGCAGGAATTCATGCTGACCTCTCTGCTTGGCAGCTGGTGCAGTGGGGAATTGCACGTTTTCGCTCATGTACACTAATTTTTGGAATTCTTTTGTCTGTGCCTGCAGTGGATGGGGTTTTTTTTTTGGCTATGACCATGCAGGAGCCAATGCCATCGGAGAAACCAAGTTATCCTTATATTTAATCCTTCAAAACCTTAACACGTTGCATGCCCAGGCCAGTGGGCTATGTCACCTGCCCTTGATTTCACGTGTGTGTTTTTCCTGTGTGTATTTTTCCAGATAGACCTAATTTGGGCAAAGTCCTGCCCATTGTTTATGGCATATTTTATTTTCTGACCTTTGGTTTTCAGCATTTGCTGAAAACATGCGCCGTCTTGTTGTGAACCTTCTCTCTGTAGCTGCAGTTTGAGAAGGTGAGAGGCAGGTAGGTTATGTCAAACAGTTTCTACTTTTGTAAACTAGAGCATGGGAATTGCAGATGGTCACCAGGAATGGTAAAATTGGGGTGAGAGAGAAGTCTGCCTGAACCCTGATGTCCACTAAGCTCCTTTATTGTATTGATTAAGGAGCCTTTCTTTTATGATTGCTCCTCATGCCAAGTTTTGACCTGATTATTTTCCATAATTTTCCTCAATTGTAGCCCAGATGAAATGCTGGTTCCGGCCCCTCTTCTTTAGTTGGCATCTAGCAAAGCACCAGTGAGGTTTTACACATACCAACCCGTAACCGAGTGGGGTTTGTGGGTTACAGCCGAGCATCCTCCCGGGTCCTGCTTTCTCATGGGACTTATCTCTAGGAAGGAAGAGTATTTGCACAGAATACCCACCTCAGCACGGTTTCCTCTGTCAAATTCCTGATGTTACTGCTTCTCTTTGGACTGATTCCCTCCCCCTTTCCTTCCAGATACCATTAAAACTCTGCGTTGTTTATAAAACTTCTCAATTCCCAATCCATGGGATTCAAAGCTCTGGACTCTTGTATATTCTTAGGTGGGATGGGGTGTAGGAAGGAAGAGAGAAAAGAGGAGAGACAGAAAGGACTATGATCTTTTTGACATATTGAGAACCAGGCTCAAACATGTTCTGGGGGTTTAAATCAAGTATCATCAGGGATTTGCCTCCGATGGGGAGTTGGTCCCCTGAAAACCCAACCAAACAGAGCTGGGTTGGGAGGACCTGGTTTAGGAGGAACCTCAGGGTGACTGGAGAAAAACCCAGGGATTCTTCTTGAGTCCTTTAGAAGAGTGTGGTCCCTGTGAGCTGAAGAGGGATGGTCCTTGTGAACACGATGCTCATTTTGGGACAGCCTGGGTGAGGTTGGGAGGAGGAGGCTGGAGGTGGACTCCAGCTCTAAAGTGTAAGAGTCTTTTATTGAGGCTGATGGGGGGCAGATCTCTTCTGGCTCCCTGGGAATTTCCTTCAATACCTATTTTCAGCCAGATATTCCATCCTCAAACGCTGGGAGGTTTGGGGTTTCCTCAGCAAGCTGAAACTCAGCACTTTTACTCCGGAGTAACCCCCAACAGTCGGTCAGCTCTTTCTTCCCAGCAGGGTCCGAGTAAAAACCCTTCACCCTCTAGTTCAGAGGCCACAGAGGGAGAAATTTGGGTAGTGGGGCTTTTGAGTCTTGAGAAGAAAGGTTTGCATCCTGGTGGGTTGTGCAGCGCGTCTCGGTCACAACGTGCTCCTTCTGGCAGGGCACGGGTAGGACGTGAATTAGGTTTCTGTCCTTATTGTTAGTGTGGGAATGGGGGGAGCGGGGTGGGGGTAGGGAATGGGAGCTTTGCATCATTTTCTGTGCTGTTTGCAAACCCCTCTGAATAGTGAAAAACAATGCGATTAATTTTCTCTAGCGCAATCATGCATAGATTTAATAAGCATCCAAAGGTAGGATCCATCTGTAAAGTACGCACTGCATGCTAAATTACTTCTCTTCTGCCATTTTTTTTTCTTTCCAAACCTTAATTAATTGAAGAAAAAAAAAAATTGTTTATTAAAGTGGGAACAGGCTAGGCTCTGTCTCTGCATCTCTGGTTCAAAAGTTCATACAATTCCCCGAAGGCTCATCTCTGCGTGTGTGTGTGTGTGTGTGTGTGTGTGTGTTTGCAGTCGGGTGTGTGTGCACATCTCTCTCACTCCCAGACTTGCTCTCTGCTAAGAGACAGATGCCCAGAAAGGTGCTGTACTTTAAACAAAGGTTACTTTTTAAATTTTTTTTCTTTTTTTTTCTTCTCCTTGGAAGAATCCTAACTTGGTAGCACCCTTCCTCCTCTCCCACCCCTGCCTGCCCTTTATCCCTTTTGGCTTGGAAAGGTAAAGATGCTTCCAGCCTTAAAACGGTGTAAGTGAATAAACAGAGGTAGGGAGGGAGGATGGGAAGTGGATTCCACAGGTGGATCCACGGAAGGAAGCGCCCGTGTGTGCGTGAGAGGATGCAGCACACAAACAGGGTCCTTGCTCCAAGCCCCTCCAACCTGGCCTTGAACCCCTCCAGGGATGGGGCAGCCACAGCTTCTCTGGGCAACCTGTGCCAGGCTCTCACCACCCTCAGAGTGAAGAATTTCTTCCTAATATCTAATCTAAATCTCCCTTCTTCCAGTTTGAAGCCATAAACCCTCATCCTGTCACTACATGCTCTTGCAAAAAGTCCCTTCCCATCTTTTCTGTAGTCTCTTTAGGTACTGGAAGGGGCTGTAAGGTCTCCCTGGAGCCTTCTCTTCTCCAGGCTGCCTTAGTTTGCCATTTTTTCTCCACCATCTTTTTCTTTTTGTCCCCTTGAAATGATGTGCCATCATGGGTGGGGAAACTTGGTCTGAGGTTGTTCCTGCCCCTAAGGAGCAGTAAGAGCAGGAGGGCATTGGGCTGTTTAAGGTGAAGTGTGAAGTGCCATCATGAGAAGCAGTCACCAAAGTACACCCATCTGCTACGATGCCGTGGGTAGGCTCTGTGCAGTTGGTAGTAGGAAGTGGGTACATCCCCTAGACATGGACTATCTGTCCCTCTGCAGTTTACCACCTGCAGTGCATGGTGAGGTTACAGGGCTTGAGATGGGTAGAGCCAAGGAGGTGAGTTTCAGCTCTGGAGGCAGCGATTGCTGCAAAGACCTCAGAGAACATGATGGTTGGGAGACAAAAAGCCAAAAGATTATGCAGGGTGTCAACAGTTGGTGTCAGAAGGAAGAGATGGGCCCTCAGCACATGTATCTCAATGGTGGGTCCCATCACCTTTCTGTGGCAGAGCCCTATGCGTGTGCCTTTCAGCTCCTAAGAGCAGGGGAGCCCAGAGGAGGAGATGGGGTGGTCATGGACCTCCTCCCAGCCTGGCAGTGGCTGCCTCAGCTTCTCCACCTACACCTCCTCCTCCAAGGGAATAAATACCCTTCCCAGAAGAGCAGAGGCTTGATCTGCTTACCGGAAAGACCTGTGACAGTGTCAGATGAAGGCACTAAAGTGAACTGTATATTTCGATTGTAAACATAAAGCAAATATGCCTTTATTTATTTATTTATTTATTTAATAGCTATATCCAGTGCTGAGGGTGAAGCGGCACAAACACTTTATCCGATGCTGTTAAATTTATGCTCAGTCAGATGAGATTTTTCAGGTTTTGATTTCCACATTCGATCTTTTTAAAGTTCTATTTATTGCGGGAGTCCTTTAATTTGAAATAATGGCATGATTTTTATTTTATGATTTTCATGTTGACAGTTGGCCAAGGACTGTGAACCACATGCCACAGATGGCAAGTGTAGTGTTGTCTTGGATTATACAAGTCCTCCAAAATAAAAATTGCAGCTGGATTTTATAAGCCACCTGGATGAGTGATTTGAGAGTGAAGGAATGGACTATTTCACTTTTCCAATAAATTCAAAAGAATTTGTAAAATAATTGCCACTTGGGTAGCAGAATTTAGCTGTGCATATGTCTGTGCTAAGTAGCATCTTTATAACCATTCACTTGAAATCCCGTTGAAACTGGTGCTGAGCTCCTCTGAAAATCCTGCACTCGCTGCAATTTCAAGTATTCAGAAAACCGTGAGATTTTTCTTTTTTTTTAATGGTCTTTCCTCCCTTGGATTCAAGTTTCCTGCTCTTTCCCACAAACAAGGGGACGAGGAATTTGGGAGGAGTGTGAACTGAAAGTTGAGAATCTCTTGTGATTGTATTACTCCAGTTGTTGGGATTCTTGGAATATTCCAAATACAACATCTTCAAAAAATTAGCAAGCTCTGCTCATCCTGTCCGTAAAGGTCACGCATCCAGCAGCAGGAGAAAGGCAGTGCTTTTCCCTTGGAAACCTCTAGTGAAATCTTTAAGGGTCTTAAAAATGAGAAGTTGAGGAGTGGACTGGGATGGGGGAAGAGATGTAAGTTGGGTATTTGGGGTATTTTTTGAAATTGGAGGGAGGAATGATGACACTGCAGGGTTTGACCACGGTGGGCACCAGCCAAGAGGACGCCTGGGGCAAATCCCATAGATCCTCAGCATTGCCAGCCCCACGCCTGCCCCTGGCCCCCCCCTGCCTCTCTCACCCCAAATAACTTTTTAATTTAAAGAAATCCCTATTCTGTATCTGCTGTCCCGTGCACCTGGGGGGGAGGTATCCCCAGCCTCACACCCCCCCCTCAATGTCCCCCTGTCCCCCTCCCACGCCAGTCAGTGGGGACCAACCTCCCTCCGCCGCCGCCGCTGCTGAGCCCGCGGCGCTGGCAACCGCTGGGGAGGGGGGAAAAAAAGGGGTGGTGGGAGAAGAAAAGGGGGGGAAAATGTTGAGGCCGGTGGCTGTAATCATCCTAGTTGCTGTCTATTTCCTCAGACTAATAGCAGAGCGATCAGAGTCGGGGAGTTCAACCAGAGGTTATCTTTCCCAGGTACCATCTCGCCCAACGAGAATTTGATTTTTTTCTATAGGACTTTACTCCATTAGATTAATGAAATTTCAATGAGAGCCTGGCGCCCCCTGAAGCTTTGTTAACAAAACAAATGGGGATTCTGTAGGTGTGACAGCTCGCGAGGAGAGTTACGAGAAGGTGAATACATCCTCGCAATCCACTCAGCCTGCAACACATTGATCTCTATTTAAAGCACCAATCGGATTTTTGTTAATTATAAATGATTGATCTGCAGTTTTCCCCACTCCCACTGCCTTTCCCCCACCCCCCCCACCCCGTTCTCGCCTTCCATGTGCTTTTTCCACCCCCCCCTCTCTTCCCCAAGCCCCCAACACACTTGTAACTTCTTTGCATGCTGCATGTGGAGCTTTTTTGTTTCAGAGACAGCCCTGGAAGGCAAATTGCAGCAGCACCCAATGGCAGCGCTCTGTCTTTACTGGTGCTGTCAGCACTTTCATTGCAAACCCCATGTTTTTCATGGTTTATCAGCTGAATGTTAAAATTAACTCTGCGCCGGGTGTATTTTACAGGTTTGACAAAAAAAAAAAAAAAAAAAAAAACCAACCAAAAAAAAGGAACAAAAAGATCTGTGAAACAAACCGAGGTGCAGTAATTAAAGCTGAGAAAATACAGTTGGCTTCTACATGGTTCTGAGTTTAAATCTGTAGGAGCTGGGAATTGATCTGCCATTCTTAAATCACCATTTTAAACCTGGGGTTTTATAGGGGTCACGGTGGCGCGTGATCCTCCGCACGGCACAAAGCCCGGCTGGAGATGAGGGTCCAGCCACCCCCAATTCTGTCCCTGGAGCCGATGTGCAAAGTCTCCTTTGGCTCCAGGTTTATTCCCATAAAGTTGCTCCAGCTTTGAGGACAGCCCAGGAGAGTGGACGGAACTCCGAGCGCTTCCAAAACATATTTATCTGACCACTAAGGCTTTTGAAAAGCTGTGGGGTTCTTGGTTTGCCCCAGAGCTGCCCAGTTGGATGCTCACCAGTGCTGGAAGTGGTCACCAGTGGCCCAAGAGGACCAGGTGCTACTCTGGTGCCTTCCTGTAGACCTTAAGGAACTTCTGTAGCTTCATAAATCAAACTCATCTCGCAAGGAGGTGGTTCCACTTCCAGGGCACTACAGGCGTCAGATATTTTTCATCTCCAAGTCATTCCTGTTTATTATTTTTATTTTTGCTTTTTTAATTTTATTTTTATATTATTTGAGGCTTTCTGAAGCTGGCTTGGTTCAGTAGCTGGGAGTGAGAGGGAGGAGGATGGTTGTGGTTCGTGTTCTCTTTTCTCTGATGGTTCCATCTAAGGATGGGGCTGGGTGTGCACAAGAGCCCTTGGAAAGTCCCACCATGTGGGTCAGGACTTACCTTGAGCCCAAGTCCTTCTGCTCCCGACCCCGTTGGGGTCAGTTTGGTGAGTTGAGGGGTTTGTTTGACTTTTTCAACTGCTTTAAAAGAGAAAAAAAAAAAAAAGAAAAAGACAAAAAGAGAGGAGTTGATGGTTATGTGGCTTCTATTTTGGAGAATCCATCCAAAATACCAAAATACCGTTGCCTTTCCTCATATCCTTCCCAAAACATGGCCATACTCAGCCTGTGCAGCTCGACCAGACCCTCTGCCCCAGACAGTGACTGGCACAGCCCTGCTTTACGAAAGCTGGACAAAAAATGAACAACTTGAACTAATGGGACAACATTTACCATAATAGTGATGTGGCTGGTGGAAGGTGTTATTAAAGATGTCCCCCATGAGATGCTTAGTGGGGGAGAGTCTAAATTAAACCGACTGGTTTTATTACTTAATGCTCAGATAACAACTTGAAGCAAGTGACCTGAGTTTTTGCTTCCTCCCTCCCCTTTTTTTTCTCTCTTCCCCACTTGGGTTTCCAGCCCAAAGGGTCTTCTCCAGGAGGGGCAGGGATAGTCCAGCCTTGGGGGGCTGAGCTCCAGCACCTCACATTTCCCTGGATGAGGTGTTCCAGCTTTGAGGAAAGACACACAAAGCTGTTGATGTTTCTTTCTGTAATTAGGAACTAAATTCTGCCTCTACTGATGATGATAAAAAGGCATTTAATAGCCCACTCTCCTTCGGAAGGAGGAGAGGAGCTCTTCAAAAGGCTCCAGAAACTGGAAGGAAAAAAAATATGTATGTACTGCAAAAATGTCATATGGCTGTCTTGGGTGTCTCAGTATCGAGCTCTAAGCAGCATCGATGCAGGAAAAGAGATGATTGTGTTGAATTACCAAATATCTTGGATTTCAAATACTAAAAAAAAAAGGAAAAAAAAAAGAAGTTGATTTTAAAAGATATTTAATTCTTTTCCTGTTGTCTTTCTGAATAGCCTAACTAATGATTTTCATTAGTGGAACTGTAATTTATGTGGTCCCAGTGGGCTCTACCAAGGTTAAATAATTTAAAGAAATAAAACCCTTATCTGATGTAATATAGCTAATGAAGTATATTAGAGACTTTGCGCCAGCGCCGTGTGAGATAGATCTCTGAAGCAAAACAGCAGCCGTGTGCGAGGACACAAATCTCAACATAAATATCCAAATGCAGCAAGATGCTGCAAATTTTTAAAGATATGCCATAAAAGGAGATTAACGCAGGGATGCGGCCCCCGTTCTCCTGAATTACAAAGGGATATCATGGGATTGCAAGCGACGTTCCCATAAATAAAAAATCAATTCTTAATGATGAGGCAGGCTTGTTTTAGCGCATTACCCAGGTTAAATGGGAGCACACAGAAACAGCAAGTCCTATAAGACCGGTGGAATCATTGTATATTAATATGATTTAGGGAGCTGCATACCTCGATGGAATAATTGTTATTATATCTATACAGCCAGATGGCACTTGGTGTAAACAGCCATCGAGCACCTCCGACGCCGGTGCTGTCAGTGGATCTTTCAGGTGTTCTCTCTGCACCCCCTTCACTCATCCCAGCGCCTCAATCTGCATTTTTGGGTTGGAAAAATGGCTTTTGAAGTCCGTGAAGTAGGCGCATTTTTCAGACTTATCCGCAACTTCGTCCCGCTCTCGGTTCTTTTTATTTTGTTTGTGTTTAATTGAAACAATTTTTTTAAT
This sequence comes from Scolopax mira, assembly GCA_004320125.1. Lineage (NCBI taxonomy): Eukaryota > Metazoa > Chordata > Aves > Charadriiformes > Scolopacidae > Scolopax > Scolopax mira. Next base: position 172,008 of record BJBW01001987.1, read on the forward strand.
TAAAAAAAAAAAAAAATCTCTGCTACAAATGCTTCCTAGAAAAACTTAGAGAGCATGAATTCGGCCTCTGCCGGGTAACAGAGTGAATAAAGACAGAGAATTCACTGCTGCCTGGTTTTGTTTTACACATTTGTGATGACAGATGTTTTAAAAGTCCTTTCAGCTGAAGAGCTTTGGGCTTTTTTTTCCTTCCTTCCTTCCTTTACAAAAATACAAGAGGTGAACATTCAAAAACTTAGATTAGCTTAAAATAATGAACGCTGAGAAATCAAGACTTAAAATTGTCAGTGAAATCCAGCAATGCTGGATTTAAGTTAACTAGGTTGGATTTTAACGTTTTTTAAGATATGTTAACATTGTTGTATTTTTTTTTCCTCTGGGCTTTTAAAACGTGCAGGGCTTTACAGACAGGGATCACAAAGGAGTTATTTTATTTCTCTTTATTCTTTTCCACCCATCACCCTCTTTCTGTTTTTTTTTTTCTGCGCCCCAAAAGATTTTATTCTGGTGTCTGAAAACACCAGCTCAAATCTCCTGCACTTTCCCACCTTGGGTGGCTGAAATATTGCCCATCCATTACTCTCCAAGTATTTCATACTTTTCCCATAGTCTAATACAGGCATAATTCATTTAAATTCAATTGCTGAGCTCTCCTGCTCTGGGTTGATCTGAACACGTAACTCCCCGCTCTTCTTTCTGCAGCTGAAATACTTATATTTATTCCAACTGTCCTCGGGACACCTGTGGCAGGGGATAGGGTCTCCCATGTGGAAAGGACAGATGTGCTCCATACACGGAGAGGGGGTATTTTATTTTTACAGAGGGTTGGGCTGAAGGAGCCACTTCCCTGATAGTTTATCTATAGATCAAGAGAGGATCTCGACTCTAACGGAGCGAACTGGCGCTGCCCAGAGCGTCTTTCCATCTGCGCTCTTTGTTGGCCTCCCTTTTTGCCTGGATTTTGTAGATATTCTGTGAAATAGCCAGGGCTTGGAGAGGGGGCTCTGGCGAGAGAATCGCAGGAAGAGGCTCGGGGATAGAGACTGATGTTTTCTGTCGATACGGCGGCGTTGGGAAAGCGCCGGCGCGGTTGTGACCCTGGTCAGCAGCGCAGGGCTATTGTTCCAGTGATGGAAGGGACTGTCAGGAGTGAAATATGGGCAGCGTGGCTGGCTTTCCTGTTGGAGGGAAACAGGAAAAAAAACAACCCGCAGCCCAGAAGAAAAGTGAAGCCCCCTTTTTAAATACTATTTACATCTTTGCTTGCTTGTAGATCATTTCTCCCCGTGCACGTCTGAGAAGGTTTTTATATTGAATCTCATCCTTCAGCTGAAGGGGAGAAGAAAAACCCCATTGCTCAGGAGGGGACGTGGTGGCTCTTTCTCCTTTCTTTAGATAAGGGGACAGTTCTTAGGGATCTCTTAAAGACGTTTGTGCATGCTCTGCAACGAGCTCTTAAAACTCATTCATTCCCTCCCCCCAGTATTTCTCTTCATTAGATGAACAGATCCTCAGCTGTTGTAAATTGTCATAACTTCATTATGGGGTTTGGGCAATTTACACCAGCTGAAAATCTGCCTGGGAGAGTTTTGCCCGGAGGGAGAAGGCACAATTCTGTGCATGGCATTTTGACCCTGGCATTACAAATGCCCTGGGTGCCTGTGATATGTCACCCTCTTTGCCTCATCTATTACCCAACTTCAGCAGGAGGACATGACGAAAGGCTTTCGGTCTTCATTTTGAATTTCCCAGTATTTTCCCTTTTGTTTCATTATCGCTAGAGGACGTTTTGTCTCTCATCCTCCTGCTTAGAGGAGTTTGCAGTAGAGTGATTTTTAGGATGATGGTCGGAGGAAGAGAGCAAGGTTGTGATTCCCACCTCCCTGGGCTGGGAGTCAAGGGAGCAGCCAGCCCGGCCAAGGACGTGGAGCCAAAGCAAACTGCTCCCTGATTTAGTGGCTCTTAACATTAACAGCATTTCATCCTCAGTAACTTTCCCCTTCTTAAAAGGCTGGTCTGGATTGTTTGGGGTTTTTTTTTTGTTCTTTAATAAGGCATCACTCCCCCAGCACGGAGCTCTTTGACGTGCCGTCCTCTCCGGCGCGGCCGGTCCTCGGCAGAGCATCCGAGCCCTGTGGCCTCCATTGCAGCAAAATATTTAAGCATATGCTTAAAACAGCCTTTACTTAACAAATTAAGTCAGCAGGGCTTAACCATGTGTGTAAGTACTTTTTGAATGGGGATTGTCTTTTTAAAGAGTCGGAGCCTCCATCTATTAAAGGCAGGTCTGCACGCTCCCGGACTGTTTTAACGATGCGTTAAGACATACGACCCGTTCACACGGAGGCACTGGTACCAGAATACTTCCAGAGGAAGTAAACAAGTTGTACCAACATAAACCAGATCCGTTCTGGTCTAACTACACTCACTTTACAAGTATGTACTAATATAATTACTGTAATCCAGTCCAGATAAATCACAGCAGGGGTTACAGCATGCAAAAATCCATCTCTGCACCAAGGGGTTTTTTCCGGGACGGTGTTCACTGATAGATGAGATGAGTGTGAAATCCCATGTCTGTTAGAAATACAGCAAAGTCTCTGCTCTTTCCTCATCGAAGGGAAAACCAAGCAGCTCCTCCACCAGCAGCACCCAGTCCTGCCGTCACATTTGGGCACGATGGAGGAAAATGTAGTTAAAGAAGAAGCAGGGATTCTTTTTTAAAGCTTCCAGAGGCGAGAAAGAACAATCATTTAAACAGTTCTTTCTTTTTCTTTCTTTTTTTTTTTTTTTCTTTCTCTAAACCCATCCGTCCAAAATCCTGCAATAGTTTTGTTTGGTTTTAAGTCTCTCCAAAGCATTTGTGCGATTCAGCCACTCCAACTGCTTGACTCTTTCCACACGCCTCCCCCCCCTTTCACTCTGATTATACCTCTCCGTGTGCTCAAGGGGAGGAAACTACTGTTAATTTCAATGAAATTAACTTACATTGTTGTTTTGCCACTCAGTAATAATTTTTACGGGGTGCCCCAGGGGCGCCTCTGTTCCCTGTTATAAGATGTCACAATCTCTGGGATACAGTATTGCTGTTCAGCTTGACTTCTCATTTCTGTTGCCTGGAGCTGTGCTGCTCTCAGGAAACCGTATCATATAAATCGAGGCATCTCTGGGCATTGTATACACATATATAATTTATCTATTTTTTTTTTTTAATATTTTATGTATACTTTTAAAAGCCGCGTGCTGCTATTGCGTTTTTCTCACCTCCAATTATTTTTGGAGGTGCCCGAGGGCCATATTTAACCCGGTTTTCCACTGCAGCCAGACTGAAGTGAGCCGGGCTGCACCGGTACCGCCGAGCAGAGAATTTGCCCCAAAATAGCACTTTAGCTACGTAACGGCCCGGGTTATTTTCCGGAGGAATTTGGCAGCCTCACCCGGTGCTCTTGGTGCTTTGGTAGCTGTGGCAGTGGACAGGACCTATAAGAGGATCCGAGCGCAGCGTCTGGCTTAGCAACGGATTCTGCATGTGCAAATTATCTTTATGTCTCTGTCCCCACCTGCAAAATGAGGTTCATTATCTTCTGTTTAAAATATAATCTCCTCTGAATATAGACAGCCTTTTTCAACGCGTACATAAAACACCCTGCGTGATAGGGCCCTGATCTCTGCAGGGACCTCCACTTCCATCCTGATATTATTTATATATGGGAGTTTTTATAAGACATTTGAAGGACTCTGGAGATTAACCATCCTTTTGTGCGATACCCGATATTGCATTTTCTGTCACGCTGACAGTCCCTTCGTTCTGGGCAAGCGAGGACCGTGTCAGCAGCCAGGCAAACCAGCCCAGGTCTGCTCCCTGGCTCCTCGGAGGGGAAACGGAATAAATTCTCCAAGATTATTTTAATCAAGAGGGGTGGGAGGGAGGGACAGACAGCCCTGAACTAGCCCTGGCTAATTGAGCCCATCCCCAGCGTTTGGATCCGATTTCTCGATGCCTTCGTCTGGGTGGGTGCAATGGGTGCTCTTAAATCAGTGCAGGACCCTCATTTCTCTGGGTGCTCTTAAACGATGGGGGTTTTGTATGCGAAAGGTACAAAACTGTGCCCGGGGCGGGGGGGACTTGGTTGGTTTCAAACCGGTTTGGTATCAGATGGCAGAGTTTCCACGCGAGGTTAATTCTCCCCATTAACTCCATCTGACTCCGTGCCCGAGCCTGGTTGGAGCCTGCAGTGCCTCGTGTCACGCTCACGGTTAATAATTGGTATTGGAAAGCTTTGGGGTATTTGTGCCTTTCAGAAATCCTTCAGTCAAGGGGAAAAAAAAAAAAAAAAGAAAAAAAAAAAAAGAGACAATTTAGATGAATCTTGGGCAACATTTTGGAAAGAGCAGGCACTGCCTTTCCTTCATGGATAAAATGATGCGAGGGGGATAATTCCTGTGTTTTTCAGATGGTTCCTAGGGCTCTGTAGGTGACTGGTGCGTGGCGAGAGCTGTGGAGCTGATGCTTGTTCAGCTCGCTCTATAAAAGGTCATGCAGCTCACTCTGTATAAACATATTGCAAATATTTAGTTAAAGTGGGAATGCTTGTAAAGAAGCAACTGGATGTTTTTCGTTTCTCTTGTCCCTCAGTGCGTGTGTGTGTGTCTGGTCTCTGCATATGAGGCTGTAAAAATTTGACAGGCTTGTCTTCTGGTGGGGATGTAGTGGCTGAGAGTCAGTCACCTATCCCAACCAGGCTCAGAAATTGTTAATTCAGGAGCCAGACAGCTGTATCTGGTCCAGGGAGATGTGTTTATCAAGCGTATGTTTAGCTTCATGAGCTTATTCTGCAAAGGATGCTGAAATACCTTTTTTTTTTTTCCCCTAAGTTAGAGAAGTGTTTTGTGTTTTGGCCTTGGGGCAACGTTGCTGGTTCTGGGTCCCAGGAGATAACTTGATGCTTGCCCTGTCTTTGAGGATGGGTGCTGTGATGTGCTTGTGAGACCCAAATTCTCAAAATTGACCCAAAATCCCCATTCCCCAAGCTAATGCCATCCCAGCAGAGGAAACGTGTGCCTGGATGTTTCAAAAGCTGCAGAGTTGAAGTGGTGACTGGACCTGGCTGGTACCAGCACCCTGTTAAGAGGAGGGGCATCACTTCCCATAAACACTGGGGTCCGTTTCTCCCCTGTTTTTGCCAAAGATGTTTTGTGAGACTGTGCCAGCTTCACACAATTAAAGAGATTTAATTGATAGGCGATCAGAGAGACAGGTGAGTCAGCCAGAGACAGGGACCTCTAACCCATCAACCCCCTTCCAACGACCAAGGGGGTGCAGTTCTTCCAGCTCTTTCTTTTTCCCAGAATATTACAGTTACAGGGACCTTAAGAGCCCCTCTTTTTTTATTTTAATACATTTCTATTCCTACCACCCGTACCCCGTGTGACAGTAGGGGAGCAGAGATGTGCCCAGGGCTGTTGGTGACACGGTGGCAGAGCAGATGTTGGAGCCCAGTCCCCCCAGTTCCAGTCTGGTGCTGGCCCCAGCAGACCGTGCTTCCTACCCATCAGGTTGGAGCTGCTCATGCGAGGCCACGCTGAATTCCAGCTCCTGATGAATCGCTTTCTTCCCAGCGACACAAAACGCACACTTTAGGCAGAGCACGGGTGACTGGGTTTGTGGAAACTTTCTAGAGCTGGAGTAACTCTAAAGCAAGCTGTAAATATCTTCTGGGTAATGTTTAAAGATGCCCGGGTGGCACTGTTAAATATTAATCCAGCCGTATTTCTTTGTTTTGCCAGTTTATACCCACAGCCAGGGCTGGAAGCCACAGGTGTGCTGTGCTGAGGCAGGTGAAAAATGTATCCCCGAGCTGTGGTGACATTCCTGTCCCCGTCCGGGGGTCACTCTGTGGCCCGGGCCCTGAGTTGGCTTCTGCTCAGTGCCCTGCAGGTATTTTATACCTGGGGAGATCAAACCAGGAGGAATGTTTACTGCACCCTTCCCTTCCTGCCAGAAATGTGCAGCTTTGATTTTTGCTTTAATCCGGGTTTTTCCGAGGGGGCAAAGTTCATCACTTGTCATCACTCATCCCACCTGCCTGCGGGGTCCTGCTTTTTCTCTGGCTTTTTTAATCTGTTGGGCAGTTTCAGCCAAGTTTAACAGAAGTTCTTTTAAAAGATTTAATCTCTTACAATTTCTGTGAAATTCCACGTCTGACAGAGAAGAGGGAATGAGTCAGTGCCTTGGCTTGGCACAGGGACTGTGGTCATCAGGTTTGGGGCTTGTAGGACCCCAGGGGACCCCAGGGCGGCCAGACTGTCCCAGTCTTGGGGATGACTTTGGGCTACAGTCTCATCTGTGGGCATCCATCCACCCCAGGCACCATCCATAAGTATCCATCCACCCCAGGTCCCATCCCAAAGCATCCATCCACCCCAGGTGCCCTCAGTGGTCATCCACCCACCCCAGGTCCCACCTGTAATCATCTGTCCACCCCAGGGCAGCTCAACCAACATGCTTTTCCTTACAGGCCCTTGGACCTTGTGTGTGCTCGAGCTGCTGGGAAGCTCCCTGCAGTAAACACCTCTATAAAAAATAGTCTCAGGTTTTGTTTTCAAACGGAAAATGAAAAAATTCAGGTTGGAGAATTGGTGGGATGGAGAGAGATTATCTCAGGTTGAAGCCCTTGACCCAGACTTGCTTGTTGTATGAGTTTTGGGGTTTTGGCTTTTTTTTAAACTCCAGAACTTTTAAATTAAATCTTTACAAACCCGAAAAGCTGCCATTTCCCTTTGCAATAAAACCTCGCCGCTCCTTTTTTTTTTTTTTTTTTTTAAAAAAAAAAAAAGAAAATGGATCTTTCTGGCAAATAGTTCGTAGCATGGATTAATCTTTGTATTAAAAGCAGGGGAGGTAAAACGGCCAGATGTTTCATTTCCAAACAGGTCACAGTGCAAGAGCAGTAAACTTCTTCATGTGCGATGTCCTGCGCTGCCAGCCTGCGAGGGGGGGCTGCATCGATCCCCCCCCGAGCTGTGACTCTCTGCTGGATCAATGGCCACCAACAGAAAAGTCACTTAGTGCCCATGACACGGGCTGTGTCGTTAGGACCTATCGTGTCAAGGAGCCTGGTTTTATTAACTCTGTAATTACCTGTTAAGCCAAATCGGCCAATTTTATTGCTCATTTTCTCCTACCTGGGCTTGGACCTTTGCCTCCCTATTAGAGCCCTGGGCATCCCCTCATTTTTCTCCTCTTCCTCCGGGGTCCTGTGCGTTATTCACCATTTCTCAGGCTGGGAGTGTGATGATTGGAGCACTTCCCTACCTGCCCTGGAGAGGAGCTCCCCGTCCAGCCTGGTGCCTCCCCTTTGGGGAAGCCGGTTTCCCTGGGAGTCAGCCCAGCCTGGTGGACTCCTTTCCCTCAGCCTGATGCCTGAAGATGAGCTCTGAGCAAAGTCTGGTGATGGGAGAAGAAGGAGTTTTGTAGGAGGCTGCTTAAAGGGTCTTCTTCCTGCTCTTCACCTTGAGAGCCCAGAGAATAGGGTGGGAATGTCTTCTGTGGGACAATATTGGCACATGTTGGTGTCTCTTGGCCTTCCAAGGCTGGTTATAATTATTGACACGTTCCTTTGAACGTCTTCTTTTCTTCTACTCTTGAGGAAGAGGAGGCCAGGGAGGGAGTCCAAGGGTGATGAACTGCTCTTTCCCCCTCGAATGTCTTTGCAGGATCTTGGGAAGTTGATCCCCAGCACGGCTTGGGGAGGGGGGCAGCTGGGGGGTGCAGGATAATGGCCCCTCGTGCTCTGGGGGACGTTAATGACTGCAAAGTGGTCAGACGGCTCCGGCAGCGCTCTGGGCAGTAATGGAGACAGGGAAATACACGGGAGAGAGTCGTGGTATTGGTTAACTCACTAATCCTTGCTATTAACTGTCCCAGCGGAGCCGTACCTTGGGGTCCAGGGGGGACAGATGGGGGGGTGTCCACTGGTGTAGCCTTGGAAACTACAGTTCTTGGGGAGGGCAGGTTGTTGAGTAAAAGGGACTGTTTAAGAAATCCATGCAGGGGAATTCACTAGCTTATTATCAAGTATAGCATCTAGAAAATCAGATATTTTTATCGCTAATCTGAGCTTTGGGCATTTGAGAGGACAGAGGAGCTGCAGGCCTGCTGTCATTTATGGATGAGCTAATTCTTGCTGTGCTGAAATTAGATGTTAAAGTAGTCCCAGCTTATACCCAGCGTGCATGCAGAATTCCTGTTATGGAGCCAGCTGTGCAGATAGAAAATGTGGGAGCCCAGAATTAAATTTGTCCTTCAGACCCAAGAGATTGGACCAAGATCCTGTAAACAGCCTTCTCCATGAAGGGCAGCCTGCCTGATGCTGGCTTTGAGCATTTGATCTTTCCCTGGGTGCTCTGGCCTGGCAAAAAAAGAATATTAAAAAAATAAAAAGAGAGCTCTGGTGATGCTGAGAAAACCTTGTTAGGGAGCTGGGGGGTTCAGTCAGTTAATTCCAGGAGCTTCACGGTCTGGGAGTGTGGTAGTGCAGGAGGAGGAGGATGGAGACACCAGGAAGATGCTTCTAGGAGGTGATGGACTGATCCTGGAGCTGTGTGGGCTCCTATGTGCCCATGGCCACTGTCACTGTGGGAGTGAAGAAGGCTGGATGTGCCCCTCTGCTCCTCTGTCTCCTCTTTCATTAGTGTCTACAGACACCTTTTTCCTTGTGCTGCCCGAGTCCTCTCATGACAGCTCTTCTTTTCGCAATGAGAAGTTGGACTGTGCTTGTGCTTGATTCAGGAGTAACTGTGGCATTAGGTGGAAGTATTTATAGATCATAGAATGGTTTGGATGGGAAGAGACATTTAAAGTCCATCTAATCCAACCTCCCTGCCGAGAGCAGGGACATCTCCAGCCAGACCATGTTGCTCAGAGCCCCGTCCAACCTGACCTGGGATGTCTCCAGGGATGGGGCATCTCCCACTTCTCAGGGCGACCTGGGCCAGTGTCTCACCACCTTCAGAGTGAATAATTTCTTCATTATGTCTAATCTTGACCCCAGCTTTGTCACTAGTGTCACTGGCTGGTTCTACAGGAACATGGGGCTTTAGCAGAGATGGCTCTTAAAGCTCCCAAGAGTTACTTGGGGACTCCCCTTGCTGACCATAGCCAGGGGGGGTGGGTGCTCAGTCCAGGGGGCTGGCGGGGAGTGGGGTGGCCCCGTGCACCCACAGCCCCTTCCCAAGCAAGGAGGGGGCTGCAGCCGGCGCTGAGTAAGCTGGCTGTGGAATAACCCCCTCGCTGCCCACCCTCGAGTGTTTACTCTGAGCATGTTTTAGCGCTGCTGGGGTCATTGCCACTGACCCGGGGACTAGTCTATCTAGCACTAATGTCAAGAGACTGACATCCATAAAAAATTAACAAACTCCCGTTTACCTACAGACTGCTCCTTGTCTCAGGGGCAGGATGGGAAGAAGACAAGAGCAACAGCAGCAGAAATGCCAGAAGGGTGTCCAGGGCCAAAACCAGGGCGTGCGCTCCCAGGGAAAGATGAAAACTTCCAAAGATTGTTTACAGAGCTCCTGGCTTAATGATGAGAAGGGATTTCTTTTCTTTTTTAGTTTTAAATCAGCCATGCCTGTGCTTTGCAAACTGGAAATTAGGGAGAAATGCAATCAAGACCTGAGGAAGGGCAGGGTGGTGTGGTGCTGCTGGAGCCGTGTGGTGCTGCTGGAGCAGGTGGGCTCCATCCTGCCAGAAGCCCCTTGGGCATCTCCAGAATCCCTTGGGACAGAGTCCCACCAAGATCTGAGCCTTGATGGGAAGCCCTACCTTGGGGACAGCCCAAGATCATGATTTCCCTGGCCTAATTTTTGCATTTTGGGGTCACTCATCCCCTTCTCTCCCCCTTACGCAGCGCTGCTGAAGGTCACTGCCCGCTTGCACGTGGGCTCATTTTTAGGATTTATAACCTGTAACCTCATCCAGGGGCTATGGGACCCCAAGGGTTCACCCCACACCAGTGTGGTCCCCCATAACAGCTACCTTCCTCAGGCTGGCATCCCCCCGGGCACTGCCAAGGCACAGCATCTTCCGTGGGAGGAAGAACAAGCCCTTAATTTCTCTCCTCCTGCTATGGTGACCATTACCCTGTGCCGAGCTCCCACGCTGGGTCTTCCCAGCCCTCCCCTTCCCCTGGCTTTAATGGGTCTCCTCCTGGAAGCTGGTGGTGGTGGGGGAGAAGGTTTCAGCAGGGCTGGGTTTGTAGAGTGCTCTCAATGGTCTGTAACGTGCAAGCAAATCTCAGCTATAATGTAAAGCGTAATAAGCAGTTTGCAGGCTATGAATCTGCAATTAAAACAGTTATAGTTAATTTAAATAGTAGAAAATGAGGTTGATTTAATGCTTATTGATTTGGTAATGGGCACCGGCTGCATGTGACCAACTGACTCTGGGTCACAGCGACTCTCATAAAACCCCCACGCTCCTCTTAACAGGTTATTTCTCCCCCCCCCCCCCCCTCCCGGCCCCCGCCTTGCCAGCCCCTTCTCACCCATGTATCCCCCCCCCTCCCCAAAATGAAATACAGCCCATCCTTAGGCACCGTGACCCTAACGGTCGTTTGGAGGCCACTGATAGTCATAAGAGGGTTCCCCTGGCCCTCAGGGCTTTCCATCCAGCCCCCCCCTCTTCCCCCCCTTCCTGCCCAGTAATAACAAGGGTCGTTACTGGTGGAAAGTCCTTCCTTGCATGTCAATGGTGGCCAGAGCGCGCCGATTGTCAGCAGCAATGCTAAAAATGACTGTGTTCAACATTAAAGCGGTGTGTTTTTAATTAAAATTGATTTTGGACTAAGTCCCTAACTAGTGTTTCTAATGGCTGCCATTTTTTTTCCCCCTGATTGCAAAAACTTGAAGTTTTAAAAATACAGAAGGAGGAGGGAGCGATGGGCTGTTGGGAAAGGGGGGAAGGAGGGAGGTGGAGCGACGCGGAGCAGCTGCCTTGGATTTCAAGTGTCAGAGCCTGACGGGGACAGGAAAGCTCTGCTTTTGTAACTCAGCCCCACTTATTGCCCTTCCCCAAGTTTTTCCATCACCGAAGGGCCAGGTTTTTGGCTAGTGGAGGAGATTTATTTAAACCCGTGCGAGCTGGAGCATCAAACCCACAGATCTAATGTTACGCTCTTATTTCTCTTTTTATTAATTAATTTTTTGGCAGAGTCTTTATCAGGGTTCTTTTAATTATCAACCCTTGGTACAACGTTAATCTTGTGAATACACTGAAGTTAATTCTTGGGTTATTATGTGGTTTAGCCTGCGGGAACCAAAGCTCAGTTGTAATTTGCTAATGAAAGTCGGGATTTCTCTAAGGTGCCTGTGGGTGTCGGATCCTCACTCCCAGGTAATCTGGAGTGGGATTCTGCACCTTCATCATAAAATGCAATTCCAATCCTCTTCAAATAAATAAAGGGGAGGTTTTTCTGACCCTCTCAGGTGTGCTCAGCCTGCAGAGGAGCGAATGCAGTCGTTGCAAGGACAGCTTTGTGGGCACCAGCAATCGGTGCCGGCGTTTGTTTTTAAATGTTACTCATCTAAATGAAGCAGAAAACTCAGGAATTTCGTGTGGCCAAATGTATCTGAATGTCAATCCTTGTTCCAGAGTTTCCTGGGGAGGCGGGAGAGAAACCCCCAAACTTCTAGGAGTGGGTGTCAAAGGGTGGTTGAAGCAAAGGCGGCTTCATTTTGCCATTTTCCTCCTTGATTTTAAGAGAGTTTTAAATGGCAAACCAGTCATTGAAGGCCACCGTTTTGTGCCCATCGCCTCTCGACTCAGGGTCGAGGATTTCTCCGCAGTTCAGCGCTGCTGCAAATCTTTGACTAATTGCTAGAACGTGTTAAAACCCACTCAGAGGCTGCTGCTGGATCCCCGCACGCTCCCGGGCTCGAGCATCCCTCTGGCCGCGCTCCGGAGATCTTCAGCCACTAATTCACTATTAAGAAGATTCCCTGAAGAATCAAGACCCTCTGTGGTTTCCATCAAAGTGGAAATACACCGTTCCATGGTCCAGCCCCCACCCGGCTGATGATTTGCCTAAAATCCCTCACGGATGTAGTTTACCCGTAATCGGGCAACTCGTCGTTCTCAGCTTGTCCCTTAAGTGGTACCAGCGGCATCTTATTGTCCCCAGAGCAGTGTGGGCTCTGCCAACTGCTGACTGGGGACCGGGGACAAGATGAGATGGATAAACCCTCCTGGGGGAAAGGGAGGAAATAAAGGGCCGGATTATTTTCTTAACCACCACGAAGGAAATTCCGAGTACAATTTAGTTTCAGTCTCTGCGGATCTGTGCGGGCTCAAGTCAGTCCAAAACTTGCTCCTCTGTTTTGCTCAAGCGAAATCCTCCACCTGGGCAGAAAGAGTTAAGTTTTGAGCTCGTACAGAGGGAGAAAGGGGGAAATATGCCATACTGCAAGCTTGGATAAAAGCAGAAAAGATGCAGATGGGTCGGTCTTGCAGGAGGCATTCTGGAGACGGGCCAGCTGCATTTTCCACATGCCGTAGGAGTTTAGTCTTCGGACAGATGGGACTCTGGGGTCACCCAAGAAAACTCCAGTGAAAAGGTTACCTTGTAGGAGCATTAGACACACTCCTCACCAGAGCACAGGGGTCAGGCACACTCTACTGTACAGCCACCGTGCTAGAGAAAACAAACAGCCCGCAGCCTGCAAAATGTCAGGGACTGTGGGAAGCGACTTTAAAAAAATAATTAAAGGCCCCTGGAAGGTTTTCCTGGACATAGAGCAGGCTGGAGGCACCCGAAGTTTCTCTCTGCCTCCCGTTAAGAGGAGTTATAAGGCTCCCTTGTGTTCTTGGTCCTCACGCAAGGAAGGTTGTGTGGGGAAAGAGGGGCTGAGATTGAGATTCGATTTCTCTCCTGGCACGGAGGAAAATGGGCTGAGTGCTGGGCGTTTGAGCTGCAGACTCCTTTCTGGGCTTACACCTTGGGAAAGGAGGAAAATTCGGAGGCTTTAGCCCCGAGGTGCTGCCTCTGCCCTGGCTGGGCTGGTTCCAGCGTGGGGGGTTGTGAAAGTGGCATTGAGGACTCGGGCTTTGGCACCCGGTGCCATCTCTCGGCGAGTCAAACAGATGTTTCCTCATTTAGCTCCACGAAGCTTGTCCCTCATCCCAAGAGGGAAATTAAAATGGGCTCGGGACAGGCAGGGCTCTGTTTGCTGCAGCCGCTGAAAAGGGAGATGAAAAGCTTTATTTCCCTCCTCCCCCCCCACTTCCATGTTGTGGGCTTGGCATCTGTATTTATTTACTCATTTTATTTTTAGATGGAATGAATCATCTCTTTGGGGCAGGGGGCAGAAAATCCCTCTCCATGCTGCCCCTTCCAACTCCGAGCACACTTTGTTGGTTTGTATTCATTTTACCAGCAGAATTCAGGGTCTTTTTAAGCTACTGGTTCAGGCAGAGTAAATGTGTATAACAACAGTGTATTTGTAGCAATTTTTGAGTTTTATTCTTTTTCATCTGTAGTCTTGGACCTCTTAATAGATGTTCCTTGTGATAAACGTGATGAAGGAGGAGGAATAATTATTATCCTCCCCTTTTCAGTTGGGGAAACTGAGGCAGGTGTAGGCACTAGTGGTTTGCAGCAGAGTGACAGAAAAATGAAGATATTGCTGAAATTCTGGTTCTGTTGAGACAAATCTGGATGTCTCCAGACCCCTGATTGCACCTAAATCTCCTGGTCCAAATCTTGTTAAAGTCAGTAATAAAAACTCTCATCATCTGCAGGCTTTAGGCTCAGGCCTCGGTTACGAGGTTAAAAAACAGCAAGACTCTGGTTTCCCTAACCTTTGTGCTGCTTAATTTTGCTCTGGATTAATAGGTTGTTCTGCTCTATTAGCAGCAGGGCTCGTTCACTCTTGCCTCATTTTGCTTGGAATAATAAGGCCAAAAAATTATGCCTCGGCAGAAGAGGGGGGGGCAAAGAAATGGAATCAGGATTTCACGTCCTCTGATAAAAGAGCACGGAACAGCACGGCTGTTCCCAAACGGGACCGGGAGGGAGGTTTAGTGTTTATTTGGGTTTAGAAAATAAAATAAAACGGCTTTGGGAAACACAAAGAGAGGCGAGATTTGCCTCTTCCCTTTTGTTGCGGGGCGCGGGGTCCGGGAATGCGGAGCTCGGTACCCTCCGTTCCCGGGGCTGCCGTGGCGTGTCATGGTTTTCTCAGGCTTGGGGAGAATGCTGGGGGTTTCGGGGGCTCTTTGTGAAAGGCGAGCTGTCGCCTTCCTTCCCCGAATGAATTCCCCCTCGCCTTAGGGCCCATAACCCAGCGGGCAGGGTCATGGCTGGTTTAGATGGTGCTCGCTCTCTCGCTCTCTCTCTCTCTCTCTCTCTGCGAACCAGCGGAGTGATGTCTGCGTTTCGGGAAAAGAATGTGTGTTAAAAGGACTAATGGTCCGACTGTCCATCAGGCCGGGCAGCCCTCGAGGTCATCCGGCGGTCAAAACCAAATCATTCCAGCCTGTTCCTGATGCTGATGGCTGCCCGCGTGGAGTTCACTGCCTCGCATCGCTCTGGTACCCCGCGAGAGCGAGCGGGGTTGGTTTTAATTAGTATTTTTAGGAGGACACGGGGAGAGCAATGTTTTCTCCTTGGCAACTGGATTTGCATAGAGGCTTGCCTTGGAGGGCCGGGCTGCGAGGGTCTGAAGCACACGCAGGGTTCATCTTTGCTTTAGAAAGAAAGAAAGAAAATTAAACCTCCCCGGACTCCTCACTGATGAATAGACACTGGGATGGATTCTGACCTCGGGGCCAGCACAAACGCAGGGGGAGTTTGGGAAGGCTGGGACTTGTGAGCAGAGGAAGAAACGATTCATATGGGAAGAGAGAAGGGAACGTTTGGCGCAAAGAAAGTATTTTTCTGGGAAAAGAGACTTTGCTCCGCTCTGCCCTGGGTAAACACGAGCGAAAATGCTCTGTTGTTGGATGGGGAAGAAACTCTGATGCTAGATTTGGGAGAGGAGATGGATTTGGGGGCTGGTGGGTTAGGAAAAAATTCTGCTTTCTGTCTTCTGGGTGGTGCTGGCCTGGGGTTTTTCTGCGTGGCCTTCGTTGCCCTCTGCCGACGGCGGCCGAGGGGCGACCGGGTGGCCGAGCCTGGACGGATGCAGGTGGTGGAGCTGGAGCCGAGGTGGGAGCCAGGATGCAGGGCTCATCCCGGGGGGTGGAGATGCTTGAAACCATCCCAGCATCGCCGTCCAAATTTTGCAAATGGCAGCAATTTCTGCAGCGTCCAAACTCCCGCAGCCAGACTGTTTAGTACATTTAGAATCCTGGCTCTGGTTAAAAACGTTTATATTTTAAAATCATCCCTAATAAAGTCCAGTTTAAATTAACAAAACTGCAGAGAGAGACATCTCATCTTCTCCCGACTCCAATTTCAAGTTCTCAGGCTAAATTATTTTCCCCTGGACGGGGAAGAGAGTCGGACCTGAGGGGCTCGTTATGCTTCTTTCGCTACTTCATCAAAATCAGACAAAGCACATCGCTGCCCAGACCCCGTCGATACCTCCCACCACGGGCCCAGACAGTCCCAGTACTTGAAACTGGATGATGCAAAGGACCATTCCCACCAGTACACGCAGGATCAGGTCCATCCTGGCTCTGACCAGTGGAAAAGGCGTTAACTAGAGGAACTGGAAGATGCCCCAAAATGAAAGCTAGAGATAACGCTCCAGTTCCGACAGTCTCTTCCAAGCACCTCACAAGGTTTTCCTCTTGGGATCAAAACCTCCCTTTCCTGCTCAGTTCTAAATCAGATCATTCTTTTTCTTCTATTCTTAAACATTTCCTTAAAAATCCCCTCCTGCCTCCCCACCTTATCTTTATGGCATTGCTGCTTTATTCCTTACACCGTTTCCCAGATAAGACCTTGTCCCAGACTTTGGGAGCATTTTCCATCCTTTAGCCCATCTTGTGAAGTCCCCTGATTGCACAGGGACACCCTTTGGCAGCAAAGGTGTTGGGTAAACTGTGAGTTCATTGCTGTATTCAATTGATTCTTTAAAATTTATGCTTAATTACAAAATGGATTAGAATACAGCACGACCTCTTCTTGTAAAAGGCATTGCATTAGTTATGATTAAAATCGAATGACTGACTACGCTGGAATTACATGGAAGAAAGTCCCAGAGCGGTAGTAGTAGTGCTTGGTCTCCTCTAGTGCCCGTGTTACCTCATGGACTCTTCAAATGTCCTTCTAGAGCACTACATAAATGGAAATTGTCCATTAAATTCTGTGAATTTGGTAATTCCTGTGTCCCCATTCTCCATGACACCTGCAGAGTCCAAAGCCAGAGGGAGGTCTCCAGATCTGCTCTGGGTTATGAAGAGCTTGAGCTTCAGACTCTCATCCATTGGGGTGGCCACAGTCACCTGCTCTTCTCCTACTTGTGACACTTTAACCATAAGACGTTCTCCGCTTCCTATTCCACTTTGTAAGGGAGCTGTAATGGTTGCACCCTGCCTCCCATTTTTAATATCAGCCCTCTCTCATCTCATGGTGCCACAAGACAGGCCACTGGAAGTGGACATGGACTAAAAAGGCCAGGTTGTCTTAATATTCGGGCTTTTTGTCCTCTGTGGAACTGAGAAGTGTTAGTTTCCAACTTTCTCTTCAACCATGGCTTCTACACCATTGCTTAGGCAATGGCCAAGATCCTCAGGAAGTCTTGTAGCTTCAGAAATTGGGACTCCAAAGGTAGCAGGAGCCAAATGTGCTGAGTTGGCAATGCTGCTCATCCTGAGGAACCTGGGGATGGTGTGAGACACTGATCCAAAGATCTTCTCTGAAGCTGCCCCTGTTGGGGAGGATAGGGATGAACAGGCCAGTCCCAGGACTTGCTCCCAGCCAGGTGGAAGAATTGCCATGTTTTGTGGACAAATCTCCTCACTAGCACCAGTGGCTGAGATCTGGTGGTGAGGATGTAGCTTTCTTCAACAGCTCAGCCTCTTGGGCATCTCCTTTGTCAGGGCAAGCCCTGGCAGGTCATAAAGAGCAATGCTGTGGCAGGAAGATGAGGTGCCACCATTTTAATTGGATCCATAGCGGGTGAGGGAGACCTTTCCTGTGATACCTGGATGTAGGGTTACTTTGCAGCTTGGTTTCAGAGGATGTTCTGCCACCTCGGCCACATGCAAGCCCCAGAACATCCTGTTATCCCATCAGCAGTTTTCTGATCTTCTGGTTCTTGATATTTTAAATGATATTTTAAACTGTCAAATCGGCTAACCTGTGCTGTCTGTCCAAGGTTGCACTTTGTCTTCAAGAGTCTCCAACAACCTGCTATTTTGGGAAGGGCACAGAAATGTTGGGCAACTAAAAGATGCTTAATCAGCTTCTTTACCAAATATTGTTGAAAACACTTGTTTGGACTGTACCATTAATGACACCGTGGAAGATATGGAGCTTGTGGGCTCTGTCACAGTGTAGTTCTGCAAGTGGATATATTTTCTTGCGGTTTAAAACAAGATTAATAGTTAAGATTGTTGGTTTCTGTTTGAACTCTGCTGGTGAGTTGGAGACGGGAGCGGAACATGTTTTTGCCTTGGTTTGCTCATTGATTAAACTGGATGACAACGTTCAACATTCCTCCTCCAACTCTCCCTTTCCCCAGGAACAACTTGTGAACGGTTCTACCGTGTTTTGATTTGCTCTGGCAGGAGCTGCTAAATGTAAGGAAAAATTCCTGACTGAAGAGCCTCTGCTGTGGAAATCCAGGTTGTCTCTGAAGACTTACCCAACCTTTCCTGGCCCCTCTTCTAAAAATAGAAGAATATTTGTTCTATTTCTGCACTGCTGCATTAATAGGATACTTAGTTCTGTGGTTTTTCCTCAATCCCTGTACCACGGCTGCGCTATTACATTTTCTAAGCTCTAGTATAGCAATTTTGGGATTGTTGGATCAGATTTGAGACCCAACGTGTAATTCTCCCCTGGATCCCCTCCTCACTCCTCAGCCCGTTTCTCGCCGTGCTCCGTCTGCTCCCTGCTCCTCTCTGCTCATCCCTTCGGTTCAGGCTCAGGAACAGTCGTCGGAGCGATTGGTTCTTGGTCTCAACTGAGTAATTTTGAGCAAATGACTTTGCCTCGCTTTCTCTATCTGTGAAACGGGATTAATGCCATTAAGCCTTCTCCTATAAAGAACCCTGAAACCTCTGCATAAAAGCCCCACACAAGAGCAAACACTGTGTAATCCCTGGGCTGCCGCTTTGGCTGCTCTAACGGATTTGCAGTGGGAACCCATTTTTCTCAAAAACATCAACCTGTCATTCTTTGCCCATTTGGCAAATCCTGGAAGTTGTCCTGCTCCAGAGAAACACAACTGGGTTTGCTTAAAAACATCGCCTCTTGCCACCCATTCCAGGACGAGAATATGTAATGAGCTTCCAGCGAGTCTTCAATCTTGCCCTCCCTTGTCAGCCGCAGGTTCCACTAATTAAAAAAATGAGTGAAGTTGCTTTCCAGATAATGGAGGTGGCTCTGTTATTCTTCCTTTAACACTTGTTCTTCTCATCACATGGTGGTTATTATACGTGTGGTATATCTTTCCCCTCTGTCAGTCCATTTACCTGTCTCTTCTTGTCTTCGGTGACAGATCTATATTGTCAAGTATGTCCTCGTGCTCCCTCCACTTTCCACTCTGACGTCCACTAGTCTATTCAATTAGGCTGAATTGGGAGTATAATTTACTGACCCCTCTCTCTCCTTAGCAGGTAAACTAGAAAATCATATACATGCATCTCCCGCACTCGCTGACCTTGGAAGGCAAATTTAAGAGGATTTATTGTTGTCAGCTGCAGGCAAATATTGAAAACGTTACATTTTGTCTGAAGGGGGATGCCATGATGTTTGCGGGCGTGCATTGTTTAATAACATTTCACTTAACTCACTATGATTAATCCAATTGATATTAATTACATCGCAGTATAGGAGCGGGGACCGTAATACTTTTTCATATGGGTTTCCACCGATGAATCATTTTCCACGTGGCATTTGCTAATGGGCCCTTTTTAAAAACATTAACGGATAGTTAGAAGAGGAGGAAACGGGAGCGATGGCAGCGCCGGACCCGGCTCTCGGTGCCTTGGCGACCTCCAGGCTCCCCTTTTCATTTTTTAGGCAACGATTGTCCAAACCTTCAGATCCATCACTTTATTCGAACGGTATAAAAAGCCGGCAGATCTAATTTCCTTTCTTTGACTCTCTTTATTAGGGTATTGGTTATATCTCGTGTCCCCGCAGACTGATATTTTATTAGCCGTTAACAATGATCTGATAGAGGGAAAGAAGTTAACGTTTCGAGATGTTATTTATTTTTGTGTGTTTGTTCCTGGGCGAGGGTTGTTCTTCCCCCTCCCTCCCCGCCTCTCCCGGTTTTGGACATTTCCAGCTGAGAAGCCTCCTCGGGAAATGTCGCCACTGCCACCTGCCTGCGGAGCCGGGACTGACACGCACCCGCCGGGGCTCTGCGGGGTGCGGGATGCTGCGGGATGCTGCGGGATACCTGCGGGACGTGGGGTGCCGGGTGCTGCGGGGTGTGGGATGCAGGATGCTGTGGGGTGTGGGATGCAGGATGCTGCGGGATGGGGGTGGGCTCTCTGTGGAAACCCCACCCTGTCTCTTAGCTGGGGGGGGAGGGGGGGGAGAGGATATTTTTTATTTTTAACTGACATTTAAAAACTCCTCCAGGATGCAGATTTATAAATACCTGCCCAATTAGGATGTTAATTTTATTCCTCGCTTCCCCAAGCCCACCTATGATTCCCCTCCTCTCACAGCAGACTATAATTTTTTATTAGGAGTGAGATCCTCAGCTTCGGGCCGTGGTTTGAGATATACATCCCCGGCCATATATCACCTCGCTCCCAGATAGCTCCTTTCTTGTTCATATTGACGTCAATGGGAATTTTGCCACCGACTTAAATGGGAGCAGGATCAAGCCCGAAATGATTCAGTGAGGGGATGACAAAACAGTGAGGTGTGGGGAAGGAGAGACCGTAAACACAGCCGTGAGATGACACGGTTACTTGGCAATGGCCCGTGCCCAGCGCGCTTGAACTTTTTGAAAATTTATGGTACCATTGTATAAAATAAATGACTCATCATATAAAAGGGAAATAGTCTCCAGGGATCCGCTTCTCGTGGGCATCGCAGCAAAAAGTAGGTTTTTAAGGATAATGATGAATGAAGGGGTTTTAGTCTTAACACACAAAAAAAAAAAAAAAAAAAAGGGAAGGAAGGAAGAAATGTACAAATACACTTTTTTTTTTTTTGCGGGGCTGGAGATGGAAGCCCTCCCCAGAAATGCCTCTCACTTCTGTTATTTATAAGGCGACGGTTTTCCCAGTTAACAGTTTAAATGAAGGGGCCGTTTCTTAAACGCTTTATTCATATTATACAGCGATTACCAGCTATAGCCATATTCCTTAATAACCTGTTATAAAGCATGTTATAAAATCCATTAGTGATGATGCCAGGAAAAGCTGTTAGAAAGCATAATGCACCGTAATCAGGGCTGCACAAAAGTGACAAAAATGTTTGTCGTTTCATGCCGGGGTTTATATAAGAGCTAAATAATTTATTTTGTGATCAAGGCATTTTGGGTTGATTTTTTTTTTTGTTTTCAAAATGTCCCTTTTTAACATGAAAAATAAACCCATTTCAGCTGCTTAAATATTCTGGGTTTGATTAAAATAAACACTTTTTCTTTTTCCCCCCTCTCTCTCTCGCATACAATCACTTGAGAAAAAAATACATAAATAAAAGGAGCTTTTCCCCCTTCTTTCAAATTTTTGCATAAGGGAATTTTTGAGTGAGATCTTCCTGGGAAAAATTGAGTCGTTTTTCACAAAGCTGGAAGGTACCTGTGCTTCAGGTTTTCTGTACTTGGGAGATATTAGCAGTAGAGGGATTGAAATGGTCTGCTTATATATTTATTACCTGGCTTTGTGGCATGTACACCCCGTTTGCTGGTTTATTTAAATGCCTCCCTAATGTCTTCCCAGCAGCATTTACTGGTTTATGGGGAATCGGTGAAATTGGTGGAGGTGCCAGAAGGAAGCAGCACGCGCTCCTCCGCGCTAACAAAATCCTCCAGCTCCGTGATTTCTTAGGAATTAAGGGCTAAAAATGATACCAGGGACCCACCCGGAGCAAAAAGGGGGTACTGGGGGGCTACAGCCCATGTCCTTATCTCAGTGGGATGGAGGGGTGACCCCCCCACGGTGAAAAGGGGGTTGGATCCTGAGATATGGCTGTGAGCAGGCTCGGATTTGGGCTTGAGGATGTTTGGGGGAATTTGAGACAATTCTAAATCCCCCCCTCCGTTTGCAGGGTTTCTTTGTGGTTACGTGGGGGCTGCACTCTGCCAAAACAGGCTGGGGGAAATATTCTGAATTTAAGTGAATTCGGAATGGGAGAGAGAATGAGCAATCTCGGGGCTGATGTGCAGAAAACACAAGAACAAGCTGCAGGATTAAAAACAGCACTTGCAGAGGAGGCGTCCGTCTAAAGCAGCACATTTTGGGGTTGGTTTAACATCCCTCCTCTTAGGTTTTCTTTGGCCCGATTGCGGCTGCCAAAGCAGCTCTTTCAGCCTGGTTTGGCCTCCGGATTTTGGGATGCTTGTGGGAAGCAGGGGATGGGTATTAGCTGTCGAAAATGGGCTCCAGATTTGCTCTCTGGAAAACGGAGCGCGTATGTCCGGGGGTTTGTGCAAAGAGAACACCCCGGTGTCCCCACACCATTTCACAGGCTGCGGGTGCAGATTAGGTTTTATTGTGTGTGCAAATCCACGGGTCACTCGGAAGCACCGCTTAAAATAATATCCGTGGCAAATTAGTGTATTAGTAGGATTCGTTAGGGCAAGCGAGACTTTGGAGCTAGGACCGGGGAGCGCAGGAGCTCCAGACACGTGTGTGTGTGTGTGTGTGTTTGTGTGTGTCCTGTCACATTCTCATCTCCCCCGTTTGTTTCCAAATCTCTTTTGCTCACTTTGGACTCAGCTCTGCCATCCCTGTTACACAAGCATAAATCTGAAGCAACACGGATGAAGTAAATAGCAATACTCTGGATCCGATCCTTTTTTTAAATGGAAAAAAAAAAGGGGGGGGGTTTCAACTCTTTAAACAACAGTTTTATTTTTATTTTTTAAATTTTTGAGCATTTGTGTGGAATAGTGAGTGGAAGGAAACAGCCCTTTGGACAGAGGTGGGGAGCACTGGGTGCCTAACGATGGGGGCTAACGATGCTCTTAGGATTGAGGGCAGCCGTGAGGTCCTTTTCCATGGAATCATGGAGGTGCTTTACTCTACTTGGAAACCAAGTCCAGGATTTTAAGGAGGTTTTTTTTGCTCTTTTTTTTTTTAATGTGGAGATCTGAACAGCTAAACTCATTACTGCAAAGTAACGCCATGCAAAGAAAGGAGCAGTGGTTTAAACTGTCTTCTCCCCCCATCCCAACAAACCTAAATTCTGTGTGGTTCTTCCTCCTGGAATCAAATGAAAAGATGTTCAGTCTTCCCTTCAGTGGGGAACACGACATCCCACCATCAAATAAACCCTGTCCTCCCCTCCCTGGGCTTTTGGGAGCGAAGGTGAGGGGCAGTTTTGTATTTCCACTTTTTTTGCCTTGCATCTGGCGAGTGAGA
>BJBW01001988.1:0-126090 GCA_004320125.1 Scolopax mira
CCTGGAGGTATTCAAGAGACGAGTTGACATGGTGCTTGTGAATATGGATTAGTAGTGGATTGGTGGCGTTTTGGGTGTGGTGTGGGGTTTGTGTGGGGTTTTTTTTTGTTTGTTTGTGGATTTGGGTTTTTTTTTTGTCTTGGTTTTTGTTTGGTTTGGTTTTTTCTGGTGTTTTTTTCATTGTTTGGACTAGATGATCTGAAAAGGTCCCTTCCAACCTAGGTGATTCTGTGACTTGAGAAATTAAATGCCGATTTAAAAATCAAGGTTATTGCAACCTGAGGAAAACCCCGTGCAGTTGTCACTAAGAGGAAGACACCCACACAAAGGCAATGGCTTAGATTGCTGCAAGTTATCCCACAATTAGAGATCTCAAATTATGGAGGAAAGAAAATAAAAATAAGCCAGACAGGACAACAGTGGTAACAATGCAGCCAAGTCTGGGCAACGGAACTGCTTTGGTGATGAGGGAAAGGGCAGGCCTACTAAACCTAAGAGGAGAGAAAGAAAATGCAAGAGGCTTTCAAACCATATATATCTTGTTTGAAGTCCAACTCCTCAGTAAAATCAGTGAATTTCCTCCTCCCTGGGTCATCCGAGGCTGCTAGAAGACATGAGTCCAACACCACTTCCAGCACTTCACCAACAACTTCTGGACAGGGATGCCCAAAGTACAGCATGCAAATGCTCTCATCAAGGTTACTTGTCTACATTCAAGCTGCTAGCAAAAAAAATCTTACTATTCTGTTTCCTGGCACTGCAGGAGATGCTTGAAGGCCATCTCCTCAGGGCAGTGGAACTTATCAGCAATGCATTCAAGAACAGCTTCATTTTCATCATTACTACTGTGACTGGGTCCCACCTCCCCTCCCACTGAAGTAACTTCCTAACTGCTTTGGCAAATCTTGCTCCTTCAGTTGAAAAGCAGAGAATAGCAAAGGTGGGGAAGGGCAGGAGGAGCAAGCAGTGCTCCATCCTACGTTTCAGAGCCACAGAGACCAGCCAGGACCTCAGCAGGGGGAGAAGTAACATTGCTATGCCTCCACTTTCCCCAGCTCATCTGATAGTGCCATTAGCACAACTGGCTCCCAGCCACCAAAGTGAGAAAAAAGAGCAACTGGATGCTTGTGAGGAATGATCGAATAAAAATTTAACGTCTGCATAAACAGAACAAAACATCTGGCGGGACAACTGTGGTCCAGCCACACATACCGACAGCACCAGCAAGAGCTCCAGCACTGCTCAGCACCGGTGCAGTGGGGAGAAGCCTCGAGCTCAGGCTGGTTCTAAGGCAGACCCTGTAAAGAGTTTTGGGCCACTTCTTGGGAAAGCTCTTCAATTTATTTTAGACTGCTGGCACTCGCCAGAGGGAACTATTGGGAGGCCCATAAAAATCAAGTTTCCTCTCCTAGTGTCAACCGATGAAGCAGTCTTCACTTCCTGACCTCAGTCACTGTGTAGGGCTACTGCCGGCTACTACAGAAAGTTGCCTTGTGACAGTAAGCGAGCTGACACCTAATTGTTAAATTTGACCAAGTGTTTTAATTGAGGGAAGAGTGTCTTTAAAATAAACTCTTAGAAAGCTTTGGCCCACGTTCAGGAAAGCACTTAAGTACAAGCCGTAGACTGTCCCTATTCAGGAAAGCACGTGCTTAAGTGCTTTCCTGAATGCAGATATATTCCTGTCCTGGGGCCTTAAAAGTGCACTTAATAATAAAATTTATTGCAATTTGACTTCACTGTTTTAATGAAATATTTTTTTAGCTGCTTCTTTACGAAGAGTAGAGTCACTTAAATTTTGTATCTATTTAACAACCCTTACTGCTCACTGATTGCATTCCAAGAGACAAACAATCTGTTAATGCTGTTTCGGTTAAACTCTAGGGTTTTTCTTCCATTATCATGAAACTGTCTCCTTTTCTTGAAAAATATCCCAATTAAACCAGCTACCCTGATACAGGGTACCTTGGCCACATACCACTTGAAATAATTTTGCACAGAGTTAGAGATCTTTTGAGTTCATTCTCTGTTGTATACGTAACAAGGATATAACATCAAACTTTGTCTAAACCAACACTCATGTCTGGGGCCTTCACTGAACGACGACATTCAGCCACTGCTTCTACAAATATTAATGCACATGTTATTATACCAATATATATGTCACAAGTCAGACCAAACAGACAATTTTCAACAAAAGAAGATCTTTCCCCTCTAGCCAGTACACACTACCTGTGATTTACATCTCTCACAAGCTACCTCCAATACCTTCTCGCTCCAAATTCCAGATTTTCCTAAGAGAAAGCTGGCGGTGCTGAGCAGAAGGTGAAGACAGTGTGAGCACAGCATACACATCCACATGAAAAACCGGGAGAAGAGCTGGGGAATGCTTTGTCCTACTTAATCACTGCTCCTGCAGCTCCTGAAATGGGAACCTGAAACCTGGGAAATGAGGCCAGAGGTGTCAAATTTGTCAGTACTGCCAGAGCTCAATGAAGTGGGAGGTGATCATTGTCTTTTTGGCCCATAGTTATACCGTATTAGTCCCACATTTCATGACTTACATCAATGGTCTAAGCCTTTTCTCCTGTGGTCCTGTGAAGCATCAGACACTGATCCCAGCTAGAGGAAGAGCGTCAGCACCTCTCATGGGGCAAAAGCCTGATGAAACCCATTTACTGTGTTACTGTAAATCTCTCACACGCAAAGACAAACACTTGCAAAAGCTACGACCAACAGGGACATTCTCCTCAAAACAAAGTAGCAGGGAGAATTTGCGAGTTAGCCACTTTCTCTTGCCTCTATAACACGCAGGGAAGTCTATGTCCTACCTGGGAACCAGCATCACCCAACAGCTGCTGCACTGCTGTGAGGACCCAAGACATCAGTGACACTGCTGATGTCTCCTGCTCCTGGGCACATCTCCCCCAGCAGCTTACAGTTGTAGGTGCTGCTCTTTACTTCTTTGCTCTTAATTTTTTTCCAGGGCAGCTGGCAAGAGTCCTGTGACCTGTGGGACGTGAGAGGAAACTTCTGTGAAGCTTCCTGGACAAAATGCCTATAACCTTGTTGTCTGCGATGGCTCTGAGGGTCCTTGCTAGCTAGTCCCAATGCCAGTTTGCCTTTCTTGCTCAGATTTGGGCTTTTTGTGTGCACCATCACTGCTAATGAAAGTACTAACTGCTGTACCTCAGCTTACTGCTGCTGCACTCCAAGCACACGCAGAAATGCCAAAGCAGTGGAAAAACAGGACATTTAAGTGTATTCGCATAATCTGCCCAATGCTCAGAAATTTAAGTTTTTGAAGTCTGGGGGAAGTCTATGGTCTGGGGGAAAAAAATAAAAATCTACAAGGTGAATTGTCCTCTGGCTACATAATGAAGCAGATGAAAAATATAGGTGTCCCAACTGTGACCAGCAGGTACATAATTAAGGGAACACCGCATGAGGACACACTCTTAATTTGTTCAGGTGGCAAGGTTAACAAAGTAAGCCCGGGGAATGAACGCGGCACAAGCAAAGTGACTTAAAAATGAAGAAAAAGCTGGTCAAGATGAATCACCCATCTCAGTCAAATAAAGGAAAGTCTGCTTGCTTTAAACTCAATTGTAATTGGTTCCCCCTTACCTTCCAAAAATGTATTTAAAAAAGAAAACAGTGTTTATGGCGCAAGCTAAACCACAACCATTTTATTCATCTGTTATTTCAGTTTTTCCTTAAGGCTAGTTTTTAAAGACAACCCAGACCAGCCTACTCTTAGCAGCCTTTTAACACACACTGCATTTGATGAGAAAGAATGAAGAACATTACAATCAGGTTTCCTAGGAGAGGACATCACAAGAAAAGCAGTACAGCCTCATTTCCCCAGCCTTCCCTCCTGGGGAAAACAGGCCAAGCTGGCTCACCCCTCGCTCACACAGCCACCCGGGGAGCTCGACAGGATACCACCAAGGGATGCCCATGGAATCTCATGGATAAGAAGGTTTTTTGAACGAAGGCTTTTTAGTATCTGTTTTCCCAGCTCTGTCGGTTGGTCTAAGATGGCAAACCTCTCACCCCTGTGAGTTTTGCTGCTTCCATGCAGCTCTGCTCCCACAGCAACGCCGCACTGTTACTCGTGTTTATACAGGTCTGAATCATGCAAACTAGGAAAGATGGAATAAGAGGTAAAATAATCAAAAGCTGCATCAGCAAGAGCTGCGGTTTCATACAGCTGAAAACGTTATTTTTAGACAACTAGGATCTCTTAGGCACCATCCTTCAAATTCCTGCATCCTTGCCTGCACAGGCCAGGGCCAGAACCCACGCACATAGCCCTCTCTCTGGTCATTCCTCCTGCCTCCGATGTCTCGTCTCTCCTCTTCTCCATGCCCATGCAGTCAGGTGTGTGTAGCCAGCCCAAGAGATCATCTGGACATGACCCACCATGACAAACCGCAGCATCTGCTCCGACACTAGTGGGGTCTTCCAAATTTTCCTTGTGATTGTATCTGACATTTTAAGGCTGTTGTTTTTTTTTTTCCAGGGGGTTCCCCCAGTTGTGCTTCACAGTAACTTCAGCCTCAGATAACCAAGGCAGCTTTCACAGCCCATCACAAAAAGCACTCTGACAATTTTTTTTCTCCTTAAGTACAGCTTGGGTTTATTCAACCAGAAAGAGCAGAAGTAGCGATGTGTGCCCTTCATGCCGCACATAGCAACGGACAAATATTCTGCAGCCCAGCCAAAGGTGGTTTGAATTGCTGGGTAACTGACATAAAACTTTGAACTGAAATCTGTGTGGGCAGGTCACATGCAATTCTGCTGAGAATTCTCCCCTTCTTCTATTGCTTCTTTGCATTCCAATTAGCCTGAATGCACCTGCACACTCGGGGGGGAGCCCTGGTGCCACAGAGGACAAGGCAAAACCTGTGGACAACTGGTACAGCTGCTCCAATGTCGAGCACATGGCAGGGAGCAATATGACAGCAAAAAGGTGAATCCCATCAAGAGACTATGGCAAAGCATTAGCAAGGTATTTTTCAGCTTCAGGTATAAACTCTTGTTTGCATGAATTTCTGAAGGAACTCTTCCCTCCTTATCTTCAGGAACTGATACTGACCTCAGGCAACTTCCCACAGGCAGGAGGGTGGTGGGACAAGAAAACACGTGATGTGGAGACAAGCTATGAATCCCAGGAAGGAAAGCAAGCATCTCCTCCCAGGACATTACGACCTGGGCTTGGTACACAACCCCTAACTTCAGGTTTGGTTTTGTTTGTACTTGGTAAGCACAGGTTTTGCTGCCCTTACTCCTCAAATACAACCAGTGAAATCTGCAGGACTCTTTGCAGGCTACAGCCTTTTTTCTCCAGGTAACTGCTGCCTCTGAATTTGGCTCTGAATCTGGCACCAGGCTGTACTTTCAGTAGGAGAAACACATTAGAATGCCACTGTTTGATATCAAAGTCTTCGAGGTTTCCTAACAGTCCTTCAAATTTTTCTGTAGCTTTGTGGAATTTTAGAACAGTTTGCTAATTTAAAAATAATGTGTTTGTTTAACCATGCCATCTCCCTCTTTTATAATTGCTGAGAGGATCTGTAGCGCAAATCCAAGATTTCTTCCATCTCAAACTGGTACAGTCCAAAGCCAAGAATACATATGTTACTAACTGGAAAATAAAGTGCCCTTGATTCCTAACTTTATTTTGGACAGTCCACTCCAAGTCATTAAAAGCCAAATTCAGTAGTGAGAAAATATATATAGCTTCAGCTGTTTTGTGTGGGTTTAAAGTAGTATTTGCTTTATGAGTAAGAGATTCAATAATGCATATATTTACATAAAAATAGTTTTGACATTTACGTTAACTTCTTGCCAAGCTGGTGCAAAAATGGAAACGTAAAAAGCATAAGCACAGAAATAAGCCCCTATGCTGTAAGTCTGCTATTTACAGGTTGGGGTTTTTTTCTTGGCAATAAGACCTGAACAGTATGTTTTATAGCACTGGACCCAGCCACTCTGAGTCAATTTAGTGTTTATGGAAAGTGCCAGACTGACAGTTTGAGAATTAAACTCTCCATACCAGTATATAGTTGAGTAGGGGTAGAGGCAAAGAGAGTTTCCACAACCAGGGCCACTGATGGGCCCTGGTTGCATTCTGCAGACACGACAAAATTCATGACACCACAGTCTAGTATGCAGCAATGCAGACACTCAATTATTTCTCAAGTCCCAAGCAGCTTCTGAAGAGGGTGGCCACCACCTTGCGCCATGGGAAAGCGTGAAGCACCTAGTGCAATTCAAAGCCCAAGATGGCTGCGAAATGTCCAAAACTTTCAAAATGGAACTGTTCAAAAAACCAAGTCTATCTCATAGAAAATTCTAATATTGCAAAGCAGATGTAGATTTGCAGCAAGAGATAACCTGATGCTTTTGGGACTTCTAGGCAGCTTGTCAAGGCTCCTGGGACAGGAGGAGCGGCAGGGAGCCAGGAGCTCACAGAGATCTGCCTTGCAACTGCAGAACCCAAAGCAAACCACTGAGGAGCCAGAACTTAGGTCTCAGCTTCACAACCTCCCAGCAACACATGTACAACCAAGGTGGCCAAGGACCAGGCAAATAGCCTGGCAAAATGTGTAGGTACCACTACACCTTTGTCAAAAGTCAGTCCTCACATGGAGCATGTAGACATTGCTACCTCAGCCATCCTTAACATACAACATACATACAAGCCTGTTGTACAAGAGGATTCCCTAACAACAACTCCTCTGATGAAGCAGAGTCTTATCTAATCTCCACAACTTTCCACCTGAACTACCTAGCTCTTTCAGCCTTCACTTTTCCCAAAGCCAAAATAGAAAAAGAAATCTCTTTAATGCTGGGTTAGGATAGGTGATGCACAATATGACATCAAGCCCATTATTAATGGCATTGTGGCAAGCCACAGGAGCCCTCTCTGCTAGACCTGCGGATGACCATGCAGCAGTCACTGAATAATTGATGTGATGGACAGAGGAGGTTGGAAGCTATCTTTTCTACTACAGTAACCAAGATCGTTCTTTACTCCTTTTTTTTTCCCCAGAGCAATTAGTCAGCTCAGGGATGTCAAAATACATAACTGGCCCACAAGACAAATTACAGTGTAAGTGCTGCTGCTTTGCCAATGACCTAGCAGGCTTGGCCCTGAGGTTTCCAATGTTTGAAGCCTCGGGTCCCTTGTTGAGTACTGCAATACTTCTGAAAACATCTTAATAAAGATGAAGCGACAAGCAACTTACCTGCACAGATCCTTCATACATAGTAATAAATAATAACAAAGCCCAGTTGACCAAACTGCTGACATATTGGCATGAAAAAGAGAAATATAAAGTGCATACATATACATTTATTAAGCTCTTGGTCACCGATTCAGACCCTTTTGCAAAACTTCATGACAACTGGCTCACTAATACTTAATACTCTGCCTGTCTCAGCCGAATGGTCTGGCAATTAAAAAGCCATCTTTACATTCTAGTTACCCTACGGCATCATAAATAAATGAAAATATATAAACAGAAACAATTAATCAGAGCTGAGGATAGTCTTGATCCTTACTGCAGCCTCATATGTTACATATTTTTTCTGCCGTGATCTCACTAGCAATGCATCACTGTTTTTAACCGCTCTGAGCACTGATTCTACACTCAGCAGCTGTGTTTGTTTACAGGGCTAGAAATTAGCACAGGACAAATGGACTTCATCCAACTGAAATTTCTTTTGGCATTTTCCACTACACTTCACAATATATTGGTCCTCATAGTCCAATTATGTGTTTGCCACTGACGCTGGCCAAGGAGAGTCCATACGCAAAGATGGTGCTTGTTCATACTGCACGGGGATGCTTTTTATTGCTGCAAATGCAGGCTCCCTAATTACTAAACACGGTTCAGCCACTTGTAGCCAGGAAAGTCCACTACTGTATTGTCCATACCTTTTTCACTAGGAACGTAAAGAATGTCATCATAATCCATCCAATGGCGCTTTGCACTCTGCCAGTTCAGTAAGATCGATGAAATGCAGCGATATTTTAAATTTAAAGGGACTTGCCAGTGCCCTCCACACTTGTAACTGAGCTCCCAAAACCAATTTCAAAAGGCTGTAAACCAAATTCAGACAAGTCAGCCCTAAAATCGTTTTCCACTTAAATATCCACATGCTTTTTCACATAGTTATTTAAAAACAAACAAAAGAGGAGCCTGATGCCCCTCCATACTTTTCATCTCCTTGACCATTTCTTCAGCACAGAGTTGGGGAGGGGGGTGTTTTGTTTTCTCCTATCCCATTTTAGAATAAACAATTACAGAGGAGTAACTAATTTCACTGGGAGAGCAGAAAACACTCCTGCCCTAGTTCTCACGTATCTGAAGGTAAATATAATTTTAAAAGTTTGCCCTAATTATTCAGAATATTTTTGTAAGCAACCCCTATTTATGCTAGAACTCACATAACAGATAAACACAGCATGCATTAAGTTGTCATTCACGGATTGTTTATGTCTTCCACGCTGCTCAAAACACTCCAGCTCCATCTTATAAACCATATTATACAGAAACTACCAATCAGCCTCCTGGGCAGCTGCTGAATCCTGGTATTCAAACAATTTCTCCATGCAAATATCCTCAACTGTCTGTTAATTCACCAGTTAACCCTGATCAGGCACCTCTCTGGGCAGAACGAGGTTAAAAGCACTACACAATCATATGTTTTCTTGGGGACCGAAAAGGCCCATTTCCAGAAACATTTGCAGGGAGGGCATTTTGTTTGAGTGAACGCCTCTCGCTATTTTTAACTTTGGTTTGTGCAACAAAGTCCATATTTCTCTGATAATTTCAAATAATAGCAATGATGATGTTCTGACATCACAAGATGCATGAAGAGCCCTGTCAAAGTAATATATTGCGCTTTGCTGTGTAATTATGTTATGTTGGAGCAGAGTGTTGGAAAACTTAGTATAATCATTAGCCGAGCGCTGAATGTTTTGATTGTCAGACAGGTTGTATATGATGCAAATATATGACTCAGAAATGATTTCACATAAACATTTTGGTAACAGTAATCTGACTCATAACCTCCAACATAGAAAATAACAAGCTGCACAAAACATCTGTGCGCTCCGAGCAACCCCAGCTTGTAGCAAGTCCCGTAGCACAGAGAAACCAGAAGGTCCCACCCCTGAGGTCCTGAAGCCAAGAGGTGCTGAAATCTACCTTCCCAAAAAGAGTCAAAGGAGGAGTAAAAAAGGCCGGTGTTCCCACCAGGGATCCCCGCCGAAGAGCTATGATAGTTTACGCCATCTGATAGTCTGCCCAGCGGGCATCGCTTGGTTTAGGTCCACATTTAACAGGGATAAGATGGGAGGAAAGGTTTGTTGTTATTCCACCCCGAAGCTTCGCCATGTCAAGTATGACACAATGCGCAATTCTTCTTCTATTTATTTTCTCATTCATTAGGAGATGGACAGCTTCTTTCACGGGCCCTTTCTGAAGACAAATGTGCAGTCTTGAGTGACAAGGAGGATTTACCGTCTGTTATTTCAGAGGAGGTTTGCCATGTTTATTCTGGAAAGTGCCATGAATTAATGAACTATCTCTTCAAGCCTCAGTGAGTCGGAGCTGCCAGCTCTGGCTGCCAGAAGCAACAGACTGTTTTTACTGAGACTAGCGATAGCAAAAGTATCAGGCAGACCCAATCCCAATAGCTCCTGAAACATAAAGGAGTCATTATACTGACTTCAGCGATTACATCGTATTTTTATTCGGAGTTTCTCAACAAAACTATCAGTTAACGCAGAAAAACGCCTACTATTAGCTTCCCTGCAGTATGGATATTGCCAAAAGACATTACCACCCGGCAGCACGGACATTACCCTTATCATGGATGTTACCAAAAGTTAGCCAAATCTTTACTAGACTCTCCGATAGTTTGAAGTGAAAAATATGCTAGCTTGTGATCTCTTTCTTCTTTCCCATTCAGCTCCTCATGGAAACCAGCTTCTGCTTACGTAGAAGAGCCGAAAACCAGAGTCTGCTACCTAGCCTAAAACCAGTAGTTCATGCTACCACCCACTGCACCCAGGTGTCTCCTGCACCATTTGGTCAGAAAGCCAGAAGGAAGAGCTGCTTTCTTGCAAAAGCCATCACTTCAGGCAAATAATAGATACCGTATACAAATGGATGCCTGGTGAATATTCGTGTTCAGGTAGCACCCACAGAGACCGGAGGTGTTACCGACATTGAGCTGTTTGCAAGCACATCTGCTTGCGTAGGCACAAGATTGTGCAACAGAGGAGCAAGTTTCACAAGAAGGAAGGACTAAATCCTCAGCCAAGTGAGAAATTGTGGTCTCCAGCTGACTGATGCTGCAGCCTCAATAAGGACAGGTTTCACCTCCTGTTCCACCAACTCCACGAGCCACTTGAGCACCTGCCAGGACGGTAACACAGCACAGTTTTGTGGTAAGATTGCAGGACTGGAAGCAAGAATTTCAGGGATCCCATCACAGCCCCCGTCCAGTCCTGCCCTCTGAACCTCAGCTTAGCCATTCGGAAAATGAGTATAGTAGTAATTGACATTCATCAGAGCATGCTGTGAAACTTCGATGCTTATGAAGTGTTTTGAAGTCCCAGATAAGAGACAGAGCAGTATCCTTATGTTGTCTAGTAAAGTAATGAGCATTACACATCCTGCAGAATGGAACATTTTTGCACAAGACAGCTGCTACAATCATTAAAGCGTAAAAACCATCACATGCAAGAGACAAGACACAAACATCTCAAAGTGAAAATCTCTCTTATAGTGTGTTAAACAAACGTATTTTCTCTCTAACTATCTTCCATAACATAATAAGTTGAAACTTCCTTAAATATGAGAATTTTTTGTACATTTTCCTTTTTCCTTCACTCCCTTCCCCCTCTGCCTTTTTTCCTTTGTGGGTTAAAAAAAAAAAAAAAGGAGAAACCAAAAAGGCAAGCCAAGAGATTCACAGCCACCAAAGGCTTCAGAACATACAGTGAATTTTGGCAGGACATGCATGTTTATCCTTTTCATATGCTGTTTAAATTATTTTTATAAACAAGTCATTATCTTGCATAGCCACTGCTTG
Source organism: Scolopax mira (assembly GCA_004320125.1). NCBI lineage: Eukaryota > Metazoa > Chordata > Aves > Charadriiformes > Scolopacidae > Scolopax > Scolopax mira. The sequence continues at coordinate 11,119 of BJBW01001988.1, forward strand.
GTCCCTTTCATGTCAAAGGCGTTTGATGTTACAATAATTAAGCAAAAGGGTCTGCATGCTTGAAATGCAGTCTCACAATGCTGGTTTGTGGGCAAGAGAGACTGCTGCTTTTCTAAAATGAAGCATTTCTTCTCCAAGCTTCATCGTTTAAGGCAAGCACCTGGATTCTATACTTGTGGGTCAAATCTTTGTGTAGATACTCAAATACTAATTACATACCAGACTGAAATTTTAGAACTATGCTCCAACTATTTTGCGCTAGTCGTGCACAGCCTAGATGCACACTGCAATAAGAAAAGCAGATTTAATAACCAGGACCCTATCAAATTGATCCCATCAATTCATCATGAAGTTGATACTTAAAAATAAGCATCACATATGTAATTGAGAATCAGCTTTTTCTACTACTTTGGGAAATTTAAAAGCCTGTTTTTTTATCTCTCTGCTCAGCATCCCTTGCTGACCACTAGAGATGCCTGAGAAAGTTTTGATCCCTAGTGCTTTACAGACTGGCAAGGTGGGTGCATGACAGTGCCTTCATGTCACCCCTGTGCAGAAGGGGACCCTGCACCTGAGCCCAGGAAGGCAGGACATGTCAGAACCAGGCTCATGGAGAAGACTCACACAGCTTGCACGCAAACGTGTTGAGGAACCAGGCTTGGCATCATCATGAAAATACAGATACGTTAGAGGCTTATTCTTCACAAAGAGGCTCTTTCTTCACAAAGAGGTGTGCATGTCACAGCTGAGCTGGCCAATGCCACCAGTGTGGGCACGAGAAGCCCATGGCAAACAACAGAGAAAATGCTTCGTCCTTTCTTCTGGCAAAGCATCTGGCAATTAAAAACTGCCTCTCTGACCTTTGCTCATCTGCATTCAGCCAGAAGGAGCTTGCCCCTCTGCAACACACAACTCTGATGAACTTAAGAGGAATTAAAGCTCCAGCTGCTTCTATATGGCCTGATACAGAGCCTTACTCTAGATACTTTTAACATGGTTAGAAAACTACAGAAGCTAGGCTGCAGTGAGTGTTTGTGTCCACACAACTTTTATTACAGAGTTGACAAAGCCAGAGGCAGACAAGTCTTTTGTGTGTTGTTACTGTTCAACAGTGTTTCCAACGCATTAGGACAATTTTATTCCTTCTACAAGGACCGCTTGCAGTTTTATTCTTCCAGATATCTCTCTCAAAAAAGCCCAGAAGACACAGGGAGGTAATAAGGCAGCTCTGTTTCACACTAAAGCTGCAGATCCTTTCCTTCCTCCAACACCTCTTGGCTTATGGGTGCAACTATCACAACCTGCCCACAAGCTCTAATCGGTTCTCATTTTTTAAGTGCTCCTTGTTGCCTGGTGTGGAGCTAAATGCCTGTGCTTCAATAGACATTATGTCACCCCTTAGCCCTTGTACAAACAGAGTGTCTAATACCTTGACCATATATGCCACGCAAACGCAATGCAGTTAATGACAAGATAAGAATATTGCATCTGTGCCTACGTACAGTAATATGCCTCACCATGAACACTGCTGTGCATGGTTTAAATACAGCATACTTTACAGTCTGCACTAGATAAAAGAAATTGCGACTCTCTGTTTGCCAGTGGTAAAATTTTGGGTTGGTCAAATACATCTTATGTACAAGGGGGGGCTTCAAATAGCCAATTCACATGTCTTTCATACTTCAAAAGACCATTAAAATACATGGGATAACACATCTTAGGAATACTGTTTGAAAAACACTTTCTCATTTATTATCGGGAAATTTGACTTCTTCGGAACAAGTGTTAACACTGTCTTGATTAATTTGTAAAGCTATTCAAGCCATGAAGTACATCTGCACACTGAGTATATTTCAAATACTGTGCTTCTGTTTTCATTTTCAAAATGTTTTTATTTATACACTAATATTTGACCTATGAATATTCCAAGTTTATATGGAGCCAGCTGTTCTAAATTCTGGTTATACCGAGCATTCGTGCAAAACATCAGGTGATATCACTGGATATTTTTAAGGGGAAAGTTCATAGGAAAGCAGTTATGTATTCTTGTGATTAACACCACATTGGATCAAAACAGTCATGTCTAGCTCTCTGAAAATACAGCTACTGTTTTAGTGAGCAGAACACTTCGGCTCTGTCTACATTATCCTTTTTTGCCAAAAATTCACACTGTTGCTACCACTGATTCAATTCTGTCATTGTACTATGATGAACACTGAAATGTGAAATAAAAAGAGCTGCAGGCAGTGCTGTCAAAATTTTTATGTCCTTAAAACCAAAACCAAAAAAAAAAAATCTCATGCCATCACTAAATAAATAAATATAAGCAACCAAAAAAACCAAAAAAAACCACCCCAAAAATCCACCCAACCTTATGTTGCTGTTTCTTCACCTGAGAGCCTAAGCAATAGAAAGTTCAGGGAACGCATGCCCTGATCCATAGCAGATTTTGGGAATCAAAGTCCAGTGCAATGCATTAAACCGCCCTGCAACCCCACGGGGGATTTAAACTTAAGCAAAGTTTCTTTGCTTAAGCTTTTCTTGCCTGCAATAACCCCGTGGCAGCTGTGGCCCCATGACCTTGCAAAACCCACAGCCTTGGGAACCTGCTCTGGGTGCAAAGCACAGGGCCATGGGGCTCCCCGAGGAGCAGTGGCCCCTTTTTGGGGTGTCTGCAGCAGCCACCCCTGCTGCAAGCACCGCAGCCACACAGGAGTCGCCAGGAGGCACCACTCTTCCTCCTCTGCCAGCCATGACTGGAAAAAAGGTGGAAACAACCCACCGAGTGGTTTTCACACATCCCCTCACTCTTGGCGTGTCACAGCTGGAAAATCCTACTCCAAAACACTCTCTTCACACTTAGCGTCAGAGAGGGTTTGGGCTGGAATGGTCCTTCAAAGTTCCAACTCTCCTGCCACAGGCAAGGCCATCTTTTACTAGATCAGGCTGCTTAAAGCCCCATCCAAGCTGGCCTTGAAAACTTCCAAGGATGGGGCATGCATAACTTTTCCAGGCAACCTGTTCCAGTGTCTCACCACCACCATTGTAAAAAGTTTCTTCCTTATATTTAATTGAAAAGTACCCTCTTTACATTTATAACCACTGCCCTATCAAACAGGGAACCCAGGTATGACCCAACACCACCTTCCAAGAATCAGATGCCCAAAGACTTTCTGGTCCTTAACCTCAGTCTCACAGGCTTTGATTCCTGCTAAACCAAACAGGAATCTCTCAACCATGAGGCCTTTTTCCATTCAGGAGATACTGTTTGCTCTCTGTTTCACAATTTCAAATTGCCAAATGGAAACACTGGACTGTACTTAAGTGCATTACTGCGCATCCACTGGGATTCAGCAGGAATAGACAATGAGACAGTTTACATCCCAAGTAAGTCATATCTTCCTCTAAGCCACCACGAGTTAGCAATGAAGCAAGACGACTTAAAAAGAATCATGCCTCCATAGCATGGGGAGTCTAAACACCACCTTCCTTCCTCCTAAATCACAAACACCATGTAAAAGTTTTAAATATAAACTAGAGGAGAGAGCACCACTGCCGTGAAGCACTGGGTTAGACCCTGCAAGGACACGCAGCTCCTCGGCAGAGGCACAAGCCTGAGGCAAGAAGTCCCTGCTGGAGCTCAGCACGTGACATCCGCGACAGAGCTGCCCGAAGGATTTTCTGATGAAGCCATGCTCAGCTGGAAGAAAACCACCAGAAGAAAACCTTGTTATAAGAAACGCTTTAGTTTCAACTTTGTTGGAGGAAAAGAACTAGGACGTGCTGCTTTTATTTTTACCAAAAAAAAACCTAAACAAACCAATCCCACACCTGGGTTTGCATTTCAAAATGCAAATTTTTAGATATTTACACGTACAAAATTTGACTCAAATCAATCGAGACTGCTTTGGCAATACTAACTTTTTCCATTTACAATCACTTGTTGTTGTTATTGTAAGTAAGACTTCAACATTTCACCCATATTTACGAGAGTGTAAAATTTCCAGCCCAGAAAACCTTTCACAGGACAATTGTTCTGGTAACGCCACACAGTCTGGATCCAGCAGCTTAGTCCAGATGACATTTAGACCTGGATAAACTGCTTACACAAACATGACTGTCCACTCATTTCAACAGCACAGATTTTGAACAGCAGCTTCTCTGGGAGCCACACATCTTCCAGGGCTCCTGGCCAACAGCAGAAGGATGACTACAGTCCCTCAAATGCAGAGCCTGGAGGAGCTGAGAACTTCTAACAGCAACGCCAGGCAGAGAGCAATCAAAGGACCATTTGCCTCTCCTTTAATCATGTCGTCAGTCAGCTGCACACTAGCAGGCAGCTCGCAAGCAACGACTACTTCAAGAAGATGACATAAACGAGGACCTCGATCTGCATCAGTTGAATGGCAAATACAAGGCTGCTCTCCCACACGTGGGATCTGTCTTGGCATCCCAAGCCCCGCATACAAGGTTTGGCAGAAGTCAGGAAACTCATTCCCATCATCAGCCTCATGATTTCTAATACTGGCCTGCTCTGGACACACGTGGAGGACGCTGCTTGCATGCCGAGAGCGCGAGGCTGTACACAGCCAGCTGGCAGCACAGCCAGACCCGCAGCATCACACACTCCCCTTATTCCCTGCGAGGAGAAGTCTTGACCTTTACAACATGTGGCCAAGAGGATAAACAGATGGGAGGACAGTATGAATGGTACGGTCCCATCAACATAATCATGCAAAGTCCCTGATACATCTTGGTTGCCTGATTTCATGTCCCCCGACACCAAGCATGATACCGGTAAAAAGACAGTTGGCCTGATCGAACATTTGGGGTGAAAAAATTCACCTGCTTTCAAAATGCAGGTGGGGATGCTGGAGCGCAGCTTCCTGCCTGTGAAAAGCCACGTGGAGCAAAGGCATATTGCTCACGCCTAAGTGCTTGCCATGGATTTGTGCAAGATCATTCCTAGAAGGAAAGGAAATCTGGTAGGTGATGGCTGCCAAAAAGATGAAAAGCCCGTTTGGAAGACATCACATCCATAAGTTGCTGCTTTATAGGCAAGGGGAAAGACAGCATTTGTAGAGCAAGCCCTGCACTGACCTCCGAGCAGCTCCCTTGCACCAAAAGAGAGCACCCTTGCCCTGGCAGATGTTTGAAGTCCTGCAGGGAAGACAGGGATCGCCTGGGTTTTTGGGAATTGAAGATGATAAAAGAGGCTTTTCACACTGGGTCCAACTCGAATCATTTGGAAGAGCTCCAGGGCTGCCTGCAGGACTGCCCGGCAAACAGCTGGGTTTCCCCTCATCCTTTTGTCTGAAGACCTCCCAGGAGACCTGGGAGTCTTGTGACCGAAAGGGGAAAACCCACTCTCCAAAACTACCGAGATAGATACAGTGAATCCATGCAGTTTCCATGTCTGCTACAAAAAGGCAGGATAGTGTGGATAACCAGGCACCACAACCCAAAAGCTCACTTTTTCCTGTCCTTGTCCAGGGAGGATTTGATGGGTTCAGACCTCTCCAGCTGTCATCAGCCCCAGATTTGGGTCATAGCAGAAACCCACAGACACTATCATTGGATTCCTTGGTTTTTCTTGTGGGAAGCCCATGGCTTTTTTTTCCCCCTCGGTGCAGATGCTAGAATAGAAAGGCATGGGTGAGGACCAGACAAGCTCCTTCCCCATTTTAACACAAGATTGCTCCTCAGCACCTTTCATTATACAGGGAATAATTCTGGCCACAGTTAAAGTAGGAAAGTCTCTAAGAATCTTGTTTCTGCTGCTACACGTGGCACACACCCTGCTCTAAAAACATCAGCCACCCAAACAGGGGCTGGAAAGCAGCTCCCCTTCACATCAGCAATGACAAGCCAGAGGAGATGAGGGAGACTTTAGGTCTGCCACAGCCCCCAGCCCTAGCCTGCAGCTTGATGCCCTCTCGTCACTCCCCTGGAGAGGGAGAAGGGGGTTGTCTCTCCTTAAAACAGCCTTGGCAGCAAAATACAGGGATGCCTGCCTGAGTCCAGCTGTCAATCCAGTGCCATTGCCTCAAAGAGGGATCTCCCTACTAATCCCAGGTTAGTTTTGCAAGGAGAAGCCCCATCTGGTTCCACAAGGAAGATACATTAGTAAAATAGGAAACATTAATAGATGTTATTTTGCCCAAAGCACTGCGTCAAGACATGCCAGTGCTGCATTTGTACCAATGATGCTTCCAAAGAGGAGTTGAAGTTTCATGAGGATACCCATTGGCCCAAAACACTCCCCCCCAGCACCATAACCCTGCTGTACTGGATCCCTCGGCACAGAGGCTTGGTACCCTGCTTGGTCTGATAAACCCCAAATAGAGACATCTAAAATGCAGATGTTTCCATCTGCACTAGATAGCCCAACTTCTTATGTGGAAAAATGAAAGAAACAGACACTTTTGGGGTGCCTCATCCAAGTGAAATAGACACTTTCAGGATCATCTTCCCAAACTAGGGGCCAGGTTTACGGAGGGTGCCTAACCTGATAAATGAAATTTATTATCCAAATTAATTATCTGAACTTATTTATATGCTATGTGTGTTTTTACTTGTATTGGAAACAAACACTTATTTCTACTCCCTAATAGTACCCTCTGGATGCTTTGTAAAACAAAGTGCTAAGCATCTTCTGGAGACCCTGGACATTTGAGGCTCCCCTCTAGTCAGCCCCTCTGGGAATTATTACCCACACTTTGCAAGCCCATAGTACGGTGCAGACATCACTAGGTGATGGTAGGCAAGATAAATCCCAGGCTCTACACTTTGAAGACTGATGTTTCTTGTCCTCCCTGTAGGACAGCAACTTCCTAAGCCTGGAGAACCTCCACACCTCTGTGGTCCCCCTTTATATATATATATATTATTTTTTTTTTCTTTTTTTTTTTTTTTTTATAAAGCAGCTGTCTCCCAGGACATCCCTATGAGCCTGGGACAAGCCTGGGCTGCCTGAATAAACTGAGACCTCACCAAAGTCCCCAAGCTTTGCAAGACCTCTACAAGAAGGACTTGTACCCTGAACACATAAAGAAACATAGCCTTCCCCAGACAGAAAACACATCTGCTGTATCCCCAGACTGAAGGAATATGTATGTTGGTCAGGAAGGGCTGGCGCAGTGAGCATTTAAAATTAGCAGTGACTACAAGCTACTGACTCTTTTTGGGCTACGGGGCTGGAAAAAATAAACGCACTTTTAAAAGAACATCCACACCTGCAAACTTTTATGACAAAGCAGGACTTCTCCACACAGCTGACCTAGATGATGTCTTTGCAGCACAACTGACAACAATCAAATGTTTGCCTGGTCGTTGGCTGCAGCAGAAGCGGTACCAGCACCTGAAGGTGCCACCTTCAGCCATCCACACACACCTTCAGGGCAACCAGCACCAGGTATACCCCTGTAATACCACACTTTCCTGATCCTGAGAGAATGGCAAGCACCCCTCGCACCTCTTTGGTAGCTGCCCTGTCGGTAATGGAAAGAGATGTCTAAGGTTGAACACTGACAGAGTCCTTCAGAAGCCAATTTTAACCAAGCCAAAGTTATTACAGGTCTGATCACATGAAGAAAACACCAAATAAAATAGTTTTGGCAGGATCTACTTATAAGGAGACTCCAGCTGTGGGTTTTCAGGGTCACTTGCCATACATTTCATTGGAAGTGTCCTTGAGGTCAGGAAGTCCTTTCTTTCTGCTGCAATCCCACCATCTTTTACTGCATTTTCTAGCCTACATCTGATAAGTTGCTTTGCTAGATCACAGGCTGGCTTTCTCCCATCACACCTTCAGTTTCTATATTGCGTTCTTAAGGCTTCTATAATTTTCTGGCATGAATTGTTTCATGGAAAAGTAAATGCCAATACACCAAAAATCCCTGCCATGTCAGAGGAGCTACAGAAAACAGACGAACAGCTGTCCAGTCTCAGCCCGCTGATTTGCCAACCCTCTGGTAACAAACAATCACGTTAAATGACATTATGGTTTATGACTTGGAACTTGGAAGTTGATGAGAAATTTCTGCAGTTGATTCATACTTCCTGAGACTCATAACTAGCATTTCAATCGTGCTATTTTACTACATTACATGAATAATTTTCCTTGTTGTTACATAAGCGTCTAGATCCCAATTATCAGACCTGATTTGAATCATATGAATGGGTTTTTATTATTTTCAAAAGAAACAAATACTTTCAGGCATAATGTCTAATACTGCTCTCCTTGTGCTTTATAAAGCAGGCAGATAAATACCTTCCAAAACACCAAATGCTCACATTTCTCCCTGAAATTAGCTCTTCTGCGAATCACCCAGCCCCTCACAAGCACCTTGTTCCACATCCTCTAAATGAAACATGCTACAGGGATTGCTTACAGAGAGCTACAGCTTACACTGTGTCTCTTCAATTCACAGCTCCTAGTACAGGTCCTGAAAGTCCCCAAGGCAAAGAACAGAGAGAGGCACAGCAGCTCTGTGTATTCAAAGGACAGAGAGGTTTGGGGAAGCTGGGAAGGGAGAAGAACAGAAGCAGCTGCCCTTTGGACTTCAAAACCCATACAGTGTATTCCCACGTCCCAGGGTCTGAGACACAGACCATGCTGACTTCATTGACAGATGATTTCAGGATGTCTCAATCATAAGCATTAGAACTCTGAAACCACAGCACCACCTAAAAACACTAGAACTAGTTTTAAATGAGCAGGCTGAGACCCTGACAGCTACACACAGAGTATGTTACACACACAGAGCCTAGGGGGCTCTGCCCTGCTGTAAGGGCTTCATACCTTATAGGCTGTGCCTACAGGAGTTGCAGTCGCCTCAATTTCAACATAGACAAATCCTTTAAGAAGAATTTACACGGGGGACACTTCTGACCCTTGCTTCAAAAACCACCCATCCCTCGGTACTAGAGCTAAACTTGCTCTAAATGCATACTCCGTGGCATAAAGCTATTGAGTGCCTCTACTGATAGCTTCCCGCTACGATGACATATCATCCTTCTAGACCAGGAAACACACATTTTATGTTTTTTTAATAGGACAAGCTGTTCACAGGTGTCACTGTTCTGGCACAGAGCTCTGGAAGCACTAGTGAAAAGACACAGTTTTCAGCTGACCAGCTAAGGCACTTGAGCTTCACAGGAATTCCTGCAAATTGCCAACCGAAATATTTTTATTCTCCACATTAGGCTGAATCTAATGACACTGTTTCCCTATAATTGCAGTCCAGTATTCAGAGCTCCTTCAAGTCAAAAGCTTAATGATTTTCCCACTGAAATGCCCACCTCGGAGCCCTTCACGTCAGTAACACGCTGACAGCGTGATCTGTTTGAAGAGCAGGCTGACATCTAACAGAACTTATTCCAAGAGTTCCATGATACAAAGGTTTATCACGTTCACTGGCTCAACCACCAGAACATCCTACTCAGTCACATACTCATCATCACACCAGCTCAGACCTCCTCTACAAAAAGAAAGGAGATGGGGACACCATGGAGTAGCGCCGGCCACTTTGCTCCAGCCCCAAAAGGACCTGTGCCACGCTGGACCTTGCATGGATGAACGAACACACCTTGTGCTCCAGCATGGCCCGGGAACCACAGCAGGGTGGGTTTAGTCCCAAACGACACATTCTGACCACTGTCATCTTAACAAGGACAAAAAAACTATTAAAAAATAGTCTTTAGTCTATAAATAGTCTATAAATAAAAAAATATAATTACACGCTTTTTTTTTTTTTTTTTGTAGCCCTCGGGGTTGGCGTTCTGGGGTGTTTTTGTGGTTTTTTGCCTTTTTTTTTTTTTTAGGGGGTAGGGTAATAGGAGCTTTTGCCCTTCCCCGAAGTGAGCTGCCCACCTGGCCAAAACCTGCGCAGCCCGAGGCGGGTCCCGTCCGGCAGACCCCGGCAGCCGCCTCCTTCCCCGCGGAAGGTGCCCCGGCGGCACACGGGTGTCCGCGGACCGGGTGGACGGACCGGACAGACGGACGGACGGACGGACGGACTCCGCGCGGCTCGGCACTCACCCAGGTTGACGAAGCTCATGACCATGTCGGCGTCGTTGAGGAAGGCGCTGTCCTGCGAGCTGGGCAGCGGCGGCGGCGGCGGGGCGGGGGGCGGCGGGCGGCCGCTGGGCTCCGCGCCCGCGCTGCCCTCCGCGCCCTCGGCCAGGGCGTGGTAGAGGTCCAGCATGAAACGCGGCGCCGCCGTCAGCCGCCCCGGCGGCGGGGCCGGGGGCTCCCGCGGCAGCGGCCGGGGGCGGTGGGGCAGCCCCAGCACCGACAGGATCTCCCGCTGCATCTCCCGCTTCTCGTGCGACTTCAGCCGCCGGTAGAGGAAGCCCGAGGAGGCGGCGGCGGGCGGCGGCGGCGGCGGCTCCCCGCCCTCGGCGGGCACGGCGGGCTCGGCGGGGCGGCAGGCGCCGCTCAGCAGCGCCCAGCAGCAGCACAGCCAGGCCAGCCGCCGCGGCATGGCGCTCGGCCGGGCGGAGGCGGGCGAGGTCCCCCGCTTCCCTCTCTCCCCGGGGGGCTCCCCGCCGCCCTCCAGCCCTCCTTCCCCCCCACCCTCCCGCGGCGGCTATCGCCCGGGCCGGCGGGGGGCAGCCGGGCCGGCGGGGCTCAGCGCTCGCCCCCGCCGCCGGGCATGGCCGCGGTGCAAGCTCTCCCCCCGCCGCCGCTCAGGTGCGGCGGGGCCGCCCGCCTGCCCCCCCCGGCCCGGCCCGACCGCTCAGTTCGCCATGCCCCTGCCCGGGGGTCGCCGCGTCGGGCCGCGGGGGTCTGCGTGTGATGGGGGAGAAGGAGGAGGACGAGGAAGAAGCAAGCGGCAAACTTTCCCCCCCGCCCCGGCAAGGGAGCGAGCGAGCGGCTGCTGCGGCTGCAGCCCCGGTCCCCGCGGGCTGGCCGGAGCGGGGCTGCTGGCGGCGAAGGCAAATCACCAGCGCGCCCGCCTCTCGGCGGGGCGGGCGGACGCTCCTCCGGGGCGGGGAGCGGGCGAGGGCGCAGGTAGCGCGGCCCCGCGGCGGGAGGGGGGGGGGGAAGCGGGGGAGCGGCGGGACGGGAGGGGGACGGACGGACGGACGGACGGATGGACGGCGGAGGAGGAGGTTCTGTAAACGCCGGCCCCGTCGGTTGTCACCGGTTTGGCGTGCCGTCCTGAAAATCGGCGGGTACTACCCAGTCTGAATCGGAACAACCCGCACAGTTGATTTTAACGGTTTGCAGCATCCTATAGATGCATCCTACAGCTTTCTATAGAATACCTCGCGCAACTGGAGCGCGGGGCGTTGGTAAATGGCTAGGAACGGGGACTCCTCCCCAGCCCTGATGGATGAAGTACCAATGTGCGCTGTGAAACAGGTTATACTGGTATTAAAGAACATACTCCTTCCTAGAGTAAAGGCTGCAGCTCTGATTTCAGCCCTTTCATAAGGGGGGGGGGGGGCGGGGGGGAATCCAACTACCCAAAACACTCTAATAAACGGCTGTCAGATTGAGCGAGAAGCAGCTCTCCCATATGCTGGTCTCTGACTTCATGGATCTTGCTCGGGTTGGATGAGTAAAGCCAGGCTAGCCCTGCTGAAATCAGTGCAATGGCTCTGGGTTTGAACTGGGATAATTTCATAGGAGTTGGCCCTGAGAATAATATCTGGACCATTTGAAGTCACTGGCAAAATTTCCATTAACTTTATTAGAATCAGAATCTGGCAATAAGCTCATATTCAGTTTCCCAGAGACACAGCTGAGAATATTCAAGAGAGAATATGTTATTTTCAGAAGTGGAGTTACACCGAGCGTTCACTTGTGTTCAAATAAGGTTACAGATGGGTGTTTAAACTGCACCAGTCAAGTCATACCGTAATGCTGGGTGTTTAAAAGCTGGTTTTGGAAAGAAAAAAAAAATGCATCTTGAAGGAAATTTGAGCATAGTTGTCATGGGGGTGGGAGGGAAAGAGGATGGAAGTTGCTTTTGCAACTGTTCCCTCATTTTCAGTTTGTGAAGATACTCAGAATTTGGATGTGAAGGTGCACGTGACAGCATGGACCCAACATGCTCCTTTTGCTACACTGGACCCTGCTGCCTTCATGAAAGAGGTCTGCATCATCCATCCCCCCAGGAGTCGGGAAGGCAATGTCCAGGGAAACTTTTGTTCTGCTGATTAATGTATCCACTTTTCACAGCTTAGCACTATGGGGCTGGTCTGATTAAACAGGGAGGGGAGGGCTCATTCCCAGAGAGGAGATGAGAGATACCCCTCGCCTTTCTGTGAGGCAGGGTGGGCTCCCACGGGGAAAACCCGGGCTCCTGGGAGGAGAGCCTGATGCACAAGCTATCCTGTGCTCCTCCTAGCCTGCCAAGGAGGTGTTTTATAGCCACTTTAAGAGGGAGTACAGGAGCCCTGATGTCAGCGAGGGCGATTTCCCAGACAGGTATTTATCCTGCAGGTGGTGAGGGAGGAGAGTAGCCATTTCTGTGCTATTCACTTCCCCGTTTCTGAGCCCGTTTGGATGTAGTTCGTGTCACTCTCTCCAGCAGAGCTTTGTAGCCTCTGCTTCCTGTTTTGACAGCGACAGAGGGAAGTGTTCTATTATACAGTTATCTCTGAAGAATGAGCCTTTCCATCCAAAGTATCCCCAACTCCTCTTGAACTCAGTTAGAGATGGTGCACGTTTAGCAACAGACACTGTTAAACTCCAGGGCAGCTGAGGGGTATGGTATTCTGCTCTTCAGATGCTCAAATGTGTATCACCTATACGTTTTTATTCTGAAAAAAAAAGAATCTTTGAAAGACTGCTATTTGCATAGGGGTTACTGCAATAAATAGCAGCTGTAATAATGGCTAGCAGCATTTGGGTATCCAAGTTTGATGCCACCTGGGGACAGGGGCACACATCAAACCTTCCAGTACTTCCCTGTTAAGTTGCCTTATGCTGAAGGAAGTTCCCATGCGTAGCTAGGAAGCTAACACCCTCCTGAGGAAGTCATTGCACTTTTTGTTAAGTTTAACTTAAGTCCTTCACTTTTTTTTCCACTTTTTTTTTCTTTTTTTTTTTTGTTATCAGTACTTCCCAAAGACATACACTGCCTATCCCTGTAGACGTGAATGCTTTACTAAAGGTTTTGGGTAACATTATCAGACCTAGGGAAGTCACTGCATCACTCAGCAACTCGTTAAGGGACAAAAGAATTAGGTCTTCTACAGAGGTCACTTACAGCAACAGAGTTCAGCTATTCCTGCTGTCTGAAAAGTCAAAGGATTTTAAGACTTTGGCGGAGAGCTGAGTACCTAACTCCCTGGAGGAGCGCAAAGGCTCTGCATTCAGCAGCTGCTGCAGGCTGGCACACGTGTTTTAAGAGTTAATTAAACATATATATTGTCGCGCTACTGGCAGAATTTTCCACTTACCAAGAAGCCTTCGTAGCATATCTGCCATCCAAAACTCCGCGTTAACATTTACTTTCACTCAGACTTTCCTTTCACTGTCATATCGTCAAAAATGCTTACAGGCTTCTGGGTATCGTTCAGGTCATCAGCTTTCCCTGCTCACGACGGACATCTGGTGGCAAAGAGGAGAAATTAGGGTCTATTCCTGGAAATTTTCCCTCGTTGGCAAGTTAGCAATAAAACTTTTTTTTTTTTCTTTTTCTCTGAAATAAAAAAAAAAAAACCCAAACCCTAATAATTCAGAGAGGTCTCCTACCTCCCCAAGAAAAATCCTTATTTAATTTTCTGCCCGTCTTTCTGCCCGCTAAACTTCAGTCTTTTTTCAACAATGCTGCACCTGCTCAGTGCTTTGTGGGGAACGGACTGCCCTGCACAGAGCCCGTACCCCCTAGGACTCCCGTTCCAAGGCATGGCGTGGTGCCAGCAAGGATTAACTACAGCAGTTAATTTCTTCTGGCGGTGCCAGTGTTTAGGTTGTATGTAATTAAAATCTGGGCTACCTGTTTCTAGTCACAAAGGATCGGTTGGGGTTTTGGCCGTCTTCATTTAGCAAATCGTTCCTTGCTCTTATTTAAGCAAATTAAGTTTTTGGGGTTTTTTGAGCTTGTGCAAGTTATAAGGAGCAGTTACGGGCATATGAAACATTGAAATAGTAAAAAGGTGATTTAACTTTAGTTGGAAACATTCAGAATAAAAAAACAACGAACCAAACAGAAAAATAGAGGCATTCCATGACTATGCCTTAAAACACACCATCTCACCTGGATTCATGATGGAAAACCTTTATCAATGCTCTTAGGTGTATACCTTCCCAGGTAGGAGGATTACACAGCTCTAGCAGAATGATAGACCACCTGCTTTAGCGGGAGGTGTCCCTGTCCATCCCAGGGGGGTTGGAACTCGATGATCTTTAAGGTCCCTTCCAACTCTAACCATTCTGTGATATACCTTGGGTTTAATTTTTTTTTCAGGACTAGTAATACTTTTGAATATAGAAGAGAACTTACTGTTCTAGGCATCCCTTCTCCAGCTCTCTAAAACAGAAAAGATTTGAAAGACATTTGGCTTTCAGAACTTTGCATTCCACCTTCCCCCCAGCTGAACCATCAGCTGCCGAAGAGCTTGCAACAAACCTGGGCTCCTGCACTTAAGGGTCAGCAAGGACACTGCAGTAAGGGCAGCTTCTGTCCTCACACTTGTTTTGCCAAGCAAAGGCAAAACATGGAAGAGCTGTAAGTAATGAAGAATGACGTTTGCTTTCTAAAAAAGCCCTCAAAAACGCTATGTTGTACAATAATGACATAGCTGGAATGGACTATTTTCAGTCCTGCACTTGGAGAGGCTGAAAATGCAAACATGCCTCCTAATTTTAGTGTGCTGGTTTCCAAGGTCTGCTTGTGAAATGGGAAAGAGTGGTTGAGTATAATCTTAGTTCAAAGATCGAAGCAGGCTAAAAACAGTATTTGCCATGAAAGCTCAATTTTTTCCTTTCGCTTGCTGAACTTACTTTCTCCACTGCAAGTAGGGACAGTTGAAAAATAGTAACATCATCTTATTTGCACATACCAAACCACTTCTTTCTTTACTCAGAAATCTCATCTAAAAATACGCAATAATGATTTCCCAGATCAGAATCCTTTAAAAAAGGGTTATAAATATTAATTCAACAACACGACTGGACCGCTCTCCTCGCAAAAGCAAACAGCTAAGAGTGAAGTTAGTCGCGGTGTGTGTTTCACAAACAATTCCAACTCTGTTCCAACCCTGGCCACCATCTCCACCCTATCAAGGATATACTTATGTGCAAACAATTATAGCATATAGTTTATTTGAAGTCAACAGTATCAAGTATTAAGGGAAACTGACCTGAAATGGCAGCAATCAAATAAGTATTAATATATCGTATCATTAATATATTTTCTCTGAGTCTTTTCATGGTATTTGTGTTTCATTTTATTTTTGCTAGTAATGCTTTTTCTGTTTAAAACTGAGAAAAGTAAATCTTTGACTATAAAAGAGAAACAGCAAAATCTGCTCTGTAGAGGGTGTGAATTAGATTTAGTCAACTAGAAAGGCAGTTACGTCAATCTCAATTCTACACGTAAAGAGTAAGTGAGAGGCCAGTAAAGGTGGAAATAGCCAACATGAGATGAGAGGCTGCCTGCATTCAGCTGTCACAGATAACAGATAGCAAAGATGTATCTTGTAATCCATACAAGCTGGGTTGCAGGCACACCTGTGCTGCCACCAGCCTTCTGCCCCTCTGCAGATATCCCCACATCTATTGGGTAACAATGACACCAGTACAAAGGACATAGTGCTGTGTCCAGCCTTTGTAGAAAGCTTCAGCTGGACTTTGTGTCCTCCAGTGGGGTCTCAGAGAAAGAACCAGATTTCTTCAGAATGGTAAAAATGAGAGGCACCTGCCTGAGAGCACGTGAGGGCTGCAAAGAGAGATGATGAGAGGAAGATTGATCCTCACAGCAACCTCAGCTGGTGTTGGCTGGTGAGCTGTCAGCCCATGTCCCTCCGTGTAAATTGTCTGGCATCCCGAGAAGAGAAAATTAAACACTGATTGAGGTAACTCTTAAGTGAAAGACTCTGGTTTTAGCAGATGAGTCGTGACTTTGAGGGTCACATAAGGTACAATGAATGGATGCCAAAATGTCTGTATAATAGGTTTCAAAGTTAGGAAAGGATAAAGAGGTAGAGGGGAGTCCATATGTAGACATTTACTGGGCTCTCCATTTTCAAATATTTGATTTGGATTTAGATTATAATGCTTTCAATTAATAAACATGCATTAGTAATCCTGAATCTGGCTTACATTTTTGTCTAGCGATTTATGTTTGTTCTTTGTGCAAAGAACCACATGTAAGCAGAAAGCTTTTCTGTTAGACCAGCTCAGCTTTACACCTTGGAAAATTAACAGAAGGGGCTGAATTAACAGAAGAGCCCTCTTTTAAGTGTTGGAAGCAATTTTGAATCTTGTAGGAGCTGCCATTTCTGCCCCTGTGCCAGTGGGTATCTCAAATGGTGAGTTGCATAAGCTCATAAAACCCATTGCAACTGAGTAAAGAAACCAGAAAACTAGAAAAATATGAATAGTTTCAAGTACTATTCATAACTGCAGAATGTGCTGTGTGTTATCCAGTGGGAATTACACTTCACAGGTTTAGGACAATATTAATCTAAACAATCTATCCATTATAAAGCTGTATACCCAACACACCTGAGTTTCTGTTTTAACTCTTCATGTTTTCCCGAAGGGGGAAAGACTCCCAAGATAGTGCAGGATTTTTCCATTAGCCAGGTACTAGAATTGAGGAATGATTTCTATCTCAATGTAATAAGGATAAGGTTCAGGTGTTTTCCCTCAGATATTACACATTTTTATACAGATTTTATACACATATATACAGATAAAGGAAAAGGTTTATTTTTAAGATACAGGAGCCTCGTCATCACCTTTTGCTTTGGAACAAAAAAAGAAAAAAAGAAAAACATCCCCCCATCCCCCCCCCCAAAAAAAACAAAGCAGCAAGACCAATGATAATAATTATGGGAAGAACAGCTGTTAAGATTGCTAGCAAATATTGCAGAATGGGACTGGAAAATATCCTGGAGAGAACAAAACGAGGGGGGAAAAAAAAAGTTCTGAAATCTTATTTAAAGTAACTCTGACGAGGTCTGCTCAGTGTGCAAAATATGTCTTTTCAACAACACTTTTCAATAAAATTGGGCTAGACCCAAATAGCAGGAGGCCACAGCAGGGACTGCCAGATTATTTAAGTTTGAAAATACAAATGCTGTTCCCAGCAGCATCCCATTGTAGAGGCGGCTGAACTCGGACTGCCTTTCCCTCACCAATTTGCACACAGGGGTGAGTCTTCTCAGTCCCTAAGCACACCCTCTAAAAATAAATGTCAGAGATTGTCCTTTGCTGCAGTAGACTCAGAAGCTGTTTCATGCCTGAAAGCCAAGTGCCCTCACACCCATCCCTCCTTGGTGGACATCTTCCTCCTGGGTAGGGCAGCTGCAGGGAGTGTGATGGGCAGATGTCATCTCCCATCCTCAGCCACCTGTGAGGCTTCCCCACTGCCACTGTACCCACTTCTTGTGGCAGAGCTGCCACCAAAAAGTTTTCTGTCTTGTGGCCTTTTCAGGCTCTGGGGGATAAAACACATTT
This sequence comes from Scolopax mira, assembly GCA_004320125.1. Lineage (NCBI taxonomy): Eukaryota > Metazoa > Chordata > Aves > Charadriiformes > Scolopacidae > Scolopax > Scolopax mira. The sequence continues at coordinate 28,766 of BJBW01001988.1, forward strand.
CCTATGGTTTTTTGCAGCTTATAGACATTTGATAGGTGCTACTCGGTTTGATTTACAATTACTTTAAAAGATGCCTCATACAGTGCCAACACAAACACAGGTATTTTAGGAAAAAGCAGGGTCTCAGAAGGCACACTGCACTGGTCAGCAAGTCTACAAAGGGACTTTTAGACATCAAGAATTGTAGCAGCTTAGAAAAACTGAAAAACCCTATTGTCTTATAGCTGAGCCTTTTCTTTCATACCTCAGGAACAAAACACTCCCTTACCCTCCAAAGAGGGTATTTTTCAACACCTGTCCTTAATGTCACGGCTAATAGCCTTACACATTAGTTCCTTAGGGGAACTAATTCAACCAGGAGGAAAGGGGACATGAGTTCTTCCTAAAAACAATTTAATGTTTGCATTTAAGAGGTGCCCATTGCAATAATCATTTTGTCAGGAGAAGAGCTGAGGTAAGCAGCAGTCATATATCAATTTAAGCTGAAGAGATGCAGCTGCTACTGTGTGCTAAACAAGTTTCCATGCCAGCTCAAGATGAGGTAACTCAGAAAAGACAGTAATCGTTTTTCTTTCTACAGGAAATGTTTACAGGCAGATAGAAAAGATTTTATACATTTGCCTTCTGGAAGTAGGTCCTACAGTGATCGCAGAGAAAGAAATGTGGTTTCTTTAAAGGCTATTAGGAGGAAGACTTTTAAAAGAAATCTGTGTTCTTAGCCTTCTCTAAATTAACAAAATCTCCTCCTTGGTGAAGCAAAAGTGATAACCAGCTAGTAATTGCATTGCTTATGGGAGGCTTCAAGTTTCCAGAGCAACAGCATGCCTGTAATGCAAGGCTTGTCTTTGTTGCACTGTTGGCCCAAAGTAGAGCTCAAATTTTCTGTCTCAGTCAGCTCACACACAAGCTCCAAAGCCTCCATCCTTCCTGTGGGATGCCAGCAGCCCAGACCTGGCCGAGTCCTGAGGGGATACAAGCTGAGAGGTCACGGCTGCCATTGCTCAAGCTGGGAAAGCCAGGTGGGACATGGCAACCTGGTGCCATTGGGCTGTAACGCAGTGTGACTGCTCCCTCCAGCTAGCATGCCCATACAGGCCAGCACGACTGTAGGTACAGGCTTGTGATGGTGGCACCGAAGAGCAGGTAAGAGCTGCCCTTCCAGCCATGGCCCCAGCAAAGCCATTTGGGAGGGACCCAGGTAGCTGATCTGCTCTGGATCAGTGTGGGTCTTTGCTCATACGTAAAAAAGTGCCTTGCACAGGGCAGAAAGCGTAACCCCTAACATATTGGTACTGTTTTCATATTTAACAAGCACAGTACTATAATAAATAATGTAAAACAATAAATAAATAATGTCAACTAGAAGATAGGATTAGCTTAAAACCAAGTAGCTGCAGTGTGTAGGAGTAACTTGCCTGAGCTGAGAAGGCAGCTCAGCTCCAAGCAGTTTTGGGGAGAGGAGAGAGATGCTACGGCAGCTCCAGAACCACATCCCTCTTTTTGCACCGCACAGATGGTCACATTCAGGACAAGGTCTCTGCACCTTCTTTGTCAGACTGCTACGCTTTGCTTCAGTTCTTCGCTCTCAGACTGACACACAGCCAACTTCCAGTAGCTTATTCTACTCTGTGCCAGGGGACTCCTCCAGCACAAAACCAACAGCCTCAGAAACAAGCAATTGAAAGGTCACTTCCAGGCACTTTTGAGATACTTGGTGGACCTCTGAACACCACAGCTCAGACACCAGATGCTGCACAGTTGCATTATCATGATGCTCATCCCAGGCTTTCTAGTCTAGCACTGTGGCTACTCTCTAGTTCGTAGAAGCAGGGTGGCGGGACAGCCCTTGCAGACATGTCTAGGGCTGTAGGACCCTCACTTTCCCTGCTTTGAAATTAAATGTTTCCTCAACAGCCCTCTGGGGCTGAACCCCCAGGCAAGGAAGGCTCATCTCCACACCACTGCTTCCTCACTCCCCGAGACTGCCCCTGGTCTGCACTAGCAGCCACCCATCTCAGCAACCATTTGAGATGGTGCTACCTGGCCAAAATAATGCCTGAGACCACTGCATTCAACTGTGCTGTCCCAGAATCTAGGAACGTACTGGGGTGCTGCTTTAGGTATGGGCACAGACATGGCACAAGTGCCTGCCAAACTGTGATGCAGGCTGGCAGCTTCGTGAGCATCCTTCGTGGCAGCACAGGGAAGGGCACCACTCTCGGCCCTGGGCGAGCAGCTGCGATCTGTGCTGATGTGAATTAAAAACATGACTCATTTTTCAAAAGGCTACTCGAGGGTTTGGGCAGCTTTTTCTAACTGCTGGGCAAAGCTCCCAGTGGAAACACAGCGTTCAACTTGGGAGGGAAACATTTCTAAGCTAACTTCTTGCTTAGAGTAATTCTAGTCTCTTACGACGTCTTTATTTCACTCGGCTTTGAAGAGATAACGGAGGCTGATAATTAATTATAAAAGACAGTTTAAGGAAAAAAAAAAGTCCACAAAAAAGCAGTCATTCTAGAGTCTTACAGCCCCAAGACAAAACCTATACACCAGACACACCAGTGACAGCATATGGGCCCTTGTTAGTGTGGAACCAAACGCTTGCAGCTGATCTCCATTAGAAAAGCCTCTGTTCACTTCCCTCGCCCAAAACGATAGGGAAATCCACTTCATTTTCTTTAAACCATACAACAACATTTGGCAAGTTTTGTTTCCTCCCGTCTAAAATAAAGTAAAGCGATAAAATATGATAACAGTCCATCAAGTGATGTTCCAGTTTCATTTACGTGATGTTCAGAACAGTTTGTGGCAATAAAAGGAATGGGTACTTGAATGAGGTATTATGGTTAGCAGCCTGCGGGAAGATATATTTAGTTTAAATACTAATAATAGCCTAATAGCAGCAAGGCAAGATAATGGAATGTGACAGATGTTGGATGTTCTCCCTTTGCACTGTGCCAGATGTATATTTTAAATTACTGTTTGTATCACGAAAGGTCCAAGAGGCCTCAGTTTTGAATTCAGGGCCCTATGAGGCTGGACTCTGCAAACAACTATTCAATCCCTTCCCTAAAAATAGAAATTACAAGTTATTTTTATCACATGTATCAATATCCTTGTATAGTCTAGTCTTCTTAGGGCAGCCCTAAAAGTGGCACTGTCAAAAAGCTCACATAAAAATCCACTTATTTCCCTACGCAGGTCATTCAGTAGTAACCTTGGCTTCATTCAGCAGTAACCATGGCCGTGGGCAGCACTGCTTGGCCAGGTGAGGACACCACATTGGCTGCCTGGACTGAGATCCAAAGCTCCTAGGGGATCACTTCGTTTGGGCAGCAAGACAGTGCCCCTGGCAATTGGAGAAACCCTTTCCAAGAACAGAAGCATATGGATATTATAGCCCCTTCCTTTGAATTAAGTTCATGCCAGGAACACTCTGTACAATTAAATACTATCATTAGAAAGTTTTTTTAGTATTTGCCCTTCAGATTCACACTTGAAGAGTGAAAAGGTTATGTATAATGTCAATTGCAGGTTAATTTTACAGAAACCACCCTGAAAATTACAGTGTTGACTTCTGTGTTTTCCTCACACCAATGATACCTAATACTCATTTCCAAGTTATTGATCAGTAGTATGAACTCAGCCTCGATTTCTAATCTCAGACTATGCCCATTCCTTCACAGGCACATACGAAAATGCATCCACATTGGTCCAGACAATGCCCTGAAATATGATTTTGTAGACTTAATGGCATCAACAGCCTTTTACAGAAGCTGTAAATTAGTAAATCATTTGGCCAATGCTGCAGCAGGAGTAGGAGTTTCTAGCTCACATCCTCTTTACCTTGTGAGAAGTGAAAAACAGAGACCTGCTGGGAATCTCTATAATCCATGGAGTAAGAGCTTCTTTCCCACAGCAACTCTGCAGATTAGGGCTCTATTAAAATTACATGCTGAGATGAGCTGGTGTTGCTGCTAATAACTCCAAAGGGTCAGTGATGTCTTCTATGTGATTGCTCTTTGCCTTGGTAAATTACCACACTCCGACACCAACGTAACTCTGGGGAGTTACAAGCAGCAAGACAACCACCATCTCCTGTCCTACCACAGACATCATTTGTGTCTGAATCACTCACACAACGGAGGACATACACACCTCACGTCTCCAATCGTACCCATCTGAGTTACTACTATCATCAGAGTGCACCTGGGTATCTCAACACTTGATGCCTCTGTGAGAAAGAAAAGACTGATTTTCACACAGAGAGCTAAGGAACAGGGAGAATCAAACAATCATTTTGTGGTTAGATGGGAAATTGAGCGCTGGATCCTGTTTTTCTGATTTCCAACTGGGGCCCTGTACATTAGCCTATTTTTCCTCCAATAACAGATTCAAGCTGTGACAGGATTCTAACATATGGATTTCCTCCCCTCCAAGGTTTTTGAGCATTTGGGTTTTGATCAGCCACTGTCACCACCATGTTTCTTCAAAGAGATGCTATGAACTGTTCTAATGAGCATCAGCCACAATCTGAAACAGGGAGAAAGGGAGAAATGGTTCACAGATCCTCAGAGCTACTATGCGGATATGTGGTTGGGATCAAAGGGGACTGCAGATGACAACAGCAGTGCTTAAAAGAGAACTTGAGAGTTGTCTTTTCTTGCACAAAGTTTTATATAACCACACCACTTTGTTCTCAAATATTTAAACAGGTTAGTGACAATGAATAATTATAACATGACAACGTATTGAAGCCAGTGTGGTGAAAGTGCTTTGTATTCCCAGGCACCCTACGGTCGTCATCATTTCAATATCTGACCATAAGTCACATCCAAGAAAGTATTAGAACAAACCAGGCTGCTAACAAATGAATAATTAGATATATCCTTGATTAACTACTTCCTTTACATAGAGGCCCATGTGTTGACTATACTATAGTGTCATCAATAAAATCCTTGGCTGCTTAAGTCAGAGCGCACAACTCTGTGCTGTGAAGTACAGTCACAACATGACAACTCGTCACACAGGTGGTTTTTTTAGTTCAAGCCATGCACGAATTAAAGAAAGTTCAGCTAAGATACACTAAGTAAACAGTAGTAACAATGACCAATCAAAACTTCCCTTTGTCTCCCACCAAAGGACTTCCCAAACGTCAGGGGGATTTCCATAAGAGACAGCCTGCAGTTCTTCCCCTCTTGCACTTAAGCAATTATATTTCCCTAAGGTATTTCAAAATTGTGTAGGCTCTGTAAAGTTTCCTGGTAAATGACCAATGAGATGCAAATACATACATGCTCATTAAGAAGCTATTAACTACTCTGACAGTTATTAAGCAGTGCTGTCCACTTGTTGGTGAACATGCCTCCATGGGAGACAATGTGAGCTCTGGCCATGTGGCTTGGTGGGAAAGTCAAGGACGTGCATGAGCCACGCAAATGCCACTCTCCAAAGATGAGAGGAAATGAAGATACAGAGATCCAACACTTCCCAGCAGTTGTCATATGGCTCTTGTCTGTCATCCCAGGCCCTTTCCAAAAACGTCTTGGGTTTTACTGCTCGAAATAAAGTGGCGAGCAGGACTGAGTATCACTGCCAGGACAGGGAGCTGCACAACGCTGCAGGTCTGAGCCTCTCCACCCCCTTCCTGAACCCTGCCTCTTCCTAACACCCTGTTCCTCAAACTTTCCTTTGCTTCTGTGAACCCATCCTGAGGCTCCTTAATCTTACAACTCCTCCTCTCTATAGCATACTTCCCACAAGGACACGAAAAGAAAATATTTCAATAATATTCTTTTATGCACTCTGCTTTCACAGGATTTCCCAGATATCTCTGACTTCCAATAATGTGGTTTGGAAAACCACAAAGGGTTTTCTTTGTTTGTTTGTTAAAATGGGAAGTCATCTTTAGTTTTAATTGTGGATAAGCTACTACAGTCCTTTGGGCCAGAGTTTAATCAAATGCATTTAACATTTTTTATTTCCATTTTCATTGTCTGTGCACAAACTATTTTTGCTGGAAAAAGTGGTAGAATATTTTTTAGTTGTAGTTATAATTGCTAGGTATGCTTTTAATGGAATTTAAATTAACACCTGATTGATTTAAATTAACAGTAACTGCATTAACAAAATATCCTATGTCATGGTAGCACTGTAGGTGAATTATTCACTTTAGAAAAGCTTTTGAAACATTTACAGGTTTACAGAGAGAATGGGAAGAACTATAGAATAATAATAAGAAATAATCAATGCAAGAGCTGGAGAGATTGGAGCAAGAGGAAAAACCAAGTGCAGGTATTGCCAGGGACACACTGGAGGCTACTACAGTTGGTTCAGCTGAACCAGCTACTGAAATCACAGCCTGCCCTCAAAACTGGACTGAAAAAACTGCTTCCCCAACATCCCCTGCTATTGCTCCTTGCACAAAAGCCTTGCTGGTCCTGTTTTGCAGTGCCTTTGGTTTTCCTCTCTTTGTTCAATAGGACCTAGAAGTCCCCATCCCTCACATGTAGGAAGGCAGCACCTCCTAATTCTCCTCTCTTTGACCACATGCCAAATCACCCCAAGTGCACTGCTGCTACTTCTCCAGGATACTTCTCCTGGTAGTCTCTGACACTGTATAGTGACTAGACCTCTGTGAATATTAGCCCTAAGCATCAAATCCAAAGGAAAGTTAGAAGTTATTCCCCTCAGGTAGCAAATAAGTGGGTGAAATAATATTAGTTCTGTCATTTAGGGTGGATTTTTAAACATATTTAAGGACCAAGCATGCTGTGAGGCACTAGAAGAATTTCCAAAATCACATCAGGAGTTCCCATCAATTTAAATAGAAATCAGGCAATTTAAAACTTCAGAAAATCCCATGTATATGAACATACCTCCATGTAACAAGCGCTTTAGTATCTTTAAAAAGGCATCTTTTACTTATTGCCAGTGCAAACTTGCATGCTCAAAATACAAAGTTGAAAATATACTTTTAACACTATATTCAAAATAATCACTTGGAGTTTTTAACTGACCTAATAAATTATTCTCTTTTGTTTTACTTTTAGTACATTTGGCCCTTTTAGCAGCATCATGGTTTCATTCAGTTCACTGCAGAATAGACCAAATGATGACCTTTTCTCACATCCCATCCTAAACCCAGCAGAACAGCATTTGCAAATTATCTCCTTCTTTTCCTGTTGACATCTCTGACTGATTATAATTTACAGTCATCTTAGATTACCATATATTAACAAAGTCTCTTGCTAACAGTGACAGCACGTGTTCAAGGTCCATTCAAATTCAGCCTCTTTGCACTTACCACTATATTAATTGAAGTCATTGTCAGGTTTCGTCTTTTTCAAGCTTGCCTTAAAAAGCTGGCAATTAAAAAAGCTGACAAAAGAAAAAGAAAGGCAAATCAGAAGGGATTAGGTCTTATTTTCAAGTGGGTTTGCAACCTTAAGTTTGCAAACCTAGAGCAGGCATAAAACAGATGCTGTAGACTGAAGAACACAATTTGCAACAAGATAAATGGTTTTCCTACGTATAACCACTGTGTGTGCATATGTACACAGCAGAGACTGTGAAGGTAACAGCATTTTTGGATATTCAGCATTTGCCTTTTCTATAGAGCCTTTTTCAAAACAAAAGTGCTCTGAAGTGATGCAGAGGATACCAAAGAGCTCTTTCCTCCAAAGCACTTTGTCAGTTGGCTAGAAGAAATCCTTCTAGTCACCAGCACTGCATACCTGCTTCTTTCAACAGCCCCTGCTTAGGAAAACTTTCATGAGGAAGAATGTTTTGTTTTTGTTTTTGTTTTGTTTTGTTTTTTTTAAATAAATACATACATATATATACATTTATATACTGTTTTTATAGAAGAACCTAATTCCACAGAAACACTTCATTGGATAGACAGGATGGAGGATGCAAAGATTTCATCTAAGGTCTCAGACCTGTGCCTGACCTGGAGCACTTAGAAGCCTGCCCATTGCAGTAGTTCTGTTTGCAGCCACTGCACATCAGCTCTGCGTGCTGGTCCTGGATTTGTTTTGACTAGTTTATGTTTTTATTAGTACAGTTTCCTTAGCTTCTGGAGACTGCTCTAGTGTGATACATCCCAAACACCTAGCAGTGTAATAAAACTGAGTGAGAGCCACTTCCATTTAATCAGACTCGTATGAGGGAAAAGGTAATCCAACAAACACTCACCCAATGCCAAGATTTTAACTGGTGTTAAGCAAGAGTTAACAGATGTGAATTTCTAAGTTCCAACACAGAAGCTTCCCTACACGGGCTAAATAAAACTGCAAACCCAAATACAACCTCAGGTGCATCTACACAACCCCTCATTTCTCTCTAGTAACAGCCGTGTAAAGTCTATTAGTCTTTCGACTGTTAAATCCATGTGACTGTTAACATCCATGTGACTGTAAACCTTAGACAAAATATATTTATTTTTTCATTTGCATATTGATAAAGTTGGGTTTTGGGCTAGGTTGGGTTTTTTTTCCCCCAGTAGAAGAAATATGGTTCTGACAGTAAATTTAAGCCTACTATCAAACCTACTTTTCTTAGTTATTTTTCACAGATGCTTAGAAGCCATCTGTGGAGTCCCTCAGATCTGAACATTACAAACTGAAAATCTCTATTTTAGACAATGCAGCTGCACAAACTAAAGTTTGGATAATAGGCACTTTGTTAATGGTTGTCACATAGACAGCAGACAGAACCCTCTTTGGCTTTCCCTGCCCAGATTAAGATTTTTAGGTGCTAGCAGCTAGAATAGATGCTCCATTTTAACTTGTAAACTAAGCAAGAATGTCCATGGGCATGAAACCTTTCTCACTTCCTTTTCCATTGATTCACTCTTCAAAACCAAACTGAGCTTTAAATTAATGCACAAATCTGACACAGGACAAAACAACATTTAAATTACCATTGATAAATACCCAGCCAAAAGTAATTACTTCTTCTACTGTGGCTCATTACGAAAGTGTTCCATTAAAGCTGTAGAGTTAAATAATGAAGGAGATGACAGAGTTAAGGTTCCATGTGCTACTGCGCAAACGTGAAAATGTTTGTAAAATGCCCAGATAGCACTTTCAAAAGGCTGGATCTTTCTCTCTGTATTTCCTAACAATTTTAGTTCTTCCTAACATCTCTTTACTAAGAAAGAGAATCTCATAATTTCTGCCTGGCTGGAGCTGGAGGGAACTGGGTGGGCTATGAAGGGTTGGCAGGGCAATAGTACAGGGGAGAAAGAACACTGGATTTCAGAGGACTTAAGCTGAACACCACTGTGGCTACTGGCCACTGTAGCTGCGCTGAATGCAAGAGTATGTGGAGAGGATGGGTTTGAGCTGGGAGGGTTGAAGGGGGCTGGATACTGTCTGCAGAAGGAACTCAATGCCATTATATAAACATGAAAATTAGGTTAGAGGGGTGATCTAAAAATGCTGGATAACACTGACTGAATTCACATGATTAAGTTCTTTTCTGCATGGTGGTTTTGGCTAGGTATCAGAGCCCTATAACCCTGTTAGTACAGTAAGAATAGAGAGTGATAACTGATAGACTATTATCTTGCTTAACAGCTTAGCTTGACTTCTCCCATGCACTCAAATTTCACATTGCAATATCTCTGTGATAACTAGGCATAAATGGAGCCAGTGCTAACCATCGAGCACTGCTGATATATAGTAGAGAAGTAACTCGTGTGATCATGTCCCATGACAAGCTCACAGAGGTTTACACTTCTGGCATATCCACTACATACTGTCCTGTTCATTAATTTAGCATGATTGATCTTTCAAATATTTAGTCAGTTTGTTCATGCCTCCATTGATCCTATTGGAAAGCTGTTCCAGAGGCCCAGAGCTCTGATACCGGGAACTCTCCTGTTTCCAGTCTAAAGTTATTCAGAACCAGTTTATGCCCCTGCTTCTTATTTGATGCTGCAGAATCTGCAGCAGGAGAATAAAGAGCCACAAAATGCAATCCATATTCTCAACAGGCCAGTACTTTAAAAATAGTGTACAGTTCAGCCTGTACCTTTTGTTAGGCAACCTCAAACTGGTTTAGAAGCCTGCAGCAGATTTCTTACTGTCTTTAGCAAAAAAAAGAGAAGTGTGATGCTGTTTGCAATGATCCATGAACAGCTTTAAACAGACCAGATATTTTACTCAGTGGAAGTATGCCGAGGCTAAGATTCTTAGGATTACATGAATAAAGCATTTGGAAAATGAACTTTCAGGAAGCAAACCCTCTGTATTAGTTACATAGCTTTGTCTGTCAAAAACCAAGACTGATCTCTAAATGAGAGGAGCTGCTGCAAATTTCAGGTGATACAACTGCCCTGTTTCCATTTCAACTGGAAAAGCCTACTGACCTTGCTGGCTCTAACATTACCTGAGGTGAGACCAGAGGAGATACAGTGAAGAGAGATAGATACTGATACCTGTGAATCCAATACTGATACCTGTGTATCTAATTCAAGCGTTTGCTTTCTGAAACTGTATCCACCTGCATTGCTTTTTATTAACAGGCCATTATGAATTGCCTCTGGCAAATTCACCGCTAATGGAAATATAAACTTGTCCCTTGATATTGTCTAAAATGATTTATAAGGAATGGAGAACGATCATGGGACATATGGTAGCAAATAGGTCAGAAGCAGTGGAAAAAGCCACTTGCCCAACACTACCTCCTGGCAACGGGCTAGTGTGTAACAAGCCTCCTTGGTAAGACAGAAGTCCTTCCATGGCCAGCTCTGAAAGTACAGGTCATTGCTTTGAGGAGCATTTGACGCTGCAGTGAGCCTTTATCCCACTGAAAGGCAGGGACAACTCTCCTGACATCTTTGCAGGAGATGTGGAGAGGACTCCACTCACAAGAGCAGAGGAGTGAATTAGGTCTTTTAAGACATCAGACAAACCCTGCATGTGCTTGCCACCGACACTGCAAAAAGAGGTCACCTGAAGAACCAGCTAAGGAAGAACTCTTGCTCGATGCCACGTCTTTCCCCACACTAAGAAGTATCTCCAAATCAATGTCAACCAGTTTTCTGAGGATTCAGTCTAATTCGGTCTCAGGAAAGCAGAACATACACATTAGCCTGATCCTAACAGTCTTTAGGGGACACCACACATATCTAATGATGATTAACTCCCTTGTGCAGTAGAAAAGTTCATCTAAGTGGGAAATTTGGTGGACAGGAGGCTTTCTTAGAGATGAAGGAAACCACAGACTACCCAAAGTTTGCAAGACTTTTGGGAAAACTGATGAAATTGGGGGGCTGGGGGGTAGGGGGATGACAGAAGCAGGGGAATAGATTGTGAATAAAACTATTTGTCTACAAGGCACCGGTCATGAGATTCCTAATTTGGAGTGCCCAGAGCTACTAAATTAGGGAACTCTATCAATTCCATCTGAGTTTCCCCAGAGAATTTGCAGGAGGCAAATTTGTAAGGCATTAGAAAGCAAAGTCTAAGGATATAGACAATATGAGCAAAACCATAACTGAATGTCCCGTGGTGAAATCAATAAACTCTCAGGTTAAAAGATAGAAAGACATACAGACAGAAATACGTATTTCCACCGACATACAGAAACATGATGATATGACAGTGAGAAAATGTTTCAGAAAACTACTTATTTATGGCTTAATGACATTTAAACCAACTATTATTAAGTTAGCTGAATGAAAAAGAAATCATTGGCAAATTGGAAAAGAACAACCCTTATGTCAATCTGACAAATTTGTTATCCTGCATGTGGGAAAACATCCCTTGCAAAATTTGAACTTCACAGCTGGATGAGAACACATAAGCAAATATAATGCAGAGCATAAACTGTTGGTTGTCACCATGAACAACAATGTACAATCAGAGCCCACCATGTAAATGAGAAATGACCAGCCTTTATCCCTTTATATAAATAAAGCTTCATGGAAATCTAGATTCACCAACAAAACTAGAGTGCCTCCATTTCACAGCAGGCTTAAGCTTTCCTGCAGATCTACTCAAAGCTACTTAACATACCGTGTTTGAAAAGAGCTAAATAGTAGATCCTAGGATCCCCTTGATCTCTCCATAGCCTCTGCTTAGCAGCATTGCATTTCCATTTGAACTGCAAATGACCCTGTACACACAATCATGTAATTCATATTTATATAAATAGAGGGTACAGTATGTATAATTTGAAAGATTTCTGGGAGGGGACGCATCATAAGTAAACTCCTACTTTTCCCTTGGGGAAACAATCCCATTTGGTTTTAGTTAGCTTCAAAGGAGAAAAGTATTTTCCCTTCTGTGTCAATAATTTAACAGAAATTTGTCATTTCTGTCCACAAATCAAACTTTCAGAGCTGTCCCTAACTGCTAGTAGTAAAGCAGCAACACACACATGTGCAAGCGTGCACACACACACACACAAACATAGAGAGCACGATCACTGCAACACAATGAAATGCTCCTGCAGCAATTTCTAACCATGGAAATTGAGTTCAGTTTCACTGAATTGCCAGAAACCTCTCCACACTGGGGAGCTGTATTTCCAAGCACATACCATGGGACCAGGACCTTTGGTGACATGTTGTTCCAATTTGATTGAGGTCGGGTTGCAGGCCAGCCCTTTCAAATCATAACCAGCACAGAAATTACCTCCTATGAAACATCATGGAAAAGTGAGTCTGTAGCAGCAAACTCAGGAAAGCTTCATTTTGGGGTCAGTGCAGCATTAAGCATCATTAATGTGTTGGTTTTTTACCTGGGAGTTTGTCCAAGAGCTGTTTTGCAGGGAGGCTGAAAGGACACTATTTGCTTTTACTTGGAAATTTATGTTGTCCTGATTGCCTAATTCAGAATTTGCAGGGGGAAAAGTATGAGCATTTGAGGCAAGAGATTTGGAGCAGAAAACTTTACATGTAAATTTTAGACAATCATCACTTTTTTCAACCCGTTCACTGTCTGCAGCACAGAGCTCAGAAGGCATTATTTTCAAAAGGAATTAATAGGAAAAGTGCAGCAACGTCTATTGTCTTTAATAAAGTGTACAGTTAAATTCAGAGTGAGTCAAACTCTCCCAGTTTTAAAAATCGGCAAATACATTCCCTGAGCCATGCAAGAGCTGCACCCCTGTCTCAAATGGGAGCAGCTTTAACCCTGGATGACACCAGGTTGATATTCCCATTCTTTCAGATCTCTGGCTGTCAAAGCCTCAGCGTGGTCACTGTGCATCGCTTTCAACTGAGTCCAGCTTTCTCCAGTCATCTGCTTCTCTGCAGAAGGGGTTAATTACTAGCAGCTTCCTCACTTGTGAAACTGATTTTAGGTCAGACTATGGCATTTCATAATGGATTATAATGTCAGATAGAGTTGTTCAAATGTAGTGAAAAAAAATCTAACAGCTAGAAATACGTTCCTAAGTACAGGCTAATCCTGCTTTCGAGTATTTTATTTTCATCTAGAAATTATTTGAATTATAAAATTTGGTGGGGCTTTGGGCCCTATAAATAAGTAATATTTCAGATAGAGGGCCAGTAGATTGGGGTAGTTTCCTTGACATATGGAGATTATACTAATTTAAACTACTGGAAATCTGACTCAGAAATCTGACTCGTAAGTGTTCCCCTCAAAAATGGGAGGCAACAGTTCTAATACAGCTCTCTCTTTCAGCTTTATAAATTATAAGCAAGAGAAGACAAAGTTTCTGTTCTTACTTTCATTAATGCCTATTTACACCACTGTGGAAATTCAAAGGTCCTTACAAAGGTATAATTTATGATTCAAGACCACGGGGAAAAGTCATAGGCCATTCTGAGCAGATGGCAACAGCACTGCATTTCTCACTCCCAGCACTACATGCTCAGTAACATCCATTTCCATAACACTGCAATAGGCTAAATGCACACCTAAGATATTTTTTTTTTTTTACATCTATTAAATAGTTGGTTGATGCACTAATGAGTGATAAAACGCTAATGGATATAAAATAGAGCAGGGGAGAAAGTAGTACAGGCAACCTCAATTCCTCCCTCATAGCTAAGAGTTTCTCTTTCCACCCCTCATTTTAATGCTTTCTAACCCAAGACAGCAATGAGGGGATAAGCCTCTTTCCTAATGTGGGTTTGCTGGATGTTTCCCACCTCCTGAGGGCCTTTTAAATTGAATAATCATATGCCTCAGCATCTGTTATGGGAGTCAGGAATTACAACCCCTAAACTTTTAAATGAACACCTCTGCAGGGAAAAAAAAAAGGTGTAGAATGAGGCTGAAGCTTTGTCACTGTATGTATGGCATCAAGAAGAGTAGATAAAGCAGATTTTGTTTTCCTGCCACAGGAGCGATGCAAAGCCGTGTCAGTGCATAATGAACAATGAGGGATGTTCTGCTCCAGGACAGGGATTCTCCTGGAAAGACTCTACGTTGACTCGTAATGAGGTGTTTTGCCTGCCAATAGGTTAAGAATGAAATCATGTCTCTGGACTATCTTCTGAACCTTTCTCGGGTGTATTGTGAAAGATGAGGATGTATTCTTCTGGGTATAGGAAAAGGCTCTTATACTGAAAGTAGAAAAACACATATTAAAAAGCCGTGCTGGTTTTGTGTCAAAGATGGTCAAAAGAGAATTAAAAAATGTCCTTGAAAGAAAAGTATCTCAGCACATGAGTTAGTCTCAGGGCTGTTGAAGATTAATAAATGCATATGCAAATCTGTCATGAAACCACTTTTTGGAAGACATTAAAAAGGAGTGCTTCGTGAACACTGGGGGTCAGCAACAGTTGTATAAACCTAAACGCCTACCTGCATCCCAAATTGAAAACAGATTAAAAGATAACCAAGAGGTTTTTTCACCCACAAATGCTAAAGAGATGCTGATACAAAATTAAATTTTTGTTCAAGCTTTCAGTGTGAATGAGGTGAAGAAAATATCAGGTATAGAAATCTAAAAGAGGGGGAAAAAAAGAAGAAAAAAGTTTCATAAATAGTTGAAAGAAATAATGCATATTCTGGCTAAAAAGAATTTCCAAGAACTACTGTTCAAGACTATCAAATCTGTGGCTGCGAAAGCCATGTGATAGGGTTAAACTTTGTGGTTTAAGCAGGTTTTAAAAATGACTGTATCTGAAGTAGGCTCTAGGGCTATTAAGCCACTCACTATGGACCAGACGTAATCCTGTTCAAATATATGTTCTAGCCAGGGCCATGGAACTGCTAAGATTCCTAGGGACATACAGAATCTACAAAACACACAGATATATATTCCAAATCAAGAGTCAATGTGGTATATGGTAGCACTTACGCAGGAAAGGAATGATTCACTTTCCAGTACTGCATCCAATGAACCATGGAACATAACATTTTTTATTTCTTGGTGGTAACTGTCAAAATGCATTTAGTTTTGGGGAGATGAAGAAGGAATGCACAAAGAAGTGTAGAATAATTATGTGTTGAAAATTAAACCCAGTTGTCTGAACTGGGAAGAACAATGTAACGTACCAAAGGAGGTCTAAAGTGTTTTGGCCAACAAACTTAGAGGTCATCCAAGATGACATATTTTGTGAATGAGAGGCAAAAGCAGCTCTCTGTAGTGCACTCCTCACCTCTGTTCCCGAGTTCAGATCTATCTTTAACACCATAGAATTCATAGTTTAGTGGCATAGGGCTGTTTCCCTCACAGCTATCCAAAACCAGCAAGTAATGTCCGAGGACAAAAGCAGGCCCAAATTTTATTTCATGGATGCGTGTATGTGCAGGACTCCAGAAGGAGATTTTAAAGAACAAATTCCCATTCAAGAGTGGTATGAAAGAAGGAATTTTCTTCCAGCTGCAGACCAACAGCAATGACGGAGTTGGAAGAACTATGAAGCTCAACCTCTCCAGGATGCCTGTGGAGCCAGGGATCTACTGGCAAAACCTTTGAACTCCCAGTCTGCATCCTGAACAAACCTGCAGGAGGACAGGCTAAGGCCCAAAGGGTCCATGTCCACCATATGGAACACCTGAATTACAGTCTAGCACCCAGCTTCACTGCCACAAATTCCTGCTACCCTTCCTAAGAAGCAGTGGGAAGAAATAATTGTTGCTCTGGAGTGTCCATGCAAAAGACACAGCTCCCTGAAAGGTAGAGAAGATGCCAAACATCTTGGATCTGCAACTGTCAGCACTGTGACGAGACTAGAGAGGTCTAGCATGCACTCCGTGTGATTAAGACATCGCTTCCCAAAAAGCAAATATAACTATTAAACAAAATAAGATGTTTGCTATGCTGATGGTAGAGATTCTTGCCTATCAGCAAGATATCAACATTGCAGTAATTTTTCTGGTAATCTGTCCCATGTTCTTTTCTTGCACCCTGACTGATTATGCCCTGAAGAGATATTACATTCCACAAAGACGTATCATTGAAATGAGAACAAGCACAGAGCCAAAGCAAGCCTCGCAGTGACTGGTGCCAAGACGAAGGGGTACCCAAAGGGAGGTTAGGCAGATGATGTAATTTGAGCGTTTTGGACAAGGAAGGATGGTATGTGCTCCTCAAGGCTGCGTATATACCACAAAATACAAATGGAGACTTCAGGCTTGTAACTGACATGTGCCCTGCATTTTAAGGATAGATACATAGAATAAAAAAGTTAATAGATTTCCAGACAGTTTTGACAGTATATGGCAGAAATATGGTCCCTCCTAATCCGCAGCCATGGCTTTTCATCACTGGGGGTATACCTCCTCTGTTCATGCAACTGTTCTCTGTTCAGGCCAGAGAAAAATAAATTCATTTTTGGATGGCTGAGGTATTGTTATTTTTAGGTGCTGCAAGAAAACGCAGCTGCTGATCAAACCACACTGACAGAACTCAGAACTCAACATTTACTATAATACCAGACTGTATGATGCCACCAAAAAAATACCTCCAAAATATAAAAGGAAAGCAGGAATTTCCCTTGTACAGTTTAACAGACAGAATCACTGTGAAAGGCTGCAAAACTCAATGTTATAATTTTCTCACTTCAGTTAATTTGTGTGCTACGTATACCTCACACATATGCCCCAAGAAAATAAAGCTGTAAATCACACACAAGTCCCTTTCTTTTTTCCATCTTTTCTTTTTTTTTTTAAAGTTAGTTACAGTAATTTTCACAAATTCGTAGGACTTACGATACCACTGTTTCCAATTCCTTCCTTTCACCTCATTTCCCTTTGGATAAGCTAAATTCACAGAGCCTGTAACTCTGTGGATGTAAATAAAGATACTGTCTACAGAAATTTGGTCTGGCACGTTTTTTTGGAATGAAGGAACAAAACTGTTCCAGCAGTGGGAGGGAAGGGGAGCTGTTCTTCCTGAAGCTCCAGGACATCTCCTCTGGCATTTGGGGGATGATACCTCAAAAGGCTGATACATTCATTATTTTGTGTATCTTTGAGAAGTAAGATAACTTGCATCACAAGGATGTTCCTTGCTTGTTGCTACACTGTCACATACATTACTCCAGTTCAAATAAAATCCACAGGACAGCTAAAATCAACAGGTTGCAACCAGCAGGTTGCTTGTATCTGCAGTTACCGGGCAATAAGTTATTATACAGTTGATTACATTCTGGTTTGGTATAAGTCAAAGTAAAGACAGATCAAGTTTTCATTAGTTTTTTCATTTGATTCACTAAATTTAGCAAAATGAAATTCATTGGAGAGGACTTGCAGATGCCTGGCCATCTCCAAACTTAGATCTGCAATTTTAGGTTGGGTGTTCAAATTGCTTCTTCTCTGAAATACCTGTTTTCTCTCAAAAATTACAGTATAGTATTTGGAAAATCCAGAAATTTCAGAAAATCCATAATTTTCCAGAAAACCCAAGTAAGTTCTACACATTTAGTTTGCATTTTTAAAGTGTGTTGAAATTCCACCATATAAAAATTAATTACCCCATTTTTATTAATGGTATTTACAAGGTTAATAATCAATGTTTGATAATCTAGAGTGCAGAGTTTATGCGTGTGTACCTATATACATCATACATGTCCATATGAGTATTTTTCATAATATTTTAAATTACAGAAAAGAGACTCAAATTCTAACTTAGTTAATTTGGTGGCCTTCAATTTAATCTCTTTGCATTTAGAGTAGTGATAAAATCAGCTCTGAGGCTGAATAGTTTCCAAGGTAATCCAGAAGATCTTAAAGGTCCCTTCCAACTCTAACCATTCTATGATTCTATGACAAGAGCATAATGCAAAAAAAGAAGTTAATATAATAATAAGGGTAATTAGTTATAAGTGCTGGTCCTACTGAACAAAATGCAAAGTGCCATTGCTAAGATTTTACCCTGCAAATGTAAATAACTGCCTTTGAACTAACACTGCAGGAACTGCGGCAAGCATTATTAATACTTGAATGATAAACATTAAATACAAATGTTCCCCACCTAGGCAATAGAGGGCACTTGTAATTAGCAATTAATAACGTCTCTCCAAGTTTTACTACCTTTGTTTTACAATTCACAAAAGTTCTTTGATATATTCTTTGAAGTCAGGTGCAGGGTTGCAGTTTCCAGAGCAGGGTTTTACATATCACCTGTCCATTATTCCACTGCTAAACTTTCAAGATAAATGAATATAGCATGCATAAGATTAAATAACATGCATACTTTCTCTATTTTGGGTTTCATATTCACGTACCTCTGACTATGGCTACACTAACAAGTAGATCATCCCAAAATCGGTGCCACAGATGCAACATCTGTGCTACACGCATTTCAGGAGTGGTTTACCATAGTTCTGGGGTGGTTCCACAGACAGAACACTGGTCTGTGGTTGGAGCGTAGCTGCTGGAGTGCGTCTTCCAGTTCAGCCAGTCATGTGGAAGCAACCCAGCTTGTACATTTAAGACATAAAAGAAAACACAGTAAGAGAGGACATCCAGGAGCTAGGATTCAGAAATACACCCCTGCTCCAGAGTAATTTGCCAGTGGAGATGCATTTATGTCTTAAGCATATGCCAGACCAGAACTAAGGTAAACCACCCTTGAAATGTGAGGGTGTGTGAAAGCATCCCCTTGATAGCTAATGCTGGTCCTATAGCTTGTTCGTTACATCTGATAAAGTAAACTCGAGCCATTGTTGGCAAGTGCCAGCAGAAGGGCTCTGCCATGGGGGAAGAAAGGGATTCATCACATCTAGAGTCCAAGTCACTGCCTCACTATCCCTAAGGAAGAGCTGGTGCAGTAAAACTCCCCAGACAAAAGCCAGAAAAAGAAGAGCACTCACAAATGAACTATTTTAAAACACAGATGTAACCTAAGGAAGAGTGTTGGTCTGGAGCTTGTAAGAAATACTGCAGTTGGAGAAGTAGGAACAGGAACAGCTCTGCATATTTTTCTCAAACATAGTGACCAAAGCCCCCAGAAACCTCTGCAGCATTAAGGTCAGGGCTGGGGGTTTATATTCCCCTGCTGCTTGCTCTGTAACTGTCTGTAACTCTCATATGTGGCTTATGAGAAAAGACTGTGCTTTTAGCAAGTTCTTTTGCAAAGCACACACTTTCTGCTTTAGCTGTGGTTTGTACTTGACCAGTGGGATGATAAATTAGAGTGCTCAAGTAATTAGAAGTTTCCAAACTTGGCTTGCAAAAAACCAAGCACAGGCTGGGAGAGAACTAGAATTTTAGTACCTGCTTTAATGCCTTGGGCATGCAAATTAAGAGGATCTGTATCACAAGGAAGATGGTGAGGCAGAGCCCATACAATTGGAGAATATACACCTGAGGAACAGAGAGACTGGAGTTAATTTTCACCCAGATTTATCTGTCTAGAAAGCACACAAGAGCCATAATGAGCTGTCACTGTAGTAATCTGCTGACCACTTGCTGTCAGGGTTGAAAGTCCTGAGAAACTTCACCTTTTCAGGAAACACAGCTAGAGCAATCGACTGCAAACATATTGAGCGCCAGTAAAAATAAAGCAGCAGCTTCCTAGTTTACAGCACTGCCAGTTTCTGGCCTGTTGATCCCAATTGTCTTAACGTCCCAGTGCTTTTCTGTGCTGACACCTCTCCTCTTAAGAAAAGACAAAAAAAAAAAAAAAACAGACTAAAACCTTATTTGGATTCATTAAGAAGGGTATCTGGGATGTTTGTCTTCTCTCATTACATTTAATGTGACACTTCAAAATAAACACCAGAGGTGAACCTAGGGTATTATTTTTTAACCCCCAGAGAAGTTACTTCCTCACAAATATGGTCCGACACAAAGTATGATTTCAACTTTTACACTGCAGTGTTTAAATGGATTTTGCTCAGTTTGTATTTAAAAATCAACAAATTAGAACATAGACCAGTTCCAGGGGATTAATAAGAATGGCCAGCTGTGAAGAATGGATGGTCTCAGGCACAGCTGGGGACCACTAATCTCTCTATACAAAATGAAAAATATTAAATTTTTTCTTAATGCCTTAGAGAGATCTAGTTGGGTCTGTAGGCATGCACCATCTGTAGAGACTTAGTTCACAGAATGCTACATGCTTCAAGTTGCTTGAAAACTCTCTTGGTAGTCTCCCTTCAAAAAACATTAACTTCTAATTAGGCAGTAATTGTGACTAAATAAGAACAGAGAAAAATTAAGTTTTCTTGAGATACAAGAACTCAAATGTACCAAGAAATGAAATCCAGGAATTAAATTCTATTCTCAGGGTAAGGAACTAGCCTGAAAACCTTCTGGGAAGGGATTGTCCTTTAGGACATGTTTGAACAGCATCTAGCAAAATGGTTCAGATTTCTAGGCACTATTGTAACACAAAACAATAAAAACAACTGCAGGAATTTACACAGAACTACTCCAAACAACTCAAATGAAATGGTGAGTACCAGTACCAAATGAAGGTACTTTCCTTATAAATGTTTCCAGTACACATAGTTGAAAATACCATAATTTGACTTTTAATAGCACCACGGAGGGAGCTGATGGTTGAAATTCAGAAGAAACAGAATGGCTGATTTTCAGTCTGTTTCATCCTACATACACCCTCAATACAGCCAGTTGCATTTACACAAACTAAAGTTCTGACCTTATTAATAATTTCTGATGGGCCTGGGGAAGGACTCTCTTTCTGCCTTGTGCTGGTGGAAACATTAGTTCCAAAAACTATTTCACTAGAGAAAGAGGGCAGGGAGCCCCACACAGGACATAATCTGCAAAGAGGTCTGTCAAGCCTGCACAGCTATCTATTTACACACTTGAGGATAGAAAGGCTAATAGTTGTGGGAACAGGATATTTTGTCATATATTATTATTCTGGATTGAGAGTGAGGAAAAACTGCTGGCTTTCCTTCTAAAGTTATTGTATTTTCAATTGCTCGCAAGGTCTCCCAGAGCCCAAAGAGGTATTCTGTTAAACACTGAAATAAATAAAAACTGCTGTCTGATTGGCCAGAGATGAATAATTTCTACTTACCCCCACATGTATCCATCTAGGATGTGCTTATTTGTATGATATGTGAACTAATTGTTTAACACTACCCCAGAACATAGTATTGTTCACCCAGAGAAAGCTACACAATAGAAATTTATTGACTCATCATACTACTATTTTTTAGCCAATTATGTGCCAGGATTTTTCCTTCGGATATATAACAATAGCAGAAAAACGCTTCATTTCCTTGGGACTATTACTCTCCTGGGTGGCAAAATTAAAATCAGCCCCTATAAAACACACTTGTGACAGCTTACAGCAACCCCAAACGGCACAAAAGGCATCCTTTATTCTGTTACGCCATTAGCAACGATACGGAGAACTGAGGGGACAGAGGTGGTGCCATGCGAGATCCAGTGCCCTGTGGGCCAGCACAAAACCTGTTCTCCACATCTGTCCCACCAAAAGCTTCCTTCCACACAGGACACAAACCACAGGGTCCAGAGATGAGGGGACAGTGGCAATCACAGTAATTACTGAATAATGAGACACTTGGTAGCAAATACCTTGCCACCATCCTTTTTAAAAAAAAAAAAAAAAAAAAAAATAGAAGTGACCTGTTCATTTTACTTCTTTGGACAGAGCTACCAGGTGGGCACCACAAGGCCTTTCCCCTTCCCCCTGCTGCTGGGAGTGCCCAGAAAGGCTCCACACCAAACCCCAGGCCAGGCTCACCCTCCCACACAGACCTGGGCAAAGGAGGTGGAATTTTCCCCAGTTCTCCCATTAAATAGGATAAAACCCACGAGCTGAACAAGAAAAAAAATAATTAAAAACCCCCACCGTATAACCGTGTGCAGCTACACAGGCCCCTGGGGCAGGTGCCTCTGCCGGGCACCATGGCAACTGCCACAGCCAGGAGTGGGGGAAGGCCTGTGGATGGCCACGGCGTATGGCTGGGCTTGTGCTGGAGCCCCTGACAGAGTGCTGGGTCCAAATGAGCAAACAACCTAGATGATATTAAAATTTATTTATTTATTTATTTTTACTCCACACCCTCCCCTAAATCCCAGCCTTCAGAGCAGGCCTCCATGAGACCCCACCTGGAGCACTGCCTCCAGCTCTGGAGCCCTCAGTTTAGGATGGACGTGGACCTGTTGGAAGGGGTCCACAGGAAGGCTACAAAAATGATCAGGGGGTGAAACATCTCTCCTACAAAGACAGGTTGAGAAAGTTGAGGTTGTTCAGCCTGGAGAAGAGAAGGTTCCAGGAAGACTCAATTGCAGCCTTTCAGTACTTAAAGGGTGCTTATAAGAAAGATGGGGACAGACTTTTTAGCAGGGCTTGTTGTGACAGAACAAGGGGTAATGGCTTTAAACTAAAGGAGAGAAGATTTAGACTAGGTATAAGAAAGAGATGTTTTACAATTAGAGTGGTGAAACACTAGAACAAGTTGCCCGGTGAGGTGACAGATGCCCCATCCCTGGGGCAACATTCAAGGCCAGGCTGGACCTCTAAGCAACCTGGTCTGGTTGAAGATGTTCCTGCTCACTGCAAGGGAGTTTGGACTAGATAACCTTTAAAAGTCCCTTCGAGCCCAAACTATTTTACGATTCTGTGAAAGAGTGTGGAGGGACAACTTTTGGTAACAGCATCCCCTGTAACTGCTGGAATGGCACAGAGACTCAGGCTCACTCATGCACTGCAGTGGCAGTGATCCCCAACAGAAGGCGAGGGGTTTTTTAAGCTTCTATTAAGTCTAGCAGACAGCACTATGCATTCCCTCATGGCAGCTGTAGCTGCTATATCCACTAGTCGGGGACGCTGGCTTCAGTAAGCATAAATGCACAGCCCTATGGAGACATCTCTGGCCACCTCATGTTAAACCCGTGCTGCTGTTTTCTACCTGCCGTCATACTGGCAGCATCCTGACTGAACAAGCCATTTGGGTATTCAGGCGGCTGAGCTGTCTGCACAGGATCCCACTGCTCGGGGTCTAAGCACTTTTATCACCCCTAAGTGTAATAACTTAGGCAGATACCCTACAACTCAGACATCCCAGCATGAGTGTATCTGCAGCTGCAGACATCACTTAATAGCGTATCTATATAAAGGAAACTTTTATGCCTTCCGCAGATATTCCTAGCTTGATTTTTCCAAAATCCTCTTCTTAAGACTGTTCAAAGTCCTTTTTACTCCAAAAACTCCCACTTTAGTTTTGAATGCTGGTCTCAGCTTGTATGAGCAAAGCTAACTTTGCTCTTAGCCGGTGAAGGAGCAAAAGTTTTCAAAGTTAGTATTTTGAGCATTTTCCTTTATGAAATCTCAAGTGCTTGCTAGCAGATGGCCTTCTTTGGGCCATTTATGAATATTCCTGTTTGCTTTTTCTCCATATGTCTTACTAGATAAAAGAAACACATCCAAATAATAAGCACACATATCTGTATATCATTGCAGAGTGGCTCCCCAGCTCTTGTAACCCATCTCTGTCTTGAGACGTGGGCTCTTGACTAAAGTTTAAACTAGAATAGTGCTTTAGAAGCTGTTACAATACAGGCCTGGTGTCATACAGAATCACTACAGCACTGCCTGTTAGTAACACACACACTCTCCTCACTTCACATCATGCATGTGAAAACTTCCATATGTTCAGTTATCATTTTTAAAATGTGGTTTCCTGTTTGCTTTTTCAGTGAATGCTCTTCCTTATAAAGTCTGCAATCCATAAGCACTCTGCAGCAAGTCTGGACTAGATTTGAAATATCACTTCCAGGTACCAACCCAATATTTGCTGTAAAACACATTTTTCTTATTCTTCTTACATTTTTACTCCTTAATGCACCAAATACTTGTTGCAATCAGCCTGTCCTCTGAGGAAAGTTTTAGAGAAAATCATTTAGAATTCATTATATCCAATTGATTAAATTTGCTTTCCCCTTCTGACTGTTTATTGAATTTTTATTAGATCTTATTGATTCTACATTATACAAAATGAAGGGGAGGGAAGATCGTCTTCATTTCACTAGCCAAGATTTCATCCAGAGTTCTGATCTTCAGAATGACTAGATAATTAGTGCCATTCCCATGTATACCTACTGCCTTTAATAAATTTTTGGCAGAATTTGTAGTCTTCTATAATGGCAAAAGATAAAAAGACTGTTCTTTATGCTGCTGTCAATCTGGATACATAATTTGGCAAATCACAATGCCTTTTTAATTATTTTACACTAGGAAATGTTGTGTTTCTCCAGAAAGAGTATTTGACCAGTCACAGGTGTCTCCAAGTTTCCAGTAAATTAACTGATGAGTAACAGAGGTGGTCACAATAGCCACTCTTTACTTACTGCCTATAGAAAACCTCCAGCAATTTATTTGCAAGGATCTTGGCTCTGAAAGCAAGAAGCCAGCTGCATACCTAATACCTGGACCTTGGGGAAGTGATTTAAGAAAGATATGTACAGCAGTGTGGTATTTTAAAAGGATGTGAAGGATTTTTGATATAGAAAGCCCTGAAAATGTCTTCCTCCTGAGAAAACCAGAGAGGCAGAAGCTTGCACCTTTGTCCAGGATTATTAATACTGCTATTTTTCAAACGACAATCCAATGCATGGTGCACCGCAGTGTTACATGGTATTAGAGGATGCTCCTCACCCTGTGGCATCATGAAGGAAATCCATCAGCTCAGGCTCCCAAGAGCAAGACAGTGGCTGGCTAATGTGATTACACGGGGCACTTGAAGTGAGGAGATTTTCCTTGTTGCCCCTTGCTACAGCTAGAAGACATAAGAACATAAGAGCTTCAGCATAGGAGAAATTGGACCTTGCTCCTCAGATGCCTTCCCTTTGAGAACCAATGAGTTGGGGAAGGGAATGAATTTTTGCCCAGAGACCCCTCTCTCACCCCATGGAAGCAGAGCGGGCAGGTGGTGCCCAAAGGGAGGTTACACTTCCTGGTGAGACCTGACAATCACTCAGCCTGCTAAGGAATCTTTTCCCTCCTGAAGCAACATATCCTTACACCATGTCATGGTTAAGTGATAAAAAGTCCCACTAACTCCAGTCAAGGCTCTGTGTCTGCATGTACGATGAGTGTTGTCATGCTTGTGTTTTGTCGTGATGTATTTGTCAAGTCTGCGTGAGCCAGGTAAGACACCAGTCTCTTAAACAAACACACTTTGGCTATAGAAGAAACAGGAGCAATGCCTGGGCCTCATTTTTGCTAGCAAGTTTTAAATATTGGCTTGATATTGAACTTCCATTATCTACTGGACTAGCCACTGGACTAAGAAATGTGCAAAACATAAAGATGAAACTATTTTATAGTACACCAATTTCCTTCTCTTTTATTCTCAGAGTGGGGTACGCTAGCAGTAAACAGTAGGCTCTCAACAGCATAACTTTCTTTTCAGACTGGCAAAGACAGTGTCAGATCTTTAAATACGATGAGTTCTGCAGCAACGAGAGATTCAAATCTGGTGTCCTTCTTTATCATCCCATCATTCCTCCCTCTGTTGAGGCTCACAATCAAAGGGACAATTAAAGGGACTCAGACTGCGATATCTCAGTATAAGACTTTGTACTGTTTACACAAACTGATATAACAAACTATTGGTTCACTAGTTAATCACCTATAGGCAGAAGATATATTCAGAAAAAGCACCAGTTTCTTGGTCACCCTGTCAATCAGAACACCAGATAAGGAGTTTGACAGTTGTTCACTTGAGTGCTTTACCTCAGATGGGTTTGTTTCACAAACTTAAAGCCAAGTGCAAACAATAAATGATAAGCTGCAAGGCCAGTTAGCTTGTTGGCCGTGTACCTTGTTGCCTTTGTCCCCTGGCTCTACAGCATCCCATTCAAAGAGAAAATAATTAGAAAACTGCATTTGAAATTACTTTCAATGTCATTAATGTGATGCATTCTATTTTTCTCCTCCCCATATTTCAACCACATGTCTCAAGTTTCTGTTTCCTAAATGACTGTGTTGAGGTCCCCCCAAGCATGTTTATAGGCCACATTTTAAAAAGAAACACATTTTAAATTAAGGGTCATATGACTAGAACTTGAGGAAGCATCTGCAGTTTGCTTTTGCAAATGTTCTGTGGTGAAGACTTTTTTTCCTCAAACTTTCTGGAAAAAATCTTTGCATTTTAAAAATGTTTTCTGGGAAGAGTTTCTTTCATTTGATAATGCTTTTGATTAGAGAATGAATATTCCAAAATATTTGTGTGGGAGAGGCAGGCATTCATCAATTTTTAAGCATGATTTTATGCATCAATAGAATTAGGAAAAAGCCAGTCTTCCTCTCTAGCCTTATGGCTTCTTATCACTCACATATTCCTCATTTCAAGGGACATCATTTGGTTTAATACCAAAATATCTATCAAAACCAAAAAAAAAAATTATATTCTTTCTTAATGTTCCAGATGTAACTAATTTCAACTGTAAAGATCAGGAATGTGTAATCTTGAACTAAATTAACAGAATTACTTCCACAGGACCTTAAGATTCCTGTGCTAATGGTTCTTTGCGGGTTCTTTTCCTTTCTTTTTGGCTTTTTATCATATGTTATATCATTTATTTGGGTCTTAGAAGGTTAAGAAGTATGTCTAGGCCTCAACACCATGGTGCCTGCGTGTCTCGTAAATTATTAAAAACAGATAAAGCAACAACTTGAACATCTATTTTTATGTATAGTGCAATCGTTAGTACTCTGACCCCGATTCAGAAAAGGCTGTATACGCAGAAAAAAAAATATCAACATATGTTTAATTAAACATTTGTATGAATCACATGGAAGTGGCAAGATTTAAGTGCACAACTAGAGCTAAACAAGGTATTTCTGTGAATCAAATATTTCATTGTATATTCAACTATCAGTACCACAAGAAATTATAACTGCAGAAAAACCTACTTGCTATTGAATAAACTATAAAACAGGATCAGTTTCATCAGTTGTGCATTGCCTTTAAGTTATAAATGAGCATAAAATTTCTGCTTATCTAACTGCTTGTTGCAGAGTTTGTGTCTTTCTGCAGAGCTTCACTCATTCTGATGGATACGCATAAATGGAACCAGGAGTCTATGGTCCATTTATTCCAGACACAAGAGAACAATTCAGAAGAAAATTTGAGCCTTAAATTAGTGGCAAGTAAATTAAAATTGTAACTTCTGAGAATGATTTGTGGTCTTCTGAAACTGTAAAAAAGATGAAATAGTACATTGATTTATATTGGCTTGCTACGCCTTTGTCAGTTGCAGAAAAGGATCAGTAGTCAAAGTGATGATTTCTATGAGGAACTAATGCCAAACTAAGAACTCTAAACTATACAGTAATAAAGCTACCAAGGGCCCATATAGAATTCAGCGACTCTTGGGAAACAATGAATTCAGTTTGAAGTCGTTACAGAGTGCTACAAAGCTTTTGGGTTTGTGTCAATAAAATCTGGTTGAAAACAAAGCTTGGTTTCCTTTCTCCAGTTTTCTAGTCACAGAGCCATGTGCTGCATCCGAACAAAAGTGCCGCTGGTTTGCTAGAAGTCTGCCTCATCCATTTTGGCCAGTTATTTTGGCCCTCTAACAAAATAAAGCGCATTTTCACTCTGTCTCTGAAGACACTTAGAGGTTTGCAGTCAAATTTTAAGGTATTTAAGAATAGCAATTCAGAAAAGAATCATTATTACTAATCGGTTTAAGTTGGAGATTTAGGGACTATTGTCCTCATATAAAAAAATATACGTTGGGCCTGTCAACAGAAAACTAAAAAGTTATTTCTGTGTGCCCTGTATATCCTTGACACACTTACATTTTCACATCCAGGTGCAGCAGTGAAACTCACATCTCCATTCCTGGGATCATTTCCACAGGTTTCCCTGTTCCAGTATCCTCTAGCCAGGACAGGTCACAGCATTTGCACTGCCTATTGCAGGCAGTGAATAGCTACCAAGGTTTCACTGCTGACCACCTTGACTCCGAAAACATCAAGGCCTTTGGTCTGACTCCAAATTCCAGCAAGATGAGCTTTACCCTCTGATAAAAAATAAAAAAAAATAATTCAAATCAATGGAGCCACTAGATGGCACTTTCAAAACGTGGTTTTGCACACTGTCCCCCAAGCTATGGTTCTGGGTTTGAATCGCATGGTGCGCTGTAAACCTATATAATAAATGCTGTTCTCTGAAATGTGCACTGATTGCCCTTCAAAAGCTTGGCAAAGGAAAAAAAATCCTTTTTAGCAAAGACAGAATTTCTCCTGTCTTCCCCTATAGCATCATTCTTTCTGAAACACAAATCCATCAGTATATAACCATCGGGATGTTTGGTATGACAGCCAATATTCCTTATAGCATCTGTAGGGAAAGAAACTTCACAACAGATGAGATACATGACACAGTTGGAGTAACTGTCCGAGAGATCAGATTTTGCAGCCACGAAACTAGAAAACCTATTGCATTTTGACTATATTTTATGTGCTGTTTTCCTGCATTATTCCTTCTCAGCCACTTATACTAGAGACAATATTGGTGTCTTGGAACCTGGCTTTAAAAGCAGATAATTAAAAGTCTTGCTTTAGGCCATAAGTTCTTCTGGGCCGTGTCGCCTCTCTTTATGTTTCTCTATTCTCAGCACCATGACAGTGCATACCAAATGAGGTCTCAAAACTCTCCTGCAGTGTACATGTTAAAAATAATCCCATCGTGTAAGGTCACAAGATATTGCTAATTAGCCCTTAGAAAGAAATACAATGGCTACTTCTTTTAGGCCAGGGCAAAAAAGATGGAAACTTGTTACCAGTGCAAGAGATAGCCAATCTGTTTAGCCTCTTTGTAAGTGGGTTTCAAATCAATATAACCTTGCAACACCTGAAATACAGAAGGCCTGTGTGCTGCTATTCAGAATTCATCACCATGGATTGAAAATTTCTAATTTTATTTTCACTTTGATCACTCATTGCCTACTCCTGTCTATAATATCTACCAACAATATGTCAGCAGACGCATTCACTCCTTGAATCTTGTTATTTTTTTAGAGCTCTGGATGCATAGTACATGGAATTAGCTGGGGTTTAATGGCTCTGGGTGTCTTTGTTTTCATGATGATAGAAAGGCTGCCCTCATAAAAAGATGTGTGACCTCAACTCTTGAAGGATTTTCTGCAGAAGGAGTAAAACTGAGTAATCATGGAAGTACCTTTAGTACACTACATATTTGGTTGCTTAGGAGATGCTAGAAATTTAAAGCTCTGGGGAAAGTTCTCACAGTTCCAAACTTTGTGGTTGAGAAAAGGGGCAGCAATTAGCTGTATTCATGAACCAGACAAGGCTTAGTTCCATTAAGCTAACATTTTGGATGGTATATGGAAATCTCATTAACTGTGGCAGTCTGCTTAGTCTGCAAGGATATGGAATTTTTGTTAGGAAAAAAAAAAAAAAAACATTTAAAATGTTTTCCAGGGTAATTTCTTTGTGCAAACACGAGGAAAGACAGGTTTTATGAAAATGAAAAGGTATTATGAAAATACCTTTTATGTCACATACACAAAAAAATAGTAAAAGAACCTCTTTAAGGTGCAAAGTTGAGCATTATCAGAGTCAGGAAATACCAGAATTAAGTTTACTTATGGACCATTAATTTGGTTCCTTTGAGTCTACAAATTCTGTTAGTCTTTAATTTCATTATAATAGATTGGTAGTGTTTCTTATCATACCAACTCTTTTTTAATGAGAATATATAATCTTATTTTGTTATTGGTATGTATTTTGTTTGCTATAATTCTATGCATTATCCTCATTTGCTGCACATTATTTAAACCATTCTATAAATTTGCTCATTAACTTTTCTAAAGCATTAATCTCTTGAATAGTTAAGTGCTTCATAAATAATTTAGTTTTGAAATACCCACGTAAATAGAGGATAAATAAGACAAGAGATCCTAAAGATGAGAAAGAAGACAGAAAGATTAAGGTTAAAAACATTACTGTTGGCCGCTTAGCTGGCAATTCCTATATCATGATAGTTTATATATTTATTATTCTACGTCTGTTTATGTAGTTAGACAGGACTCCACTAGTGCTCATGCAGTAAATGAAATACAAACTACTTTTTCACAAATTCTGACTCATTAGCACATTAGCATCAAGACTAGAAGAAGAAACTTGTTAAATGAAGAAGCATATACATCTTAACATATGACATCTTTCCTCTTTTTGCAACCTTCTGCTTGATTTCCTAGTGTGCATTGTCCAACATGTGTGACAAGAGACAAATCCAGACACCAAACAACGCCTTCATTACATGGCCTTAACAGTAAAAATGTCACAGTAGCAAAGCTGGCATTTTCTTTGTGAATCAACCCTACAGGGAACTGCAACATAGTACTTGCCTGAAAAATGACAAGCCTCTGGAATGATCTTTTCGTGAAGCCAAGAGATAACCTGGCAGCCACAAATTCCTTAGCCCATTGAAAAAGAACCAGTTTGATTCACCAGTCCACATCACACCCTTGCCCTCTCCATCTTCTCCTTAGTTCTAGTCTCCTCACCTACTAAGGCTGCTTCAGACTTCTCATATTGGCACCAACCTCCATAACTTTTTCCCACTTGAGTCAGGGTCTCTCTCATTGGTTTTTATATCCCCTCCTAGTTTCTTTGTCCAAACGTGAGTTTCATGTTCCAGCTTGTTCATTCAAGCTGTTTCCTACTACCCCACCAATGCCTCCCAACCTAAGTCTCCAAATCCAGGCTTGTTCAACCTCAGCAAGTCTATCTTTGTTTATTTGTATTTGTATCATTCCTTGTATTTCTCTGGGAAAATCTTCCTCTAATGTATGTGTAAAAGAGAAATGTGTTGTTTTAGGATTTACCAGACAGATTCTGTAACTTGGGACATTTGGCCTATTGTAGCTTTTAAAGCATTACTTCTTAGTTAAACTATATTATACATGTGTAGATTATTTTTATCAGAATAAGGATGCTTTAATTTAGTGTTCCAAACTTATTTGTAATTCACATTTGCCATTGATTTATATCAACTATCCTGACTGTCCTTATGTGTAAAGACCTTAAGAGAGGAGTCTTTGAACACAGAATAAGCTGATGCCTTTGAGTTATCCTACCACTTTGCATTTTTCACTAGCTTAACTTGTGACTTCTTTACACCCTAAATAGGATATATTACAAAATCCCAAATGTATACAATGCATAAGTGTAAAGAGAAAATTCAGAGAGTTCAGAAACATCATTAATTTGGGGAAGGGAGGGATGTCTTTTGATCAATGCATATTGTCCTTCTGCAGCATTTTCATGCAAAGCTACTGATAGTACTGTATCTTTTCATTATTTTAGAATTTTCTCTGTGGAAGTCATCAAACTCAGAACAACATCTGTAAAAATCATCCCATTTACTCATACTCTCCATTATGATCTTCTCACCATTGTTTTTGCTAGTACTTTTGTTCCTGTCAAGCCAGCTATTGTGCAATTTGGCTAAGATCCAGGATTATTAACAAGAACGGGAGGTATCACAGAATAACACGAGATAAAAATCCAAGGAGCAAGGACCAAGGAATTGTTTTATACAAGACACAAATTACAAAACCCAACGTGTTTTTTCTTTCTCCTGCCATGTAGTTCCTATAAGAAGAATTAACACATTGAAAATAAGAGGATACCAAGAATAGATTTTTCTTTTTTCCTCTGGAAGAGTGAAAATCAGGTGTTTGCTTGGTGTTTACAAAAACGAAAAAAAACTTGAATGACAGTTTGAAGCTAGAATAAGGTGCCAAGTTCTAAAAATGTTTTCCAGACCGAATACGTGTCTCTAGAAGGCTACTCACTGCGTGTGATCAGGACTCTAGGTACTAAAAATTTTTGCTTATTCAAGCACAGAATTTGAACAAACCACTGTTAAAAAAAAAATACTACGTAAAGTATGTGACTAGTATGTCTTACAAAAACTGCTTGGGTATGCAAAATTGTTTCATTGTAGATGAAAGGTTATTATCGTAGAGTGAATAGCTGTGACTCACAGTCTGACTAATCAGAGTCTAAGTGAGAAACAAAAGGCAAATTCGGTGAAACTGGTTTGCATCTGCTAAGGAACAGGCTACTTTCATTCAAGTTTTGTTTGTATCTCCAGGTTGTTGGAGGACACGAAGCCCTGCAGTAATGTGGCTTACATGTTTCAGCATATCTCCTGTTCCTTCTCTGGATATGCCTCTTTATTCATTTCACGCACGACAAAAGGAATTGGCACATCCATTTCCAAGGAACAAAGTGTCCAGTAAACAGCGTACAAGCAAGGGCAAGGCCTTCTTACGACAGACCTCGCATATACAGGGCCACCAGGTTGCTGTTAATCACGGGGACACCAGCGTTGCCACCCACGACCGAGAGCGCTGGCGTTGCCGGGGGCAGGACCCCTCTGTACCCCCGCATCTCCGCCCGCCTCCCCGCCGCCGCCGCCGCCGTTCAGCACCGGGGACAGCGCCCGCCCCACGCCCCCGCCGCCTCGTTCCCCCGTGGGAACATCCCGCGGGACGGCGGATTCCACGACTGAGCGTACCCACGGCCGACGTGACATCAACCCCCCGTGTAGCAACGGCAGCAGGGTTGAGATAGGGCAAGGGAGGTCGCAGGCAGAGGCCAGCAGCTGGCCAAGAGAGACAAGTTTCTTTACAGGATCACATGGGGTTGGGAAGGGACCTCTGGAGAACATCAAGTCCAACCCCCTGCCAGAGCAGCTCCACCTAGAGAAGGCTGCACAGGAACATGTCCAGGCGGGTTTTAAATGTCTCCAGAGAAGGAAACTCCACCACCTCTCTGGGCAGCCTGTTCCAGGGCTCTGCCACCCTCAAAATAAAAAAGTTCCTCCTCACGTTTAGCTGGAACTTCTTATATTTAAGTTTGTGCCCATTTCCTCTTGTCCTATCCCTGGGCACCGCTGAAAAGAAGACTGATCCCATCTTTTTGACAGCCTCCCTTTAAGTATTTATAAGCATTGATCAATTTAGCTAATTTAGTATTGACTCAATTCAAGGTCTTCAGACTCCTCACTAGGCTTGGAAGAAATAAGCACAGTGTGTCATTTGAGTAGGGTGGCTTGTAGCAGCTGAGCTCCCCGTACGCTGACTTCTTTTCCCCTTACATCTTTCCCTGTCTTATTAAATATACAAGTAAAAATCAAGTACCAATGGGAATACCAAGGCAAGGTATTTGCTGCTGATGTAGGCAGGATTAAGCACAGACGACAAGATGACTAACAATTAATAAATGTACAGCACGGCCCATTCACCATTTTATATCCTGAAGTTCATCAACAAATCTGTCCATTTGATGACAACCTTCTTTCCTTTCAAATTAAGTTGCGGAAGTATTCTACTTAGTTACATTTGTCTGTCAAAAGGTACCAAATAATGTAATTTTTCCAAATAAATCAAGTATATGAAAAAAAAAGTTCTACATTACTGCTAAATTGTTTATATTGCACATTTAAATAGACTGTAAACTCATAAAAATAGTCCCAATACTGCAAATAATGATGCACTTCTCTTCATGAGTTGCAGAAAATCAGCCAGATACACACAAAAAAACCCAACCCAAAAGACAGAGATAATCATCACCTGCCATAGCAGAAGTGAGATCCTGGCAAACTGAAATAAGCATTGATTTTGAGGGACAACAGGAGACATTTGTGAAAACAATTTCATTTCGTTATAGAAGATGTAGGGAAATGATCTAAGAAAGAAGTGGGAGAGGTCAAGAGAGTGAGGTGAAAGGGGCAGTTGGAGTGAAAGAAAAAAGTGGAGTCAGGACTTCTTCTAGGAACATATACTAGGAGGTGGTGTGCATTATGTGAAAGCTTTTACATTCTATATTAATACACATATTTGCAAAATAGAAAAGAAAATATTTCATACTTGAAATAAGGCTGGATTTAAAATTTTCTTGGAATGTTAAATGTTCTTTACTTGTCATTTCAGCATTTTGGTGTGACACAGGCAACACTCTTATTGATACAGGTTTTTATTCTTTCCTGTAAGAAGGAAATTTAATGAGTACTAGTTAAATCCCAGGTCATGCTGAGGTGAATGCTGGGTGAAAAGATGAAAAATTAGCAGAGAAACTATGAAAGTCAGACACGTTTGTGTTTTGGAAGCAGTCATTTCTCACCATTTTGAGAACTGCCATGGGCACAGCTGGAGCACAAAGATCAGCACGCACCAGACAGTTACTGATGGAAAATTGCCTTGAAAAAACATTTCAGTAGGGAAAGGAGAATCAAGGAAGATAGAAAATGAACACAGAGATACAGATATGAATGGTAAGTGTTAAAAGGATAATTATTATTATACATGGTACATTATTACTGGTACATTATCTGTCCAGGGCAGCTTTTAGAGGTCAGTAATTGGGAAATTATGTCCGACTGAAGTATAAAGGTATAATAAAACATCTCTTGTTCCTTTTTAACATTTTTTTTTTTGCTAATTATAAGCCTGTTTATATCTTAGACTCTGAATATTATATAGCTTAGCCTCTGAATATTATTCTCAAAATTAGAGCTGGAAGACAGTGTGGCTTTTAGAATAATTTGTCCTGGTGACAGATTCTTATAAAAAAAGATTTTCTGAACTGTACTTTAGGCTATATAATTTTGGACTGATCTTACATTCTTATGGGCATCTTTTTCCATGTCATCTGCAAGCTGGTCCTGTTTCTCCATGTATTAAGCTAATGTTTATGGCATTTTCAGAACTGCATGACATTAAATTAGACACTGTATGTGACTGAAAAGGACACAAGTACAGTGTATTTTGCATGTGAAGGGATGAGCAAATGTGTTTGTTCTTCTAACTTCAGGCTAGAAAAAGAAAAATTGGGAGAAAAAAAAAGATGCAAATACATTCACGTCCTGTAATCACCTATAATTAAAGGTGGACTTGCCTGCACAGTCACCTATGGGGGACAGACTGTTGTCCTTCCACTCTAGTGGAAGCTAGATACAGTCATAAATCTTGGGTTCCTAGACACTCTAGCAACGGGATAACAACATCCAGAATAGCTGCTGAACAGTCAGTGTGTGAGCAATCTCACTGAGACTTGCACCCAGGAACATTCAGGCCTTTTTTTGATCAATCCAGCTGAAGCTACTGGGACTGGCCAATAACTGGTGTCAAAGGGTTCCAGCTCCTTCCGTTTCATAGAAGGGCAGCTGGAAACACGCATATCCTTTCCAGTATTGCTTTAACACAGCAGGGCTGTATTTGGCACAGCATTGCTCTGAGACTGCCAACAGGCAATGGTGTGATCCATGAAACAAAACAGCTGCATCAAAGTGCTGTCTCCTCTAAGAAGCGATTCCAGTACCGCTAGCTTGGTATTTTGATGCTCTGTTTAATTCCTCACTCTCTGGGCAAATAAGAAATAAGCTAAAAATTAATTCAACCATTCTTTCCACCAGAGCCACTGCACCAGGCCTCCTCCCCTTCACCTGAGATCGGCTCCTTTAACTTGCATTTCAGCAGTTCCCACATCAATGCAAAGTACTGAGTTTAGCACCCTGATTTGAATAACCTTCTACCAAACATCCCATTTAAAATTAAATGGTAATGGAATGGAAATATTTTCGCGTCCCATGGGAGAACGCTCAGACAGATTGGTAATCTGCAAGGCAAAAGTGTACCTTAAAAGTTATTGCAGTGTGACACACACATCTGATGCACACTGCAGATTACTACACACTGCTAACTTGGGTGACCTACTTGGGTAAGCAGTTGCTCCTGATGTATTAAAAAAGTATATATATATATATACATGTATCTTTGTATGTTATATACATACATATGGATGTCTCTTTTCATTATGACATATATATTACAATGAAAAAATAAAATATATGACTTTCATCAATCTTAATAAGAGATTTTAGATTCTATGAAGAGCTGTAAACTGTTGGCTTTTAGGACTTCTAGCCTAAAAGAGTAACATGTTACCAAATAGCTACAGGGTCAAACCCACTTTTAGTCTGAAATAAAAACTGGGAGACAGAAAGTTGCTACTTAAAATCGTGAAAAACTTCCTGACTTTCTGACACATCAAGGTAGCGGGAAGGCTGAGTAAATTGCTACCATTTCAAAATTTTAATCCACTGTGACTGAAATAATTTGTTACAGTAAGCTTTGTTCCACTTTTAAAGAGAATTATTTCAGAGAAGCACTGAATCATTAAAGTTACCCATTTTCATCACTGGGTTGATCTGTATTCATTCATGCTCAAAGGCAACAAAGCACTTAACTATGTGCATAATTTTGAACATGACTTGAAGCTCCATAGCATCTTAATTTAAAATTAAACCTGGAATTAGTGTGCTGGATCTGTGCTTCCAATAAGTGACAGCTTCTTTCTCCCTCACGGCCTCTTACAATGAAAAGAAGGCCACCCTTCTTATACCCTAGACGTATAAAAAGACATATACCCTTTTTATACCTCAGACTTAAAGTAAGTGACCATTCAATAAGAGACAAAATAGTGCTACAGTTAAGAAACCTGCCGAGCAAAGAGAAACTCACAGAAACAGCAGAAAGGAAAGGCCAAAGAGCAGGACTAGTTTTACAGAAGATGGGGATTCACAGTGAAAAGGCATTTTTTGTGCTCTAAATGACACAATGAGAATTAGAGAATATAATGGAAATTTCAAGGGTCATTTTTAAACATCAGAAGGCACCAGAGTCATTACAATTTAGTGTTGCTAAAGTATAAGATTATGAGATAAGGCACATGAGGAGAAATAACATGCAGGAATAGTAGATGCCTATAGCCACCTAAAGAAAGAGCTGATCATTCACCTACATCCAGTTTCCACTGAAATCACACTCAGATTGATTTTTAAATGGTACTATCAAAATT
Organism: Scolopax mira; assembly: GCA_004320125.1. Lineage (NCBI taxonomy): Eukaryota > Metazoa > Chordata > Aves > Charadriiformes > Scolopacidae > Scolopax > Scolopax mira. Next base: position 66,059 of record BJBW01001988.1, read on the forward strand.
TGTTTTCATTGCATTTTATCTCATAAGCCACAGAATCACAGAATCTTCATGGTTGGAATGGTTTGAAATTATCAAGTTCAACCACACAAGTCATTGGAAGTTATGTCTAGTTCCTCTGATGTCCAGACCTGATCTCCCCATAGAGACATGGAGCTACTGGGGAAGAGTTCACTGAAGAGCCACTACAATGATGAAGGGAGCATCTCATATATGGAGGAGAGGCTGGAAGAGCTGAGACTGTTCAGCCTGGAGAAGAGAAAGACTGGGGTGTGGATCTCATCAATGCATATATAAATAGCTGAATGTATATAAATGCAAAGATGACAAAGCCAGGCTCCTTCTAGTGGTGCCCAGTGATGGGACCAGAGGCAGTGGGCACAAACTGAAACACAAGAGGTCCCCTCTGAACATCAGGAAACACTTGTCTCTGTGCAGGTGACCAAGCACTGGCACAGGTTGCCCAGAGAGGTTGTGGAGTCTCCACCCTTCTTAGAGATACTCAATACATGGTCCTCGGCAGCTTGCTCTAAGAAACATTGCTTGAGTAGGGGTGTTAGAAGAGATGATCTCCAGAGGTGCCTTCAACTTCAACTATTCTGTTAAACTATGCTATTAAATGAATGCCAGTGACTGAGTTTAACCTGACCTCAATTTGTAAATGCTACAGTAAAACGGATTGTCATTGAGATTTCTAGACGCATTTTACCAAGCGACCAAACCACTAGACAGAAGAGGCAGGTAATGAAAATTATTATGTGTCACGGACTAAGACACCTTGAATCTTACCTTAAAACTGAACCCATTTTCTGTTTTGCATAATGATTTGCATTTTTTAAATGTTGAAATCTCGTTAAATTGAATCCTTATCTGTATCTCTGTATATAGACAAATACACTCTGTTTAGTAAATATGTTGGATCAAAAGCAAAACTAATGCTAAGATTTTGCACTTGCCTCTTGATTTCATAAACTCAAACAAATATATCTCAGCAGTGTTCAAACAGCAGTTTGAACAGTAGTTTTCAAACAGTATTTCTTCCTCTGTGTTCATAAAAGGCTCTGTGTAACCTTCTCTGGACAGGAATGTCTAGTCTTGCTGGCACTTGATCTTGGTTACTCATAGTCATGACCAGATTCAGTAATTAATAGATCCTAAACATTGGGGAAAATTCTAACTCAATTCCTACAATTTAAGAATTATCTTCAATTATATTATTTATGGTAAGTGATCAAAAATTAGATAGGCAAACACAAAAATAAGTGATGAAAACAAACCAAACAAATGCCATCAACCCAAACCCCGGAATTTTAATATTAGACATGTTGTTAAAAAAAAAAGGGTGGGACGAGAATGTAAAACAAATAACATTTTTATTTTTTTCCCTAAACTTATTCAGTTACAGAAACCCTCCAAACCCTATCTTGGAGATGGCTTTTCATCCAAAGGTTTTGAATAATTTAACTGTTTACCTTTCTTTAAAAAAAAATATCTCTCAAGTATGTTTTAAATTTTTTTATTATTATTTCTTTTCTCCTTCAGTCGTTGATCTGTTGGAACAACTCAGCGTAACCAATGATTTTAGTGTCTACATTTTTCCAGGATCACAGAGTGATCATGGCATATCAGCTTGGATCAAGTGTGCAAATCAGAAGAAAAGTCACATATGCAAAAGCGACCCTGGTAAACATTTGGTCTTCTATGGCAGTTTGGCAGTCAGTTTTGCTTGGGTTCACTATGCACTAAAAGCAATATACTATATCCCTATCTCCACTGGGTTTACTGAAACCTGCAGGTTTCCTTCTTACTCAGTTCCTTCTTATTCAGATTTAAAATAGATGATGAGAATACAAGAATTATAATATTTTGTTTTACTAATTTTTCCTGGATATTTCTCCTTCCTCAGGAGTGTTACAATACCATTAAAGCTCTGTTTGTTAACTTTATTCCCATTCTGCTGACAACCATAATTTCCCATGCCAGGTATTATTAATGGAAAAAAATATTTCAATGACGCTTCATATTGTTGCAGCGTCAACAAAGAATAAATGCTTCAAAATTGTACTGTGGTTTGTTTCTAGATTTGTTTTTCCTGAGGAACAGATCGTTTTCTTCACCTTCAGAATGAGAGAGGACACTTCTACGGTGAGAATGGACCTTTGGGAGATAAAGGATAGAGATGGGGCTGACTGGTTCAGGCAATGTGACTTCCTGGGTGATCATCAGGACCTTGTTTGTGTAAGTAGAGCTCTACCTGCCCTTGGTTGCCACAAATTACCCTAGGCACAGCTTTGGTTGTGTATTGTGATAGCAGGAATTTATTACTTCATTAAATATTCACCTTTGACATTACTGATCTCTAGGAGCAGATATGCTGTTAACGGTCTGAATTTTGGGTGTGAGACCAGGGTTTGTTTTATTTCAGGTGCAAAAGATGTGCTCCACAGTAACTAGAAGTGACTGTCTCAAAAGTCTTCAACCCTCTGTTTAACATAAGAAACTTAGGAGTGTGGTCTGCCCTTTGTTTTGGTTCCTCCAAAATACAGAATGGGTCTCCATCCCATAGCCAAAATAACCCTGGAGACCAAAAGCAGCAGCCATAGCATTTGCCTTCCCTCTGTGGCCCTGAATTGCTACAGAAAGCCATCACTGGAACAACATGGGGCCATCCAGCCTCAAAAAAGAAACACAGGATTTCATACAGAAAAAAAATATTCTAAAAACTCACTCCCAGCTGAGATCACTTCTGACCTTTACACTTCCCAAACTAAATGCATAAGATATTTCCTTGAAGTTTAATTATTAGTTCAGATGCAAGCCCCACAGAACCAGAAATCCTCTCCATCCCATGCAGGCAAATCCACAGACCTACCAGACTCTGTTTCTCCCACAAACTGTGAATTAATTGTTACACTCAGTCCTCTACTTGGGAAATGCTCAGACAGGCTGGTGAAGGTGTCTGTATGGATAAGCAGACAGGTTGGAGTTAGAATGCAAGTATTGGGGGATTTTAAAACCTGTCATCCTATTGATTTCTCCTGCAAGTTGGTGTGCAACAGCTTAAACTTCATGTAGATCATAACATGGCAGCAGAGGAAACCTGCTGTGAAGTTCCTGGAGTAGTGAGCTGACCGACTGCAAATGATACATCCTTGATGTTTCTCTCCCCTGAGATTTTAATTAAATTCATTTGCTTAGTTTTCACTGTTGTTCTTTCCTTCATCCTTTTTCTTCCTTACAGGAAGACAAACAGGCAAGTTTCTTGCTTGTCTGTAAGTACTTCTGATTTGAAAATATGGAAATCAGACATTCGTATTTTCTCCAGCTTGGAGCTCACAAGGAAAGTGTATGTCAACTACAGCCTAAACATGCCAAGTTCAGCCTAGCTACACTCTACTAATTTGCTTTTCTTGTTGCATGTTTTTTCCCCTTCCCTGCAAGGGTGCTAGTTTGGGATACATGGAAACTCCAACAGATTGCAGCAGTGATTTTAGAGAGCCAGGTCATGCCAGTCTGCCTGGTAAAAAGAACAGACTTTTACTGGTTAAATTAGAACAAGCCTCTAACAGCACATGAAGCATTAGGGGGTTAGAAAAATATATTACTCATTTGCTTAAAATATTTTGTTTGAAAATGTTAAAGGACTAAGGTGAAAGACTGGTCCCACTGGAATCAGTAGTCAGTCCCCTGTTCTTTTTGTAGAGCCTGAACTTCATCCTAGATCTCCAGGAGGCAAAGCCTCTGTCCTCATAGCTGCAAATCAAAGTGCTCCTAATTCCCCTTAATTTACCTAAGATTACAAGCAGGTGTTGTTACTCTGACTGGGGCCTGTATTTGAATCTGAGTGAAAATTTCAGCTCTAGGGCCACTGCAAATTTAAATTTTGGATAAGAGAGGCTTTTTTTAGTCTCTGAAGATTTTTCTTTCTCAACTCTTTACAGACATATAAGCTTTTATCAATAATGATGTACGCTGAGTCGGGAGAGGGATTCATAAATACCACAGAAAACACTTAAGCATTTCTGGCCTGAAGTCTTGACCCCACTGTCCTGTCCCTGGGATGTGTGGTGCATTATCGTGGTGCAATGATCCATTAGAAGCACTGATGTATAGTATCCCAATCCATTAGAATAAGGATTACAAATTCTTTGTAGTTAGGTGATTCTGGAACTGTTCCTCCAGATGGGATTCATGCAGCATAGTCTAAAGCATATTTATGTCCAAGGGAAGTCAGCAGAAGCGAAGACTAATCAAACATTCTCCCAGTCATGTCTTACCCTACAGAAATGTTTTTGTGCTCCTCATCCAAGGGATGAAAACAGAGGGCATCTAGATACCATAAGGAAACTGTCACATCTCACATATGAGAAAAGCCTGACAGAGCCAGGACTGTTGAGCCCTGAGAAGTGAAGTTTTGGGGGAATCTCATCAATTTGTACAAATATCTAAAGACTGAGCCATACTTTTTTCAGTGGTGCCCAATGACAAGACCAGAAGCGACCACATACATGAGGTTCTGTCTGAACACATGGAAACACTTCTCTACCATGATGCTGACTGAGCACTGGTGAAGGTTGCCCATCCTTGGAGATACTCAAAACCCCATTCGGACATGGTCCCGGGCAACCACCTGATTGAGTAGGGGAGCTGGACCATATGAACATGGAACAGATCCTTCTAGATGCCATGCTTGGGCACATGAAGGACAGGGGGTGATTCATGATAGCTAACATGGCTTTGCTAGGGGCAGGTCCTGCCTGACTAACTTAGTGGCTTTCTATGATGGAGTGACTATGTCACTAGACAAGAGACAACCTATGGATGTGATCTATCTGGACTTCTGTAAGGCCTTTGACACAGTCCCTTGTGACATTCGCTGGCCAAATTGGAGAGATATGGATTTGATGGGTGGATTGTTCAGTGGATAAGGAATTGACTAGATGGTCACATCCAGAGGGTTGTACTCAATGGCTTTAAGTCCAGATGGAGAGAAGTGACAAGTGGCGTCCCTCAAGGGTCTGTGCTGGGACCAGTACTGTTTAACATTTTCAATGACATAGACAAGAGGGATTGAGGGCAACATCAGCAAGTTTGCAGATGACACCAAGCTGTGTGGTGTTGTCAGTACCAGAGGGATGGGATGTCATCCAAAGGGACTTGGACAGGCGGGCTCAAGTAAACCTCATGAATTTCAACGGGAGAAAGTGCAAGGCTCTGCACCTGGGCTGGACAATCCTTGCCATCAGTACAGACTGGGCAACGAGGTGTTAGAAAGCAGCCCTGAGGAAAGGGACTTGGGGGATGAGAAAGTGGACATGAGCAGACAGTGGGCACTTGCAGCCCAGAAGGCCAATTGCATCCAAAGAAGTGTTGCCAGCAGGTTTAGAGAAGTGATTCTGCCATCTTACACTGCTCTGGTGAGACTCACCTGGAGCACTGTGTGCAGGTCTGGAGCCCTCGATATCAGAAGGGCATGGACCTGATGAAGCAGGTCCAGAGGAGGGCCACAAAAATGATTAGGGGGTTGGAGCACCTCTGCTACGAGGACAGGGTGAAGGAGCTGGGGTTGTTCAGCCTGGAGAAGAGCAGGCTCTGGGGAGACCTAATAGTGGCCTTCCAGTACCTGAGGGTGGCTACAGGAAGGCTGGGGAGATTCTGTTTACAAAGGCCAGCAATGACAGGAGAAGGGGCAATGGGTTTAAACAGAAGAAAAGCAGATTTAGATTGGATCTTAGAAATAAGTTCTTTCCAATGAGGGTGGTGGAGCGCTGGAACAGGTTGCCAAGGGAGGTGGTTGAGGCCCCTTCCCTGGACACATTAAAGGTGAGGCTCAACGAGGCCCTGAGCAACCTGGTCTAGTTGGGGTGTCCCTGTGACTGCAGGGAGGTCAGACTAGATGACCTTTGGAGATCCCTTTCAGCCCAAATGATTCTATGATTTCCAGAGGTGCCTTCTCATGTCAACCATTTTGTGATTCTGTGACCACAGAGAGAACAATCATGTAGTCAGGTGAAGGAATAGCAATTAATATTATTTATCAGATGCTTAGAAATGAAATAATTTTTTTCACATCTAACTTTCTTCCCACTACAAAAGCAGTTTCTTGCATTTGAACTGTAGCTAAGAAAAAGCTAACAAATGGTGTGTTAGTATAAGATGTACGAAATACAAAGAACTGCTATAAGAAATAGAAATTACAAGAAATCAGTGATTGCAGTGTGAGTTACATGTTTGATGCTGCTGCCCAAACACCATGTCCCCCACACACATGTCAATAAGTCACTCTAACACCTGCATCGATTTTTACCCAGACAGCTTTTCACCCAAAATGCAATCCCTGTTTAGTGAGAAAATGCTTTTTTAAATCCGATTATAAGCCTTATCTCCTGGCTGGTAATACTAAAACAGAAAGTCTAGTAACTTGGCTGAGCGCCAAGCACATCCACTACTACACAGTCTCTCAGTGAAATACTTCAGGATCATTATGGTTTAAGATAGGTGTTTTCCCTCCTCAAGAACCTGCTTTTAGACCAGCCTAATACACGTATATACAGAAAAACATAAGGCATATAGTATGTATGAGCTATTGCAGACTGTATCACAATAGGGCACCAAGTGCGGCTTTTTCAGAAGGACTTTCATCCCTTCTCCATTTTTCAGGATTACTCACGGTACCAGAACAGCAGCTTGAAATTTATTTCATCTTATCTGTGATGTCCCTGCTCTGGAGTTTCCAATTAGTACTTGCTTTATATTTGACAGGCTGGCTCAGGACCAGGAGGCTCTGAAAGATCCCCTGGCTACTCAGGAACTACAGTAAATGATCAAAACCTGTAAGCAACACACATAATTACAATCCATGTAGTTTCAAAACATGTACCAGTTGCTGTGTTCTTTTGTTCTCTCAGTAACTCTTATCTTTTTTTCATTATGAGGTGCCAGGCAAATCACTTAGCAGGGTTTCAATAACTTTGATTTTGTGTAGTTCCAAAAAGAGAGATATTTTACCACACAGTGCACAGGTTTGAAACAATGCCACTTCTTGCTGGTATAAAAGTCACATTAGTAACTGTTGAGTTTTCTGAAGAAAGAGATAAACTTCATTCTTAAGGTGGGAAAACCAATATTTTATACTGCCTCATATCTCCCCTTTAATAAGAAGCTTGACTTAATTAGTACATAACCATATCACCCTTGTTTACATCTCTTCTATACTTGCAAATTCCTGCCCCATATTTAGATTGCAATATTTCCCAGTCAAAGACAATCTTTTGTTAGTTGTTTTGATGAAGACAGGCAGCGCAGGGCTGTCATCATTCATTGGCTTTTTGCAAAATTAGTTTTGATGAATTCATACTGAATAAGGAGTAACATCTAACCGTTTGTATTGTGATGCTGAGAAATGAAGACACAATTGATTCAGTGGGCCTATTTTTAACTGTCTGAATGCTCCATTACAGGGAGACCCTAGTTTGCCAGGTCAGCAAGGTAAATGTAATGCATACTTTGCATTTTTACATTGTTTGCTGGAAGCAGGTAGGTAGGAGTCAATGTAAGTGTACTGCTTGTTCAAACACTGAAAGCAGTAGCTAGTTTTGCATTGCAGGGTGGTATCGGTAGGAGTGAAGGAGGGCAGTGCTCATGTGCTATGAAGATATGAAATACCAGCCTAATTGCAATCTGCATTTATGATATTTGATCTTGTTCCCAAGTTTGTAAGAAACAGATATCTGAAAAAAATGACTATTCCAAATAGTAACATTTCACTGCAAGTAGACATTTAATCATGATACCTTTTGGCAATGTTATGCTTAAGATAAATTTTAGTGTCTTCCTCTCTATGTAAATTACATATTCTTCATGTTTACCAGGTCTCACCAATTAATGTGCCAAGATGCACCACTGCCCACGAAGTAGCTAAAACAGCCACTGGGGCCCACTGCAGCTCCTAGATACTCTTTTTAGGTGTAGTTTAAGAGTCAGCAGAAGCCAATCCTAAACCCACACCATTCGTGAGCAGCTATACCTTTTCTATGCTAGCTTTTTTTTTTCCCTTTTACATTCACTGGTTTCCAGCTGCATCTGTTCTCTGCTCAGGTTATGTAAGAAAAGTCAGCTAAAGCAAGATGAATGCAGGATTCCCCCTTTCAATCACATCCCACACACTGAGAAGTATAATTTGCCTGTGAAACTACATCCTCAGGTAATCTCGGAGAGCATGCTGAATACACTGGCTGAAAAACATTGCTTTGCAATCAGGCACATCAAGTGCCTGAGAGCACTGGCTAGAACCACAAACTTGGCCTGGATTTACAGCAAGGCCTCCACAAGAAATGGACTAAAATAATAAAATATTGATTTCATCCTGAAATAGCACTGAGAAAACAACAATTTCCAAGAATTGATGGACCCAACACGATTGGTTGATGGCACTGTTGCAAAACCAACCTACTGAATTCAGCTAGATGTAAATACAATTAACTTCAAAGAGCCTTTTAAAGAAAGTCAAAGAAACAAAAAAAAAATCTCAAAAACCATCTCTAGATGAAGCTGAAGTTGGGCAGGAGGGCTCATACAGGCATGCGTATAAAAGGGAACAAGAACTGTCGGTACATCTCACATTGACTGTCCACATCTGTGGAACACGAAGGTCAATAGACTAAATACCTAGCTTTGTCATTCTCCAGAGTAGAACAGTTGATTGTATAGGGCTAAGGAGCAAAATAATCTTTACTGCTGGTACAACCCCGGGAACAAGGGGAAGAGCTGCATACAAGGACTTCTCTTGAGTTACTGGGGTTTTTTGATGATGTGGCACAATCCTTTGCTTGGACCTGTGTCTTCAAATTAGGGACTGAACTTGGCAAGGACTGTAAATTATTTCTGGACATCATTAGGCACAGAAAGGAGCAGACTGACGTTTCAAGTGAATGGCCAAGGCTAGGAATGTGGGTGATGAATACTGCATTGAGGGGCCTCCTAAAGAAGCAGATTTTCTGCACAGAACAGCTCTCCAGATGTGGCAAGCAATCTGCACAGCCCAGCTGTGGCTACTCCAGCCCTTTCCTTAGGGGTGACTCATCTGAGGTAGTCCGTGCAGTGAGAGGGACCCATCTTCCTAGAGATGCACACAGCAGCACATCCTTACGTCCTGTGTTCTGCAGTTTGATGAAGTTTTGAAAGCCCAGGCTTTCATTGATTTTTGATAAACTTGGTGTCATTGACTGGTATGTGGCTTCAGATGAATTTAGAGTAAAACAGGGCAAGGAGAGAGGCACCCAAGCCAAATTGAACTGGACTTGCCCTGTTCCTTTATCATATTAAATCCGGTATTGTTTTGAGAACTCATTATGGCACAGAATTTGTGGTGAACTCACAGAGGGTTGGGTGTGGAGGCTAAGGGAGTAGGTATAATTTAGCAAGGAATAAACAGCTGTGTTTGAATAATAGCTCTCCAGTCTTCATCCCAGGGCTTTGCTGGTGCGAGTGGATCCAACTGTCTACCTGGGGAGATGGCAAATCTACAGCGGGACAAACCATGAGTTGTGCCTCCATTGATGCTGAGAATGCACACCCTGAACACACAAATCCTTCATTTGTTCATGGTCAAATAAATTCACAGAAGTTTTGCAGAACTAAATCACAGTAGATTCAGGTGCTATCACCCTACTATATACAGAACTATTATTTCCTTTGGTGTATTCTCACTCAAGTATTTATTAATGAAACCAGTAGGATTACTAAGCAGTGAAGCAGGACTTACCCCAGGGGTGGTTCTCCCAGGAACACAGACAGACCCTATACATCCTGGCCCACACCATTACAAAAGTGCCTTTTACAAGGACCAGGTCATTATTCTTGCTCATTCATGGAAATACCTTTCCCCAGAATGTGCCCTCCTGACTCCAGGAGGACTGAGAAGTCAAGATTAAAACAGGATTCAGTGACTTCCAGGAGGCTCAGCTGAAAAAAATATGACTACTGAGAGCCATTTACTCTTTAAGGTTCCTATTTCTGCACAAATTACTTAGGAAGGGCACAAAGCACTTGAGCAATCTCTCTTCATCAGCCAAAGGACAGGATTCAAATGTACAACTACATAGGAGACAGACACACTGCAGCCTTGAGGGACATTACTGTAAAAATTAAGGAAATTATTACTATACAAGGTGATTCACCCGGCTGTGGTCTCTGCAAAACAACTCTTCTGAGATTCAAGACCGATAAAAGCTTATAAAAGCTGGGGTTTTGATGCTTATTATTCAAAGGATCTCAATCTTTTTGAGGTCATACACTGCATACTACACAGTTTCAGGCAATTCAACCACAGCACCATTCTTTTAATTTTGCTTTACCTAAGGTTATACAGGAGGTGTGGGAGAGATAGAGAAGGTGAGCGTGCGATATAAAACAAGGCCTATTTTGAGTTTGGTCCCATGACATTGATGTCATTTGGCCAGAAGTTTCTGTAAAAGAAAGTGTCATTTTTAAATAATCTTTTTTAAGAATCCTTAATGAAAATATTTTACCCTGGTTTTTTTCTCTTTTTGGAAATTACCAGCATCCTTGTTGTGAAATAGCACCTTATTCTTACTCCTGGAAGGAATTCACTGCAATAGGTTGGCTTCACCGCCTAATATTGAGCAGAAAATGCCATTTCCTTGGTTTGCTGAAAGGCTAACAAGATTTTTCTCTTGGGGGTGAGCTGGAAAGTGGAAGAACAAAAACTGTTCCATACGTTGTTCAGTTGGCCTAAAATCAAAGCTATTCTCTTGTGCCTGAAGATGGCTAACTAAAAGCACGTAAGTGGAACATGATGTGTAAACTTCCAGCTTTGAAGCTGTTCTATGTTGGAAATAATTTTCTAGTGGTATCAAAGCAGATTATCAGAGAGCATTACATTCATTTAGATCAACAAGCAAAACCAAAAAGATCCTCTGTAGCACTGAGAAATATTGAGCAAGACGGGGAGCTTTATTTGGAAAGCTTTGTTATTTCCAGGGCGATGAAGGGTGCATGGGGGCTCGGGAGTGGATGGCAGTCCAGGAAAGCATGCAAGTTAGGACTCACTTCAAAACGTTAATGAAACCCATTTTCAGGCACAAAAAGCATACCCTGACAGAGTTTTCCTTGTTTCCTCAGGGTCCCTTGGGGAAAGCAGGGCTACAGGGCAAGACAGGATTCCTGGAACCAAAAGACAATACAGTGTGGCTAGTGCATGAAATCAATTTTAGCATTTACAGTGCTTATAGTAACTGGGACATAGAACAAAATGAAACAAAATGATAGCAGAAAATAACATCTTCCAGAGGTTTACCTTCCAACAGTACATGACTGACTTTATAGCTGAAAGCCTTGCCAAAAATCTAAGAGTGGCTAAAGCACTCCAGATGATTCCTACAGCCTAATTTTTATTATGATTACCCCAAGAGGCTTGCCATGTAATCCAATAATATTCTTGGCTATTGCTGTTGCTTCTAAGCTTCTCCTTTTCTGCTAGTCAGGGTTGCTGTAAAAGTCAACTAGAAATAGAGATGTTTATCACTCCTCCAGAACTAAAAAAAAATTAAATAAATAGGAGTTCCATAAGACACAAAGAACCCAACTTAATAACTCTCTTAAGATTCACCTTAACTGCATAGTGACTTTGGGTTAAAGCCTATTACATTAACTGCCCTTTTCCAGAAGTGAATGATCCCAGGTGTTTTAAACTGCCTTGGCAGGAGCTAAGGGTGAACAAGGTCAAGGATGCCCAAAGACCAGGCTTCATTGCACTACACAGTGTAAGCCACTTCTTCAGTTCTGGAGCTTGGGTACCAGTTTTAGGATCCAATGCAGTACAAATACAGATGGGGTAGTGCATGACTCTCCATGTGCCAGCACAGTAGGAAGCAGTGATTTTTTTAATTAATTGTTTTTGGTTTTTTTTTAGACTGCTTCGGTTTCCAGGCTGCTGCAAAGCCTGAGCAGGAAAGACAGCAGTCTGGAGGAAAGCTGGCAGATGTCAGGAGGATGCCATGGTGCTAAGGCCTAACTGCACCATCTCAGGCAAACACACAACTATAATCTTCCTGTGAATTATGTGAATATCTGGGATGCAGCTGGGACTACAGGACTACAGGTGATGCAGGAAGCATCACCTCCCTGCTACAAGCAGAGTCCTACTGATCCCCAAAACAGGGCTGACCAGTTCAGATTGTGTCTCCAGAGGGAAAGCAAAGCAATTAGTATCTACAATGCAGCTGGAGAAGGGTCTGGAAGCTGGCTTATCAGAATCCAGTTTTCCCAGCAAGGTGATGGACTTCACACAAGTTTGCCTCAGATTTGATACTAATCATAGTCTTTACTGGTAGCCTCTGCAAAGAGACCAGCTGTGAAGATGATGTCAAAACTCCGCTGCTCTCTCCAGACTTTACTTCAGCTGCTCCACAAGCCAGATGCAGAGAGAAGACTCCCACCTCCAGCCTGGGCTGTCACTGCTCAGGGAGGCGAGACCTCCTTTCCACACTCCTCAAGGGATGGCAGAGCTATTGAGGGGGTCAGGGGAGAGCTCTCAAATTGCCTAAGACTGTGCTCTGGCTGCATGGGGAGTAATGCTGAGATGGTGAGTAGAGAAGGAGTTAGAGCAATATGAAATAGGTCATCTAGGAGATCTACATCTGGAAAGGTGACCGCCACAGGACTGTTCAGAAAAAGACAGGGAATACTCAGTGCAACAACAGTGCCTCTGCACTGTTAATCTACCCATTGATGTTTATTAATTGCAGTCTTTGAAGGAAAGGGAATTAGCTGGGACACACCTTGCCCACGCATGGTTACCAGGAGTTAGCACAGCAAGAAGGGCTGCTGCTTGCCAGCATTTGCCACTGGTTATTCATCATTCCTTGCACTCAAGCAGCCATGAGCAAGTACAAGGCAGCAATAGGATTTCCCCCATCATACTATGACATTGCTCTAATAAAAAGCCTTTCTTTACAGCCTTACCCAAGTCAGGTGTGATAACACATGGTTTCAGTGACTGTTCTCCAGGCACAGTGGGAGAGTGAGAAAGCACTGAGTGATAACGAGTCTAATCCATGAGCTATACATCACACACGCACTGATTTATTAGGAATCCCTTTGGGATGCATTCAGCTAGAATCAACAATATGTTGGTCATATTAAAGCCTATGTTTTTCTTCTATGGTCCAAATGTACAAACCTAATCAGCGCACAGGCAAAGTTTGGATAGCCAAGTATGCAGCAGACCCTACACACATGCCAGAGCCTCTCCCCTTACCAAAGGGACACTAACCAGTCCCCTAAGGTCTCCCAGGATGGCAGGACCACTTGGGAACAAGGCAAGTGCTGTGCCAGCGTGACACAGCATAGACCAAAATGCAGTCCTGGCTCCAGTAACAGCTCAGTCACAGGGAACAGAGTTCAGAGAACAGTGACAGTCTGTACCGACTCCCCAAAAGCTATCATGGCCTATCACCACATAACATAGCCAGTACTCTCACTTCCACATCACACACAGCCGGCGAGTTCCCAGCTTACTCTTGTGGAACTGGATATTGGATGTGACTGCAGCTCACATGTACCACCTCAGAAAGCCAGCAGTAAGAGGAGGTGGCAACCACTAGTGAAAAGTTTGCACCCTGTCTTCAAACATGTCCCACTAGGAGCTTGCAACAAGTATAGCATGTTCCTTATTGAATCTGGAAACTCTAATAACAACCTGAAAGAAATGGAGACTCTAAAATTCCCAGGCTATTTATCAAACATACACTATTTATACATGTTCTTTTCCCAAGTTAAGTAAAGGTGGCCCATCCAACTAAATAAGGCTCATGATTAGTGTCTGTAGAGAAAGAGTCTCTTTTCATCCCTACACACTATCAGGTGTCCCCACCTCCCTCCTTCACTCCTCATTGGGGTTTGGTTCCTACCTTAGGAGAAAAAAACCCCAAACAATAGTTTATTTAGAGTCAATTCAGATTTTACAATAGTTCTTGCTTGACTCACAAATATTTGTACAATGTCCACTGATGCAGACAGAGCCCAATTTGAGGCACAACAAGTAACCTTCTTTTGCCAGGAACTTCAGGGTCAATTCAGCTAGCAGTCCATAATCGCCTGCATACCACTTCCCACGTGAACCTATAGGAAATCCAATGTATTTTATGTTAATGGTATTTGTCATCTCCTGGACTTACTCCTTTAGATGTTGATATTTCCTAACTTTCTTTCTTGGCTGCTGCAAGTGTTGATGGTTTACTGTCATATCTAACAGTTATGTCTGACACAAAGATCTGTCCTCCCTTGACAAATATCAGATCAGGTTTCTATAATTCATTTTGATGATCTTTTAAAAGTGGGTCCTGAAATATTATCCATTCTTTCTTTTTAGTTTCCTCTGCTGATAATTCACATGACTGGTTGCATTTCTTTATCCTAACACCTTGAACTACAGGGCAATAACGAATAACACATGAGCAAGTCTCATGCTCTGCTTGACAATGCGGGCAGTTCTTAGTTTGGGTATTGCTGCCTACATCTTGACAGAAATTCTCTCGTGGGATAGCTCTGAATTTTAATGCCATGATGAGCCGTCTGTGAGGAATGCCCCTATCATATTCAATACAGTTGTTACTAATTTTGTTCTTTTCAGTGTTGGTACTCCACAGCCCTGGGACAGCAACTTGGTCCAATTCAAAAGTTCCTGCTTTTGCCAGTCACACTGCCTCAGAAAGATGACCTTCAGAGCTGTGTCTCCCACCCCAAGACTCATTCCTCACTGCCCACAGCTTCTGAGATCACCATGACTGCCCTGGGGCCCCAGATAGATGGAATTTTCTCTTTATTACCACCTCGTGGAAGCTATAGTTTTTCAAACTCTTTCTCTATACCTTTCTGGCTTGATGACCCATTTTAGTGTCATCAAACAACTGAGCAATTGGATGCAGCCTGTGGACCTGCACACTAGAAACTAGTCCTTTCATCCCGAGTGCCAACATACAGGGCAGCATCACAGGTACATGCAGGTAGTTGGGTGTCACCAATCCTTGATAGCTGCTTGATTTGACAAATCAAGATTTTATAGGTATGTGGCTTTAACATCAGTTTGGTCTGCTAAGTACATCAGTTATGGGATAGTATATCCCTTCAAGATGTCCACTTTCTGAAACTGAAACAGTTTCAATGGACCAATCCACTTCAACCATTCTTTCTGTTTTTCTAGTAGTTCTGTCTTAGATATTCCAACCCATGGGTCTTTATCTCCAGGCATTTTTCAGAACTATGCAGATCAATCATGTTGAGGAGTGTGCCATTTACAGTCCATACCAGACCACCATTGATAGCATAGGAATCCTTTGTAGGCTGAATGTAAAAGGTATGGCACTTCTCTGAGGCCTGTCAGATCACAAAAGACTTCTAAAACGTCAGTATTTTTCTGCATTCTGCCTCAGGATTCACTTAATACATCTAAGTCACCTGCAAAAGCCAAGGTTGTTCTATTTGTTGAACAGTGTTGGAAGACATACCCTTCCTCCTCCGACTTGCACAGCAGAATGTCCACAGACAACCCAAATAAAAATAGACATTGGATTGGAAGGTCTAAGAGCAACCTGAAAGAAATGGTTCTAAAGATCCTGGGCTATAGATAAATGTATTCCTCCTACTCCAACAAAACCAACCAAGACCAGATCGAGTAGAATTATTTTGAAACTTGTTCTAAATGCCATTAGCAGTTTTACAACTAATTTAAAAAAGATCTGGAGATGTTTAAAGATTTTCCTGATATTTCCTAAATGCAAGTGCTTATAGCAACATTTTTAAATTGAACTAAATTTAATCAAAGTTTTAAAAATAAAACCATATGAAAATGAAACATTGGATTAGGTTTTTAAACTCCTTAACTCAGCCAAGAAACCAAGCACTATCCCAGCACTATCCTTGGTTGCTTGTCAAAACAAAAAAAAAACCACCCAACTTTCCAGTACTTTGTTTTCATAGGAGGAAAAAAATATAACACACATTACTCTTGACCTAATTTTAAAATAAAATAAAAAAAAAAATCTGCAACATTTTAAAAAAGGGAAAACCTGATCTGCCTGGACTTAACAGTGAGCCAGGACCCAGAGGACCTATAGGATTTCCTGGAGTGAAAGGAACAGCTGGGAAACCAGGTAGGAACCCAAAAGCCTCCAGGGTCAGTTCTCAAAGCAGAACTGCATGGTGACCAGATGTGTTTCGTCTTATTTTGTATCATGCATGAGATAAAGGCTGCAAAGGGTAGAAGGGCAATTTGGGCAGAGGTCTCCCTGGCTTAGAAGGATGCCAAGGTCTCAGAGGTAATGTACATGTTAAATGACAGCCACCTCTTATTGAATGGTTTTATCCTCTATTTACCATTGATTCAGTCATTAAACTCAACTTCATAGGAGCAGGAAGACTTGTCATACAGTAAAGTGTTTATTTGTAGTTCGACATTCAACAGTATCTCTAGTCAGACACTCAGCAGCAGCAGCTCCTCTATACTTACTGTTTTAGCTGTGTTGGAATCACAGTACTTATCTAACCTCTCTGAGAAATGGAGCTTGTTCAACGGATGGGATGCTGCACTGGCAGATGATGGGATGTGTTCCTATGACCCTGGTGAGAGAAATGGCGTGTCTGTTGGCGTATTGAAGGAAAGGGAGAGAAAGCTGCTCTTTGTCCCAGCAGCTTTTTCAGCGCCAGGTAACTCAGCCACCCTCATTTAAGAATTTGCCACGTACTGAGTAAGCAATGAGGACCCCCTAGTCCATTTGCATGAGAAGGGTGTGGCATTGAAGACAAGACACATCCCTCCCCAGTGCTTTGCTGCTCAATTCCCACCAACCTCCAAATCCTCACCATTTGCTCATGACACTGATTTTCTCTGACACACACACAGGATTCAGGTCCTGCTCAAATTTTACACTAGTGAATTTTCACCATTTCTCATGGAGTCACTCCTGGACAGAGCAGCATGAGCAGATGACTTTGCAGTGAACAGTGAGGAGTCAACTTTCAGTTTATTTCCTTTATATAGCCTCATTTTTACCTTTTCAAGACCTCCTGGGTATCCTGTGGCTGCCCAAAATAAGCAGCCAGGCAAAACACATATCCCCCAAGACAAAGTTGGCCACCCAGCACTCCCTGGTTCACCTGGGCTGTGTGAAGCAAAGGACTGCATTAGGTACATTCCCAGCCAACCAACAGAACAGGAATCTACAGAGAGATCAGCACCTTCAATATCTGATTTACTAACAGATGGATGTTCAGCTCTCCTAGTGGAGCCTCCCGCTGGCTTAACACCACAATAAAATACTTTGCTAATAAAAAACTAAAGTAGAAACTAGCTCCAAATATTGCTTTTTCTTTATTATATGATGCAGTTATATAGGTACCAACTATACATCTGGTATAACTGCGAGGGCAAAAACCCACGAAGTTAAGCTCAAATCACAGGTCCATCATCACTAAATGCCAGGCCAGCAAACACAGGCCAGAAAGAAGCAGAGAGCATACACACAGTCTGCCTTGAGGGGGCTAGCAATTGGTCTCAAGTTGTTCGAGTATGTAAAAAAACATCTTTTCAGTTACAGAATTATTCTGAAAGAGTTACACATGAGAAGTAAATTCTGCTTGTCTCAGAACAGCCTAGGTTTCCTTAGCCAAATTTTCTGTGAATGATTCTTCCAGATGTATATTATAAGAATGTATGGAAATTGGAATAAATACTTTAAAACCCCCACAAGATCAACCAAAACCCACCCTATGCATAAATAGTTATAATTTAATAATAATTCAGACAATTTTACATTAACTCATATAGTTGCCATTCCATAGATCTCCCTACCCCTCTTTTCTGCTCCTAAGGCTAGGCTATTAATTAACCATGGCACATGCACATTTCTAATATTTAGAAATAAGACAAAACTCTGGCTTCCTCGCTTGTGTTGTGCAAGCCACGTGGTGCCTTATGTACTTTGGGCCCTAAGCAGCAGACATTTCCCAGCCTCAAGTTGAAGGACAGCAAATTCACAACATCAAGACCATTAACTCAGACAACACAACTCTCAGAAATGAATTCTGATCCTGTCCAATTCACAGGGGAGCTGGCCTTGCTAATGACTGAATCCTCCCCACTTGTAGTAGCCAAGTCAGCACAATCAGGCAACCATTTTGCATCAAAGAGGGTGAGCACCACCTACCCCAAGGCATGGGGAGGAAGCAGGAGGCAGCAAAATAAGAGGATGGACTAGAAGCCACAAGGCTGCTGATGGGTACGCCCAGCCCAGCACACCTCCTGCATGGGGAGGAGCTCACAGCCACAGGCTGGACCAACGAGCTTATTCTGGCTTTTCATCATTAAGGAATTACTGTCTCAGCAGCAGAGATCATACAAAGTTCCCAGCCTTTCTTCTAAGGTGTACGAACAAGGTTTATTTCACCTGGTGCAGAATAGCTACAGAGCCTATGAACTTCCTGCCCCAAATCCACAGCAGCAGCCCCACACTCACCTCTGTTGCCCCTGCCACTCAGACCACAGACTGCCTGCTCTTCAAACCCCAGGCAGGGCTCTTCCAGCTCACAAACACCAGGCACTACCACAAAACCACTCTCCTCGACTCCAAAACACCTTGGCTGCACTTACCTGCCGTGACTCTCTCCACTGGCCAACCTCTCTGCAGCAACCACCAAACTTCAGCTCTGGAGGTTCTTCCTTGAAGTGCTTCTTCAGCATCTTTTTACACGGGAGGAAAACTCTCCACTTCTTATCTCTTTAGCACTCCATGCTATCAGGATCCTGCCCCATCTGCTGCCTACTCTGGCTCAGCTGCTACTCCAGCCCTGAGCACCTGGGTCTCCTGCATCAATCATCTCTGGCTGTATAAGGCCATTGCTGACTAATGTCACACTATCATGCACTGCTGGAGCATATGCAAGGAGAAAACAGTGTCATCATCATCATCATCATCATCACCATCATTCCTGGCAGATAGTCTTACATTTAGGCTACCACAGTAAGACAAAAGGTAGATCCAGCAGTTAAAAAAAGGTAATATATAAAGATGGAGCTTTAAACAACCTACCAGAGATGCCAGGAATGTTTTGTGTAAAATGCAAGCCCAGTCCTGGGCAATTCCACCCCAGAGTCCACAAGATTCCCCAGCCCAGGCAGACTGCAGAGGTATTGCACGCACCCAATAGTAAACTTTAACAATGACCAATTTAACTTTTACTGTAGAACCTAGAAACCTCCTAGCCATTTAAAGCTGCAGAAACAGCTTGGGATTAAATAAAGTGGTGAGTTTTTTTACAGGGCTGCCTCTCTCTGTCAGTCCGAAAGCCATTTGGGCACTGACTGTACCACAGAGGAAGAGGCAATGAACTTCAGCTGTAGAGGGGAACATCCGGTGCTGTGGAGTTTACTCGGAGATGGGATGCACTATGTCACCTACTTTCTACAGAAGTCTCCACCACTGACTTGTACCACTCCATTTAATTTCTTAGTGACCGAGGACACTACGTATGGCAGAGATTTTATACACAGCGCTCATCTTCAGAAAACACTGGAAATCCTTTTCAGGCTGAAAGATAAACTTTAGCCAGAGACAGAGGTCTCAAAACCCACGCTCTTCCTTACTGCAGAAAAGGAATATGCTACACAAACGAGGCAGCATCATTTACAGCAATTAGCATTTGTGCCTATCAGCTTCTTTCTTCCTGTAGCAACTGATAAAATGCAGAGACAGGTGGAGTTCCTACATGGTGCACGGCTTCAGGCAACACTTCCAACTACTTACAGGAAGAATTTATTTCAGGTACTGGCAAATAGGTTTTTTCATTAAAGCTCTGTACTAACAGTTGTCTAAAACCATAGTAAGTACTTGTAAGTGATCACCCTGCTAATGCCTACCCAGAGGCATCTGCATTTTGTGGCAAAAGGGAGAGCACAGGACAGTCTTAATGTAAACGAATAATTTTCTGCTCTGGCTGAAGAACATTCATGGCAGCTGAAGTGGTTCCAAACCCCATTGTGTCCTCTAATCTTGGGATCACTCAGTCCTGCTCTAGTTCTCTGTTCCACAGAAGGGGTCAGTAGGTTGCTGTACCAGCAAGGCATCATGCAAACACAGGTAGATTCTTACTATTTTCTCAAAATAGGCTTTCAGAAGCCAGCAGAAGAGACGGGAAGACATTGCAGGAGGCGATTGTTCAGGTTTTGAAAGATCCTCCTGTGCCACTCTACGGGTGGGCTAAGCACTGTCACTATGTCTTTGTTCTACTTGTTGTCCAAAGTTACACTGATGCATATATATAATTATTATTATTATTATATGAATTATTATTAAATGATGCATAAGGGAGAATCTGACTCAGTCCCCTGTAGCTGCAGAGACAACAGGCTGCATCACAAGCAGAAGAAATATGCTTCTGGTCATCATCAAGTCTATTTGATCTGGTCGTCTGCTTCTAGGGGCATCGTTTCCAGTACTGGTGCGACCTTCATTTTCCTACTCAAAATGTAGAATCAAAGTCCACATTCATAAAAATGATGGATCATGATGAAAAATAATGTTCCTTTCTCTAACTTGTACCTCCAAGAACATCCATAAGTATAATTAATAAGCACACAACAAATACTTTAAAACTTCAAAAGTTTATTGCCCAGAATAGCTCACTTGGTGCGGTTGCTTGTTGGTTTTTTCGTTACATGGAAATCAAGCAAAACAATAGAAAATATATATGGGTAACAGTAAAACAAAAGCCCAGCCTAATAATAGCCCTTTATATTCACCAAGTTATACTTAAGAAAATGGCTAGCCAAACATAGAGAAGTAGAACATTTGGAAGACAGAGCTTTTCATGATATAGTATAGATTCTAAACCATTATTAAAGGCACTTTCTGTCCAGATTGTTAGTATTTTTTTCTTCATAATAGCAAATTGAGAAAAGGTCTATGTGGGAAAAAAATTAACTCTCCAAGACTTTCAAACCTCAGTTATCAGCTTATGGGTTGACAGTTACAGATAGCAGGAGAAGGCATATGACAGAGTATTTAAAATATACAGAGACCAATTGAAATCCAAGCAGTAAAAGGAAATGGGAATCGAAATTCAAAAGGCACAAATATGACTTCTTGCATCCCCTAATTTATATTCCATAAATTTGCACTCAAGCATTTTACAGCTTTTTCAGAAGAGAAACTGAACACACCCAGAAAAGACTTAAGGGTTTTGCTTTGGGTTGCTTTGTTGTTGGGCTTTTTTTCCAGGAAAGGGGATATAGAATAATCTAAACAACATTAAAATGCAGACACATTCCCTTACTTGTTATTAGCGCCCAATAGACCCACTGCTGAAGGTTGAGTATGAGTAAGAATATGAAGAGGTTGCTGATGCATCAAAACTTCCCCTCCTAGACCCACTGCGTGAGCCTGAACGTGAGCCAGAGCGAGAGCCAGAGCGAGAGCCGGGTGCTGAGGAGACATTGTAGGGACTGGATATGCCTTTAGATGAAACAGAGGCCGCTTCCAAGAGCTTAAGCCCAGTGATGTCTTCTACCATTGACCGATTCATTGCATCTTTGTAGGATATTTTCAGTTTGGTCTTGGGACAGGTCAGAATTTTGGGATAGCTGTTCGTGTCTTGCAATTTCTGGGCAGCACGACCATCAATCAATCCATTCCTAATGGCTTCTTCAGTAGTTATTCTTCCACGCACTTCTGGGTCCACGAGACCTCCAGTGAGGTACTGGAACTCAAGGAACCGCTGCCCAGCCTCATAGGGCAACCATTTTTCCTTCACTGCCTCGGCTGCTGACATCCTCTTGCGTCCACCCTTTATGCCTTCAAACCCTATGAAGGCCTTCTGGGCTGGTTTGAGACGAGTGGCCATATCCTGATCAATGATGCCTTGACTAGTGGCTTCCTGAAGCGAAAGCCTCTGGCCTGTGGTAGGGCATATTATGCCCCCTGTGCAGGCCTGGGCTTCAAGCAACCGTTGCCCGGTGATGCTATCCACAATGCCCCGCTGTATAGCTTCTGAAATTGAGATTTTCTCCAAGTTTTCTGTGTCAAATATGGCTGCAATGGGACTGCACTCCTCCGGGGTCTCTGAGAAAGAACCGCTCCTGATCAGCGAGGAAGAACTCCTGACACTCAGCACCGTGGGAGACCGAGTCACCGACTCGTGCCGAAACACCTCATCGGTGCCGTTACGGCAGGAGATCATGTCTGCAAACTGCGTCAGGCTTAAACTGCCAGAACGGTACTGGTCAAAAAACTTCCTCTCAACCAGACCTTTATCAATAGCATCTTGGATGTCATACTGGCTACCTGTTTTTCGGTCAACAAGGACTACTCTACTGCTACCATCTGATCCTGTAATAGTTATTTCTTCCCACTCACACTCCTGTTCAGCTAGTTCTGTATAAGTGTCATAATCTATGAGGCCTTTGCTGTACGCCTCCTGCACGGACATTTCCCTGTTTGTTTCTGGATCTACAATGACAACCCGGCGCTTCCTCAGGGTGTTCTTCTGCGAGGTGTGCACCACCTTCTTCTTCTCTCTCAGAGGCAGAAGGCAGAGCCCTGTCGCATCATCCTTTATGCATCTTTCTTTCAGCTGCAAGTAGGTCAAGTTCTCCTCTGTGTTGGGATCAAAGAACCCTTTGGTGTCATCACTTGGATCGCTAAGGATCTGGTTGAGTTCTTCATTGAAGTAGCCACGCTTGTAGGCCGTTTCTACTGGCAAACGGTAGCTCTCCTTGGGGTCAATGATTCCTCCAGTAGCAATCTGGGCCTCCAGCAAACGAATGCCATGGCCTCTCTCTATGAGCTCTTTGTTCATTGCTTGAAACAGAGAAATGATGTTTCCAGTTTCTGGATCTTTGTACCCGGTAACAGCTCTTTCAGCAGAGAGAAGTTTCTCCTTAAATTCAATTCCAACAAGGCCTCTTTTGTAAGCTTCCTCAACGGGCAGCCTCACATTGCTGACAGGATCCACTATGAACCCTGTGGCTGCCTGGGCTTCCAGGAGTTCAAGGGCTGTCCCCGGTCTCACCAAACCTATTTTCATAGCCTGGTAAATGCCAAGTTTCTCTTTAGTAGCCTCATTGTAGATACCTGCAATGCAGCTAGAGCCCTGAAGGAAATCAATAATTCTCTCACTCACTTCTTCCACTGTAATCGCACCTCTTTCCAAGTCATTCCTTGTGGATTCCTTAATAATTCCAGCCTCGAGCAGTGCATCTGCTGAGACGGGCTGCCTGATTCCTTGGAATGACATACTCCTCTTCTGCACTGGGAGGAGGAGCAGACCAGTGTGAGGCTCAATCCTACATTTTTCCTTCAGCTGCATGTATGTGACTGCCTTTTTGGTGGTGGGATCAATGAAGTTCTTTGTAGTGCCTTGGCAGTTGTTTAGGATCCTGTACAGGTCTTTGTCAATCAGCCCACGAGATAAAGCTACATCTTTGGGTAGGAAAACACTGTTGACGGGATCAACAATCCCTCCTACAGCCAGCTGGGCTTCAAGCAGACGAATCCCAGTTTCTCTGTCAACCAGGTTTTTCTTGATAGCTTCAGATACCGGCACGGTTTTGCCCGAGAAAGGATCTTTAAATCCTGTAATAGCCTTTTCTGCTGTATAGATTTGTTCTCTGTCATCAAACTCGATCAGATCTCTGGCGATAGCACTGTCCACGGTTAATATCTCATTTCGGTGTGGGTCTATCACACCTCCTGTTGCTGCCTGGGCTTCTAAGAGCAGGACTGCGTTTTCCGCTGTAAGCAGCTGATTCCGTTTGGCCTCAACAAAGGAGTACTTCTGTCTGGGCGAGAGAGAGACCCCTGCAATAGCACCTGCCCCTTTGAGGTAGGGTTCGATGTCAGCTGCGACTTCTTCCACTGACCTCTGCCCCTTCAGCAGCTTATCCAGCGTGAGTTTGTCTATCAGCTGACACTCATACAGTTGCATTGCTGTAATCTTCTTCCGCAACCCACTGAACAGCAACTTGGAGGCATCAATACAGAAGTCTTCCTCAGTCTGTGTGGATCTGTGGGACCCGTATGGGCGTTGCTTGAGTTTCTCAATTTCTCTTTGCAGCCTGAGACGCTCAGATTCTAACTCTGACTGGTTTTTGACAGCAGTCTCTTCCAGTCGGCACCGATATCTCTCCTCAATCCGTTTGATCTCCATCTGCAGCCTTTCAATCTCACTCCTTAGGGTGTTCTTCTCCCTCTCGCTCTTCTCTCTCTCACACTGGATCTTCCTTATGGATTCCTCTGTCCGGGAGTGCTGGCTCTTCCACTGATTGAGGTCATTTAGGATTTGTTGCTTCTCACTTTCCAGGCGTTGCTTCAAACGAGACTCTGATTCCAGGGTAACTTTCAAACGGTTCAGTTCCTCTTCCAACCTCTGCAGCCTGGCTTTGTCTTGCTCCAAAGCACTCATTTTTATCAGCAAGGTTTCTCTTTCTTGCATAATGTGACTATATTGACTTTTGGATTCTTGAATCCTATTGGATGCCTACAATTTCAAAGAAATAAACCAAGAGAGGATGGTTAGAATTCATGCTGGTTAGAGTTATGCTCTCCACTTACAACGCTCTTCAGCCTGTCATTTAACCCGCAGCAAGCTTCCACTGGAAAACATTCCAGTCGCAGCAGTGCCTTACCCAAGACCATGGACACGCATAAACCAGTGAAGGTACATTGTCACTTCACCTATAGTGTCTCTAGAGCCACTGGAGACTCCATTCCATTATACGTAGCCTTGATTTTCTGCTGATTTATTTAGCTCTTTATAACTTTTTAATAATTCTGATAGTAAACCTACACAGAGCATTCAAGACTCATTAAGAGTCTGATGCTCAGCAGATGTACCCTGGCATTGTCCTACTAACATGGGAGAATTTGTATCAGCTAAGGACTGGTCACACATAGATATGAAAGAAATATATGACTCATTTTTTGCTTTCCTATTAGTTTCACATGTTGCTCCAAACAATTCTACTTGTGTTTCTTTAATCTTTAATTCACTTAGTATCCTTACATGTATACATATACACAAACACCTACAAGCATGCATACATTTGCATACAACCCATATTAAAGAGAAAAGTTTATGTATTTGTAATACACGCGTATATATATGCACAGATGTCAGATAATCCTAAATGTTAATATTTTTTAGAAATTAGTACTAAGATTTTTAAAGTAAAGAAAATCTGAATAAAGGAAAGAATAGATGAGAATGAGAATCAGAAAATAAATATAACGGGCAAGTATAGGAAAAAGCAAAGAAATGTTTTCCCAAGTGCTCACTTTTATATATTTAAACAGTAGCTCTTTGGACAAGAAAGAAGGCAAAAGAATGAAATACCAAAGCCAAGTTTTCTTTAACTTGTTTATACTGTTCCCTTAAGTTTAAGAAGTAAGGGCCAGTTGTAAAATTTGCAAATGCCCTTAGTGATTTAGTAATATAAATCCCCAAACCAATGAAATGTAGTCTTTAAGTACCTTAGGTGCAGCTGACAACATCATCTTTAATCCTCACTTGTCGTCAACACTTTACCCAGCTAAGCAGCATTTCGACAGCTGGTTGGTTCTAGGGTTTAGTTACCTGGTTTAGTTCATGATACCACCCAGGTCAGCCTCAAAGGACTGCTTTAGCCCATCCTGGCTGAAACAGCCTGGGGAAGTGCACAGCCAGCAGGGTATAGCTAGAGCACGGTGGTACTCCATGCACTCTCACCTTCCCCTAGGATGATTTGGTGGAGACTAGCACAGACCCAAGGTTTCTCCTGGAGCAAGGGCTGAGGGCAAGGCTCAGCTAGACAATAAGACAGCTTATGGCTCCCTAGCGCACCTCCCAGGGAGTAAAGAGTCTAAGAAAGTGACCAAATCCTGCCATTTTTGTTTAAAAATGAACAAGGGAAAGGGCCATGAAGGGGGTATTAGTCACAAGTTTAAGTGAACTTAAACAGGAAAGTCTGAATTAAGTTGATTCAAATGGACACTGCAATTAATTATATATCTGAGAGACAGTAAAGCTGGGATCAAAATATGTATGAATACCTCTAGAGCTTGCTTTTGGAACTTTTCAATTTCCTGTCTCAATTTTTCCCTTTCTTTCTGTAAATCATTAATCAACCCCTGAAGTTCCAGGGTTTGCTTGCTGCTTGTCTGAAGCTGATTCTTTAGTTCAGCAATGGCAGTATTTTTCTCATCAACTTCACTTCTGACCATTCTGAGGTCATCGTACTCCAATCTAACATTTCGCAGCTCTTCCTCCAGTAACAAGTGTTCCTTGGTAAGGTTCTCGGTGAGAGACTGAAGCCTTTCAATTTCTATTTTGCACTCATTCAAGTTTTTGCTTTTCTCCTCAGAGGATTTCTGTAAGTGTTCATATCGTAGGTGAGCCTGTTTTAATTGCTCCTGCTCTTGGACCAACTGACGGCGTAAAGTCTCAATATCAGACGTGTATTTTCTTATCTCCTCCATGTATCTCTGTTTCTCTCTCACATGACCATCTAATACTTCTCTTTGGTGTCTAAGGTCATCTTCATTTCTTTTCTTTACAATAGACACTTCCTCTATCTGCTGTGTGAGATTAGTTATTTTAACCGACTGGTCTCTGAGAGATCTCCTCATGCCTTCTGTTTCCTCCTCCAGTTTCTTCCTCCTGGACGTCTCCTCCATTAAATTTTTATTCTGCCTGCAAAGTTCTTCCTCCAGCTTATGTTTCTGGATCTGCAAGTCTTTTATAGTGCTCTGGAACTTTGCACTTTCTTGATCCCTCCCTTTTTTCTCTTGTGAAACTCTTTCATAGTCAATTTTCAGTCTGGCCAGTTCCTGCTCTTGGATCCTCAGCTTGTTAATTGTCTCAGTAGCAGTCGTGTTTGCTTTCTGCAGGTCAAACTGGACTCTCTTTAACTGACTGTTCTCATCCTCTATTTCTTTCCTCTGACTTGTTTCTACATCCAACAACTTTCTCAGCCTTTCGATCTCTTTGTTTCTTTCCTTAATGGTCTTGGAAGCATCATCGAGTGACTGTTTGTACCGCACGCTTTCATCAGAGTGCCTCTGAATAACTTGTTTTAGCTCAATCTCCAGCTGCTGTTTCTTCTGAGAAAGCTCTGAGCCAGCTGCCTTCTGCTGCTGAGCATTCTCTTCTATTTTCCGTAGATTATCCGTTGTCTGACTTATTGTATTTTTCAGCCTCCTAATTTCCTCACACAAATTTCTATTTTCTCTCATAGCATTATCAAGCTGTGTTCTATAATTATTTGTGTCCTCTTCCTTTTGCATGGTGACCTGGTGAATTGTGGTCTTTGTGATATTAATTTCAGTTTCATATTTGTTCTTTAAACTAATTATTTCCTCATCATAACTGTTCCTTACCTTAGCCAATTCATTTTCAAGTTCCCATCGGCTTTTAGCCTCTTCCTGAAGCTGAACCTTTAGCCTTTCCAGCTCCTTAGTTTTATCCTGAATAGTTGAGGCAGCCTCCTCAAGAGCCTGCTTGTACCTTGAGTTGTCTTCACCACGAAGCTGAATGATCTGTTTCAGCTCCAGCTCTAACTGATGCTTTTGCTGTGACACCTCAGAACTGCAAGCCTTCTGCTGAAGAGCATCTTCTTCTGCCCTCCTCCGTTGATCCGTGGTTTGCAGAATGGCATCATTCAGCCGCACAATCTCATCCTTAAGGTCTCTGTTTTCTCTTGTCAGTCTGTCAACTTGGGCTCTGAGGCCTTTTGCATCATCATCTTTCTGTGCAGCTATCTGCTGGATTGTGGTCTTCTTAATATTAATTTCTGTTTCATACTTGTTCTTTAAATTACTCATCTCCTCGCTAAACTGGTTTCTTACCTTAGCCAGCTCATTTTCATATTCCCTCTTCCGTGTGCCTTCGTCCTGCAGAAGAACCCTTAATCTTTCTATCTCGTACTCCTTCTCCTTGATGACCTTCTCAGACTCTAACTTTTGCCAACCAAGGCTGTCTTTCTCGTTTTGTCTCGTTTTCTGCAACTGGTCATAGTCATTCTTCTGCTGCTCATATCTATCCTCCAGCAACTTCCTTTTCCTTTTCTCATCTTCAGTCTCATAAGTCAGCCTGGTTATTCTGTCATTTAGATCCTTTATTTGGGCATAGCATTTGTCCAGGTTTTGCTTAGCAGAATTTCCATCCATTTCAGCTTGTCTTTTCATCTCCTCCAAACTCATCAGCTTTGCCTTGAGCTGAGAAATGTCTATCTGATACTTCTGCAGATTTTGCTCCAGGAATTTGTGTTTGTTGTTTGTCTCTGAATTTGAATCCCTGGCAAGCCTAAGTTCTTCTTCCAGAAGTTCAATTTTGGTGTTTTTCATCTGCAAAATGATAGCAGAAAAACAAACAAGAAAACCCCACATAAACATTTGTCACAACTGTTTCAAAATCACCACATGCAATAAAATATACATTTGTAACACTGACAACTTACAAAGCATTTTTTTCTCTGCTTCAATGAGAGCTCAAAATCCTTTATTATTTAATGTCATCGAGACAAATTCTGGAATCATTAATTATTCAGAGTCAAATCCTATTCAGAAATCAGCATAATGACTTTCAGAGGGAAAATGGTACTTGATGGCAGGGGGGGAGATGCAATACAGATAGTAAAATCTGATGTACCAAGAGTCCACCACCAAAGTATTAAACAGCCTTTTTTAGAACCTCCACACTTTTTAAACAGGTGATTCACATTCCATAGATGTGACCTCTTAAATGGGCCTCTCTGTTTCCACTGAGCTGAATCAAATCAGGACTTACTCCATTTGAAACATATGGCCTTAAACAAGGTGTGGCCCCTTAACCATGAGTTAATTGAGTTTTCAGCACTGAGATAACTGTAACTGAGGTCAAGGTTCTGATGGACAGAGGAGGACCTCTTGCGTGTTTTATGAGCACCTCCTAATTGCCAAGAAGGTTAATGTTCTCCACCTCACACATACCCTTGGAGGTAACTTTTGCAAGGAGTTTGCAGGAAACTGTACTCTTTGATAAAAGATGTATGAAACTGCTTATCTGCCTCCTTCAGAGGCACACCACTGAGCTCAGAATTTAGTTTTGTGGACTGTTTTGCACTGTACTGAGAAAGAAAGTCTTTGAGCGGTGATAACTTGCTAACCTGTGATAGAAATAACAGGTAATGAAAACAAAAGAGTTAAATTACCTTCAAGTCCTCCATGCTCTTTAACATTTCACTTAAGAATCTGTAATAATCTCCTGATCTTGTAAGAAGTTCTATGTAGCGAGAATGAGCCTCACTAGCCTTGAAAAGAAAGAGAATTGTTAGCCACTTGTACTACAGAGTTAGATATGAAGATACTTTGTCTCAGCTCCAAGGATTCCAATCCACTTGAGAAAACATATGACTTGACAAGGTAAAAAGAAATTCTCCTCCTCACAAATTCACATGACTTTCTTGGGACCCCAAATGTGTAAATTCTCCCTTCTGATAAACCCACACCTTCCTTTTCAAGATTATTTTTCCCCACAGCTCCTGCGATACTAAATCCAAGGCTTCATCCCCTGGTTCATCGTGCTCTTCCTGTCTGACAGTCACAAGCAACCCAAGTTAAACTTTTAATAGTGGTTAATTCCCAGGCTGAAAGTGACTAAACCACTCGGGGCATGAATCTTACTTTCTTACAATATGCATGTAACTGACATTGAATGGGAATGAGGTAAATTCCTGAGGGCTAATCTACTGCCTAAATGAGCCCAAGTATGATTTTACAGCACAGCGACTATTCTGCACTAATTCCTCATGCTAATGTGGTTAGTATACATTTCCAATGACAGTGCTAATTATTAGAATACAGTTGGATATGACTCACAATGGTTCACACGGACAAACAAATATTTTCAAAAGATTAATAGGGAGGAAAGAAAGATACCTCTTGCAGAATCAGCACTGCAGGAGACTGAACCACACACTTCTTGATAGGTATGTTGAGCAATGTTTCTAACCCGGAACTGTAGGAAGCAACCTGTAGTTCATAATCCTGTAAAGCAACAGAGAAAGGTAAGACCCATATAGCAACTACCAAGGAATTCTCTGGGCATCTGGATTTTCCAAAGCGTAAATAAAGTTTTGGGGTTGTTTTGTTTGTGGTTTGGTGTTGGGTTTTTTTAACAAAAAGCCACATTTTCCCTTGCTTATATCTCTGGCCATGTATAGATGATCCTATACCATAAGCAGAATCTCATCTCTCAAGTGGAGACTTGCATAGGAGAATGACAAAGGGAAAAAGGAAAAAAAGGAAGATACGTGTTTCAGTTAACTGAAGGCTAACCTGAGGTGAAAAAGATTCATGGGATCAACTGGTCTAGGCACTGTTATCAACCAAAACTTCATCAGAAATAACTGGCTCTGTATCTGTTTCATATCACATAAACCACACCACATATTCAGCAAGATCTTTGTCACAGAAAGCACAATGGAGCCAGAGAAAGCACAGATATAAAACTGACAAAACTGCAAAGACCACAAAACCATTCTCCGTATATCTTCTTGGTTTTTATATCGCTATTGCACACCATTCCTCCTGACAATCTGCATTTGTCTTGCTTCCTAGACCAGATCCTAATCAGACCTAATTCCTAAGCTACCAATCTGTTTTTTCTCTACTCTTTTCTTTTTTTTTTTTTAACATTTAAACTGGAAAGTTTGGTCTGGCTAGAAGGAGGCTTTGATTCTCCTGACGAGAAGCTCCCACTGGTATCTCTTACATCATCCTGTGGTCTTTAGGTGGCAAGTGCACAAATTACTTCCATTATATTTTGTACACACAAATGCTTCACCCCAGCAGTTTCTGCACACACACCAGGGAGCTGACATTTCACCTGCCAGCAGTACAGAGACAATGGGATGAGCCCGACATTGAAAAACCACACCCCATAAAAATGTTGAGATCCAAGTACCTTAATTGCAGCTGAGCACTGATCTGCATGCTTGAGAAGCTCCTCAACTTTGTCTCGCTTCCCACAGATTTCGCTGTGCAAGTTCTGTCAAGAAAGAAGTGAGCTGTGAAGTACCCCCTCAAGATTTGCCCGTACTGCCTCCTGTACACACTGCCTCTGTCAGAAGACACCTGCAGTGTGAGACCACTGCAACCCCAGAGGCTGAGACCTGGCACTGTGCTTTTTCTACCACGGCAAGCTCCCTGTGCATAAAAAGGTTGTTCTCAGAAAGGACACTTGGCAACTGAACAACCCCCAGAGCTGGGGAGGGAGAGTTACTTGACTTTAGCTTAGGTGTATTTCCTTGATTTTTATTTTTGTGCTGTGATTTGTCCCCATCACATGAGTATGAGTTGCACCATCATACAGTCCCTTGAATTAATTCAATGCTGATATATAAAAGTGTCAGTGATCGTGTATGAGCCCAAAACAGTCTTGTTCATAATCTGTAGCAGTGCCAACAGAAAGGAATTACGATAGTATCTTCTCTCCTGCCTTCTACACATGTGGTGGGTTTTGGTAGCCTGCATATTTAATAATTCAAAACAGGCCACTGTACTTCAGACTGCATTGATACTGATACTTTCTAACTAGCAAAACAATTTAAAATCCAGGTAACTGAATACAACTCGTTCAGGTGCTGCATACCTTCTGGTCATGCAGATATCTCATGATGCTGTTGCAATCACACAGCTTCATGGACTCGATGGACTCCTGCCTGCGCTTGGCATCACAGATCCATTTGCACAGAGCCTGGTAGAGATCTCGGTAAGTTTTCAGCTGTTTTATTTGCCTTTCTAAATCCCATGCTCTAGAAGAAAACAGGGAGAACTGTCAAAATGGAAAGTGCATTCTCTCTTTCTCTCTTTAAATATTTTTCAGAAATAAGACAAAATAATAGACCAGGTAAAACTATGGGGAGCTCTAGAGGGAGATTCTGAACAAGAATTTCAAATAAATGAAAATTTTACTGGTTAATAGTCACCCAACATGGGGTTTTAGTGTTTCACTTTTAAGTAACTCTGCAATATAGAGAGCTTGGCAATTCCTCTCAACTAAGTGAGGGAAAAAGAAAACCTTGTAGTGATAAGAATCAAATTCACTTGCTTCGGTCCTTTTGGTTTTGATTTTCACTGAAAAAACTAGTAACGAGTCAATTTTTATGAATAGGACTTGATTTTGGCCTGAAGTAAAACCAAAACAGAATAAACCACACCCAAAAAAAAAACCCCAAAACAATCTGAATATGCCTTCAGTTCAATAAAGCATTAGAAAAAAATGGTTGTTTTTTTTTTTTTTACTTAATTTTTAGTGTTAATTTTTTAACGCTCAGGTATGGGGTATTCAGGAATAAGCATGGTTGCTTTGTTTGAGGGGAAAATGCTGACTGGAAATACTTAATCCAAGAACATTAGCAAGAATTAAAAAAAAACATTAGAACAACTCCTTAGCACATAGGTTACACATTTTAATGAATAACTTATATTTTCCTGCTTCCTGGTCTTACATACTACCTTTTAAAGTATGTTCAACCTATATGTTACTGCCCTGAAATCCTAATTTGTCCTGTGGAAGTGCACAGATGATTAGTGCACATCAGTTCTTTTAGACTCATTGTTAAGATGATCTTAGTAACAATAGCAGTAAGGAAGAAGTTATCAGGAAATAGGATCAAACCTGTTATCTATCTGCTTATCAGCTCTCTGCCAGCGGTCCATCAGCTGGGTAACTTTGTCACAGAACTTTCCAATGTCCATGTCATACAGGGTGTATGACTGGCAAGACTGTGAGTGAATCTGAAGTGTTTTCTGTAGCTCATTTTCCAGGGCATTCAGTAGTGATTTTTTCATGTTTAGGTCTGCTTTCATTTTCTGGAGAAAAAACAAAATGCCATCATATGTTTTATTCTTGAGAGGATTTTAACCACGACAGCATGTACAATATATTGGGGTCTAAAGATTTTGTTTCTAATTCAGTAAGGTATGTACACTGATGGCAGCCGGATTTAATGTATCTGAAGTGAAACATCTACTTTGGTAAACAGAGTTTGACTTAGGACTGTGTTTAAAGTTAGATACACCCTTAAATTTGCTCAAGCAAAGACCTCTGCCATCCTATTCTGTAGCTAACATTTCAAGTTTCTCAGAACAATGTAGAGCAGTTACCAAAAAAAAAAAAAAGGGAAGAGCCTGCCTTGCTTGTTCCTAGAAAAAATTCACTAATATAAAAGATTCCTGCACTTGCAATAGTTGTGCAATCCAAGCCTCAGGACTGGCATGCCCAATTTTTAAATGTTATCTAAAAATCTGCAGGTTTTTTTCCTGTTTCCTCATTTAACATAATAAAAAGATAACCTGGTTGTGCCCCATTTGTGCCACTTACACTCTTTTTTCCTACTGCACCTGAGAACAGGAAAGAATGAGAATCCCTATTCTCCCAAAAGTGTGTGGTGCATAAAAGGACCAGCTCAATGTCAGATAAAGACTGGTTCTGCAAGTCAACTTTGTGCTCAGCAAAGCAATTATTCTTTGCCTCTTCTCCTTGTACAGGATGGATAGTTTTCAGTAACATTTAAAATGGACTCTATGGCAAAACCAGGACACACAATAACACTCAAATTTACTTGTTAAAACTAGAAGACAAGGGCAATTAAAAAAATCCTTCTTGCAAGAAAGGAGGTATTGCCTTCAAATCTTCAACTTCCCATGCCACTGGCTTTTCTGTGAAGGCAGCAACAACCAGGGGATAGAAGAAGTAGTAACCCATAAATTCCTTCCAATAACTTGCAAAAGCATTCTATGTCTATATCATAAAATACAACAGGATCAGCATCTGTGGTTCTTTTTCCGTCTCCTGTGGTTTTGGAAAGTTTTCACCCAGCCCAGTGCTGGCAGCTACAAATTTTGCCATGCTATGTCCTTGGGTCTTGGCCTCTCACCTTCAGACAAGCCCGATAAGCCTCCACTTTATCAAGATCCAAAGGAACAGTCTCCTCTTCAGAGAGTCTGACTTCAAAAACTCTGATCACGTCTTCTGTTTGCAGAATAATCTGGAGCAGACACCTCAGTGCATTCAAGCTAAAATAAATAATACAAGACAAATTTATTGTGAACTGGGGCAAGGAAAGATGACATTTCCGATTAATTGCAGATCATTAGTTAAAGAGAATAGACAATACAGAAGAAATTTCAGTGACACCCACAATTCTCACTTTTTTAAGTCTTCCAGAAAAGGGAAAAAATTCACATAAATGTCTGTTTCTACACTCAAGTACAGCATTTGTAGGAAAGAAGGTATAATTTTACTACTGGTAACAACAGGCAGGTTTCTAGACTAGGAATTACAGAAGAAAGTAAATTATTTATTGCTATAACCTCAATTTTCTTACCTGTCTAAGTAGCCAGCAGAAACTCCATTAATGTTTTCCAGTTTTTGAAATAGGGCATTTATCTCTGACTGCAAGTACACATACTTTTCAGAGCCTCTGAAATTAGGCAGCAAGTCCTTATGCTTATTGAGGGTTTCAGCCATTATTTGAGAATCATTCTGCACACCCTAAGGAAAGAGAATGCCTGATTTACACATTTTTTGGTGGCTGGATGATCATTCTACAGCACATATGTAATTGGTCTCCTTACCCAAATAGTCTGCTGTTATCTAATCAGCTTGACTGAGGACTGAAGCAGTGCCCCAGCTTGCTTTCTTCAAGGTAAGTAACATTGGGCAGTTTCTTTTTTGCACAGTCAACAACAGGTAATTTTGAGCACCTCACCCACTCTGAAACAGCTTTGTTGAAAGCAGAGCACTTTACTGCCAGCTGCCTACTGCACCCAAGTAGACATCCCAAGGTCCTGCTGCTCTTAAGACCTTTGCAACCTCATCGCCTCAGGGGAATTTCTCATACACCGAACCTGTTCTCTTTTCTTACTAATTTCTCTCCAGTCTCCTTCAAATCTTAAGAATTGGGAATGGGAGTTTGTAAGCCTCATCTATCCACTCTGCGTGCCACAGACAGCACTTCAGGGGTGGCTAGTAAAGTGGGGTCTGTGCAAAAGGATATTAATAGTGCTTTAACCTGGACAAGGCTTAACATGTCCACTTGACATCAGGCTTTCTGTATTCTTTGCCTGACAGAATTTGACTTCTAAAATCCAAGAGTCCACTTTTTCTACATAGGAGCTAAATTCCAATCCAAATTGTCATGGTTAGCTTACAATTGAGAATTTTCTGCTCAGGTATGTCTTTCACAGCTAATTGGAAATACAACTGCAACACACTCTGCAGCACAGATTCATACTAAGCTTCAGATATTCAAAGAAAAACATTCACAGTTACCTCTAAATCCTTTATTCTGACTGAAAAGTCATGCACAGCCCCTTGATCCACTCCAAGAGGAGCTCTTTGAACCATCTGAATCTCAGCAGCTTCAATCTGACGCCGAAGTTTCTGAAGCTCCATCAGCAGCCAGGCCTCCTGCTTCTCATGTTCTCTGTTTCTCTCATTAACTATGATGGTGCTTGAAGAACCCACAGGACAGGTCTCAGTTGGGACCACTGTAAAATGAATTGGGTGAACGTCAACTGCCAGAAAGCTGAGCACCTACATACAGGAAGCCAATGCAGTGCCAAAATGCAGTGCCGAAATGCAGTGTGGTGCCAAAGTGCTGACTTGATCTGTAGAACTGAGAATGGGTAGAAGATCTGGGCCTTTAAGCAGCTGTTTCAAGCAGTGAAATCTTCCCTTCACAAAAAGAGAAACTTGTTTCCTCAAATCCAGCAGTGAGGTTTTGCTCACTAATAACTGAAAGTATAACAAATGGACTGAATTACTCTCATTTTCCCAGCAAGCTCCATGAACTTCAGAGGACTATACCCACAGGACTATACTGCTCTTCCCTGGCCAGTTGTGTTACGTTGGGAGAACAGTACAATTTTTGAACATGTTTCCATTCATATGTTTATGAGAACATTATCACATAAAAAGAATGCACCACTGACCCCCAGACAAAGAAACCCAAGGAGTACAACCTCTGCAAAAAACAAGAGGATGCCAAACCTATTTGTGGCTGCCGTGGTTGATTGGGCAGTTGTATAATCAGGGTTTGGTAGTGCTTCTGAGCATCAGTGAACTGAGTCTGGATCTTTCGTTTGTCTTCATCACCAAACATCTCTGAGCCTTGACTGTTCCTTAGGAATTCTTGATAATGGATCTCCAGGTCAGTTATTATTTTTTGGTAATCTTCCTTACGCATTGTTTTCAGCTGAAATGAAGTATAAGAGAATTTTGAAAAAAAGAAGCAATTGGTGAATGCTTATGACTAGTTAATCATTAAGGAACAAACTAATATCCCTATAGAAAAAACAAAGTAATCACATTTTAGAATACAACAAATCCAGATTCCCTCTAAAAGTACAATGCTAGAAGCGCCCTCTGAGGTAATCTAGTCTTGTTATAGCCATTTCATAATTTCAGATTAGTTTGAAATTCCACCTCTTACTGGAGGTGGAATGCCTACCCATGCCCTTGCATACTGGGTAGGCAGAATAATAAATCTGTATTAAATGTAATAAATCCCCTTATGTAATAAATCCCCTTATCTAATCTTCCCTTTTATCCCTATTATGTTTGAATTTGAAAGCATTTTGCTTCTCCTTTAACAAAACAACTTCCATACATAACCGTGCAACCCAATAAAAGGAAAACCCATGGTTTTGCAGAACGTGCATCTGCAGAGGACACAGTAAGCACTGTTTGGGACAGCAGAGGTCAGGTCACAGATGTCCCTGGTCTACAGGTAAGGCCAGTTGGAGTCTTACCTTGGCAATAGTCATCGCTCTGATTTTCTCAATGTCAATCATGCAATAATGCCAAGATACCAGGCTCTTCATGTTGATATACAGCTGGTTCCACAAAGCTAAAATAGCTTCATAGTACTGCTCAATTCTGAGATGAGAAAAGAAGGTTCACAGTCAAAACACGTGTGCCCTTGTAGTATAGGTACCAAACGTCCCAAGAAACATCCACCAAATGTGGAGTGTGTTAAAGCTTGTTCTCTACTAGAAAAAATATTGTATATTAATTTTTCCATGACTTTCATTATTAGAGATGAGAAAAAACTTGTAAAATTTAAGTTTTAAATATTTTTAGATCCCAGCAAGCTTCACTGAAGCAAACTCCCTCAAGTCAAGGGTCCGGTCCTTAATCCCCCACCCTTATGGAGTGCAGGGGTGCTCTGATCAAGGCACAGACCAGATTTTGTGGTTGGTTGCTATTTTGAGCGAACTCTTCTATCTGCTCCCAGTAGCAGATGTCCAAACCCAGGCAGCAACTCACTTGGTAGCAAGATCCACTGCTAACGGATTGAGGGGTGGGATGATAAGACTAACAGATGGCACCAGCATATCCACTCCTCCGGGGCCAGTCACCAGCCACTTGCTGCGCTCGTTATTGTCCTTCAGGATACATTCATCTCCTTTGCGCACTGTTTTCTGTAAGGAAGGCAGAACAATATTTTTTTCTTTAGTTGACTAAGATGGGGTTTCTAGAAAAGACAGACAAGAAAGATGCGTCCAGAGCACGGAAGTGGGAGCGCTTCCCAGCTGCCACATCTGGACGTGCATCTTGGCTTCACAGTGGGGCAAGAGATCAATACACATCAACCCCTTCTCCCTCAATCTGGTTTCCATGTGAAGAAAACCAAGTGAGAGCGCTCTCAACTTTCTGAGTGGTTGTCAGTCCAGTTGATCATCAGACTTGGGGCTTGTCATGACAAGCATCGAAGGCTGAGTGTGGACACATGGCCACAGTAAGCTAGGCAAACATGCATGGCTGTAAACCAGTGAGCCGGAGGCAAAAGGATGCTTAGTGCCACATCCATCTTTGCAGAGAGAGTTGGAGTGAGTGCAGCAGAGCTGCAGATCCACTGCTCCCAATCACCAGAAATCCTGACAGCCTGCAGCCATGGACGTGGCCATGGTACAGGTTACAATCCAATCACATCCAAGAGGGGGAAGCTCCTTCTATCATTTATCCTGACAGGACTCTCTCCTTCCATCACACCTCTACAGCCAGCAGATTTTTGACAGAACTAGTAAAAGGCACTGACCATGCAGGGGCTGCAGACTTGTCTGAGCTTACTTTCACCTGAGCAGAATTTAGCATGCTTAACTCTAAAAGCAATTGCCAAGTAGTCGGGTAACCACTGCCTAAATTTTTTTTAGCTGTGCTTACAGTAACAACAGGTCATTACTCTGGAATAAAACGTGGTATGGAAGATCACAGGCACAGAGAGGATAGCAGAAACCCCAGACCATAAACACAAATCACAGTAGTCAATTACTGGTCACTGCAGGAGTGCAACCTAGTGAGTCAGGTAAAACAAGTTTTACCATAACAGAAAAGTACATAATTTGGAACATTGGAACCAGTAAAGAGAAAGACCACAGAAGCAGAAAATGCATCTAAGCAGACTGTTAAAGAAAAAAAAAAACCACACCAAACATACTCAGACAGCCCCAGTACTGAGAAAGAAAAAAACCACAACC
Organism: Scolopax mira; assembly: GCA_004320125.1. Classification (NCBI taxonomy): domain Eukaryota; kingdom Metazoa; phylum Chordata; class Aves; order Charadriiformes; family Scolopacidae; genus Scolopax; species Scolopax mira. The sequence goes on from BJBW01001988.1 coordinate 104,629, forward strand.
ATCAATTTCATACTCCATCCAGCAGAAAACTTGGGATACCAATGACTTATTGTACATTCCTTTGTCTTTTGTTAGATGAAGTGTTGAACTAAAGACCCAGAGAGACACTGGAAAGGTGAGCAATCACCAAAAGAAAGGGGTAGATGCTGGGAAGGATCTGTAGAACAATCTTAGACCAATTATAAATAAAACTTTTCTGCACTAATTTGAACTATGAGTAGTAATACTATTTAATGGACTAATAATAATTATTTTGACCAAACTTACTAACCAAGCAGAATCTAGCCTGTTTTTTCATAATTGCATCAAAGTCAGAGCTTTTTCATCCAAGAAATGTAAATGCCGACCAAAAGCAGACAAAGGGATTACACCTATCGGCTCAGAAGTTTGTTTACAAACTCATTTGCCATCTTCTAGTTTACATGATGTTCATTATCAGCCAAAAAGGAATACAGTACCAGATCCTGCTTGTAGTCACACAAAGCCTTGAGGATAATGGGCTTGTTACTCCGGTAGTCTGGGTTTCGTGGCTTCAGCTGCACAATCTTCTTGGATTTATTCACCAAACTCTGCACTTGCCTCTTGTATTCAAGAATTCTCTCTCGTTCATTCTGCAAAGGTTAATAGCATGTCAAAAAAAAAAAATAAAAAGAATTTGCTAACCAAAAAAAAAAAAAGTAGTAACTACACTCTCAAACCTGACTTCATCAATTGCCCTCTTACATCACTGACCATTTTTTCTCAAGTATATTAAATTTGGAATTGTAGAATAAATAAATAGTTAAGTCCTTTCAAAGAGATTACAATGATATAAAGTGGCACGATGAATCATTTATTAAATACATTTATCCTTTGAGGCAAAATCTACTCTACCTATGAAAGCAAGCCTTTTATTAATTTTTTAACATGTCAGGAACTTGGGAACTTGATTTCCAAGAAAAGCAGAGCGTAACGTGTCAGGTGGCTGTGACAGTACCTCCAGCTCTTTGATCTGCTCCAGCAAACACTGCAGTGACATGCTCTTATCACAGATGAACTTCTTTCTGATGGAGTCTTGTAAGTTTTTCAGGTAGCACTCTGTGGCTTGGGCCTCTTCAAAGAACTACAGGAGAAAAGTTGTAATTTCAGTTGCATACAGCTCCTGAAAATGTCTAGTGAAAATCAATGGATTCCTTTAATGAGAAATCCCATTTCACATCTGGCAGGGTTTACAGTTAGCATTTACAGTACAGTAACAGTGCGTTATGCATTGTGCACAGATTTAAATAGATTTTGGTACAGAAAAAAATATTCGTGTTAGGATTCACACTTTTAACAAAAGTAGTGTGAATTCTCCACATCATGACTCACCTGAAAGTAAGCTGCATTCTCTTTCAGATGAACATCAATGCATTTGGTGATCTGAAGAATCCAGCTCCATTGAGTTTGTAATGTATCCATATAGGCCTGAAAAAATAGTAATATAGAGAACTCAAACCACCACATTGATCGCTTTCCCATACTTAAGACTCAAGCAAAATTATTTATGTCCATATAAGTGCAAATGAAAAATCTGCTAAAACAAATTCGTGCACACCAGAATAATGTAATTCACGCAGATAGTTCCCCAACTTCTGAGCATCTACCTAACTGTAAAGAGTTAAACACCTGCTTGTGGGATGCAGAGAGAAATTTGTTCACAATTTGAATTTTGTTTGAATAGCATAAAGCCTGAAGTGCATGAACAAGAAGGGCTGAAATGAACAAATAGGAGTGCAAATTAACTATTCCAATTGCAAATTGTCAACTTCTACGTCTTCCAAGGAATACTGTGAAACATGATTTTTTAATGATGGCTATTTTTAAATTCAAACTTCTTGAGTAGTCCTTGTATATTCTTTAGAAAATTACACACAATTTTTTCCTTCACTCCTGGAGCTTACAAGAATCTTTCCTTTAAGGAAGAAACTGACCACAGAAAAAATATGAATGGTAATTTCACACAATAAGATAACAGTTAACAAAGTCAATACACTGAAAAGCAGAGAGGATTCTTTTTTTTTTTTTTTTTAAATTAGCTTCTTTCCATTTCAGACTTCTTACACATTCTTAAAACTATATCTACTACAGCATTTCCTAATAAAATGAGATTTTTCCAAATTGTTGCAGCTTTTATAATTGAAAGGTAAATGTACAACAAGCTGTGAAAGCAAAAATGTCTTGGCTAAGCTGTAGAAATGCACTATGAATTTTAGTTGCAGAAAGTATTTGCACCTGGATTAAATATAAACCCTCAAAGGGTGCGGCTTTCTTCAAAACATGCCTACTCAGATAGCAGAAGAATGACATGCCTTCCTACCATAAATTCTGCTTCACTGTAGTCAACTCGGACAACTCCCTAAGCCTCATATTGACTTTTACATGCATCTGTCATCAAACGTGACAGCAATGAGAGCTCTCCACACAGCTCTTAAGAAGCCTGCAATTGCTCTGGCTGGGTTTGTAGAGGAAGGCAGTAACATTTACTAGAGCAGCTCATAGAGCTGGATAAAAATGGACATGCTTTTTGGAAAGCAAACCCTTCTCACCTCCAAATGCAGTATTTCATTTGCTGACTCTCACTGAGAACTTTTCCCCTACAGCAACTGAAGGAGCAAGTGAAACCACACAAAGTCTAACTCACCTCAATTTTGTCTGAAGCAGGATGCTGGTTGAGCACGAGCTGGTCACTTTCTTGCTTTAGCTTGTTGAGTTCTTTTTCTTTAAGCTCCAGTTCACTCATCCGTTTCTAAACAATGAAAACACAGCATTAAACAAGCCCCCAAACATGTGCTGCACAGGATGATTTTTACCTTAAAATTTTCCAGATATTTGTGATAATGTAAAATCATCCCGGCTAACAGTACATAGTAATTCTATTCAGTGTACTGAAGTTAATTATGAAGACAGTAGAAACAAAGAAAGTATAATCATCTCAGTTCTAGTCTCTAGACCTGCCACTTCACAGAGCAAAGCATCCCAAGTGCTAACTTTCCAAGGAACGATGAAAATAAAAATGACTGCATCTTGCAATATCCAGAACAACTGAACTAAAAGAAGAAGTACCTCCTTAATAGTGTGAACTTTTATTCCCTTTTCAATTTGGTGATCAGAACCAATATTGGTTAAAGAAATGCACATGCTCAACTTCCCTCCGTATCCACAGAAAACAGGGAGCAGTGCAAACTACCTCTGACCATGCACTCAATGTGCTGCTGGCAAAACCATCAGAGGAAGACAGCAGTTCCCTCTGGCACAGCTCTACTTCCTGGTGACAGACAATCAGGCCAAATAGGGGGATCCCCTGTCCCCTACATAGTCCTAACAGGGAGAATTAAGCTACTTGACTGAAGTCCTTTAGTTTAGCATGCCAACATAATGACTGTGTGCACAGCTACACGTGATTACTACTCCACAGTGGACTGTACTGATAAGGCAAAGTCAAAAGGAACCACCACAGCTGGTTGAATGGGAGAACAATCTTGCAATAGGTGTCAAATCTTGACTCAAAAGGACACAGTACTTAATCCAAAAGCATTGATAAAAATTCCCAGGAACTTTGAAAGAGTGAAGAAATGCCTGTCCTGCGAGCCAGGCTGTTCCTCCTTCACTGTCCCAAAAGAGGGCCTATGAAAAGCATGGGGAGGTTGAGCTGACTTACAGAGAACGCCTCCTGCTTCCTGGCAATGTCAGTGTTCCTGTCACTCCAGTCGTAGAGAAGCTCCTCTTCCTCACAGTCATTGATCCACATGATCTCTCTGCTGGTGGCTTGGATGAGGTTCTGGAATTGACGGAGCTGATCCATTCTCTCAAAGGAGTATTTCTGCAAGAAATTCCATAAATAAGAAGCCATAACCACAGAAATGACTGTGCTGTGTGGAGACAGGTATGCTAAGAGCACAATATCCTTTTTTTTAAAATAAAGTAACAGCAAAAACCACACATCTATAAAACCTGTTGGCAATAGAGAGCAGATATGTGTCTGGGTCTATAGAACAATGGTAACCTGAAGTCAGCAGCTTCACAAAGTCATTTCAAACACAAGCATAACATACATGTAGGCGTGCAAACAAAAAGGCATGGGGGAAAATGCCAGAAATATCTGAACATTTAACATCACTTTTACTTGCATTTGCTGCTCCTAGTACATCCTTGATGTTGTAAGCAGCACCTTTTGCACAGATGACACTTTGTGAAAAGATTCCTTCTCTGTCCTCATGTCACAATCCATATCCTGTTGCTTGAAATGTGTACAGGAATCAGCTTCCAATCACAAGGGTTAAACCTACTATTGGCACAAGATTCTCACTGTATTTTACTGTATTTTACAGGAAGATCCAAAGTGGAGAAGATGCACAGCCATTTGGTTCTAATCCCACATTTGATTAGCTTTTTAAGCTTCATCTATAGACTAACTTCATCACTATTTATCACTAACTTCATCACTTCATTTACTCCCATTAAGGAGGTAGACTTTTACTCTTCACCTGCTTAGTGACCAACCGGGTGCATACTGGAAACTTCCTTGTGAGGGTCAGTCAAGTATACACCAGGTAATGAATTGAGCTTAAATTCATGTCTCCAACTGAACCTTACAGGAACTACAAAGCACTGTCAGTTTACTGCTGAACAGAATTACTTAAATTCTGTATCTGTCACACTGTCGAAACCTGAAGTGTCCCTTGACTACAGCATAGGTGCTAATAAAGCAAAAACGAGCATTCATCATAGAGCTTATCAGTCATGGACACATCTGATGCTCACCAGAAGTCCTTCATATTCTTCTTCCAGCTGATGAACTGCAGCCTTCTCCCTCTGAAATAGAGACAGCAAATATTTAGTGAGCCTTTTACAAGTTGCCTATTTGCTGATACTTCCTTTACAGTGTCAGTATCATAATGTCACAACTACAAGTGGCAACCAGCAAATGCCTGCAAAAGACATAGGTGAGTATCAGATCTCCACCACTAGAGGACCACATGAAGAATATAACCAAGGCTTGGATAAATTTACTTCCCTCAGGGATGCTTAGTATTTAAGCGTAAGTACCTAGCAAAACAGCTCCCAAAACCTAGTCTCTTTCTATACCAAACTCCTAGACAGCTCCAGTCCTAGAGCCACCTTTGGAGTAGTATAAACTACAATGTGAGCAGGAGGTTCCAATTTTTATTCCCATTTCTATGGCTGGGAAACTGCACAACCTTGTAACTGCTATTCCATAAGGCTATCTATCACCTTTCACTATCATCTTTCCTATTTGAAGCAGAAGGGAAAAGGGAGCTACACCCCTTCCACTCTTCAGCTTGGCTGAGAGTTCAGAGCTACAAAATGGAGTGCCTCTTCTTTAGGTCCAACTCCTGTCTGTGTAAGCAATTAACAGAAAAGAAGAATGGGAATGGAGTAAGCCTCCTCTCTCCTTTACCTAGCTGCTGGGTTAAAAGGAGCAGAAGTTAACCACTGCATTTTCAGTGTCTTCTTTATTCCAATCACATAATCCACGGGGTAATAGAAGCCTCAGAGGGGCAAAAAAAGGGAAAAAAAAATCCATGAAAGAGTCCACACCTCAGAAAAGCTCTAGGCATTTTTCACAGAAATTCCCTCTTTACTAAAGGCTGTATCTATGCACACACCTTATCCTTTCAGTTTCTTATTTTAATATAGTTAGACAGAAAGTGAGAATAATCATTCTTAGCCATTCTTCCCACAAAAACTTACTGCAATATTCATTTGCCAGCCTTGGTATACAAGACCAAAATGTTAAATAGCTACTAATTTTTATTTTAAAATTCTGAGGAAAGAAGTGGAACACAAAATAATCATGAAATAATAAATATTAAGATTGAAAGTGGTTGCTATCACGACACCAGTGGTTTCTGAAGAGAAGCTAAGCTATTCAGATTTCCTTTTTGTAGCAGAATACCAGCTACCCAATGACACAAATCTAGACTAATCAACATGTAAGGGAAGACAGTAATTACCAGGTCTGTTTTGACTTTGTCCAGGTGCCAGCGATAGTCTCCAATGGCATTGTGAGTCCTCCTATGGTCACTAATTTGTTGCTCAATGGATGCTGCATCAAACCCCCATTTCACTAGCTCCATTTCAGCCTAGGAGAAAGAGACAGTATTTCTACTTTCATTTCCAACATTATTATCTAAATCAAAGAACATAGGAATTGAACTGAAGGAAACACGCATACGCAGAAAAGAGTAAAACTGAACAAAGGGAAGTTCAGAATAAGAATTCTAAGACAATTCTTAGAATTGTCATCAATTACACTGTGAGACAGGCTCCCAAAGTAGAAGAGCCAAAGAAGGGAAAATATTGAAGTTCCTTCAAAATTAGATTAGATGAAGCACACTCAGCAGTGTATTTTTATCTGTTTTCTTTGGACCAAACTGTTCTTTTATGTTTTACTGTATAGCTTACATTCTTATCACTCTGAAAACAAATTATGACTTTATCAATGCTATTCATGCAATCCATGTGAAAATCCCAGAGTAAAGTTCTATACACTGCATTTCCATTTTAATTATGCTTATGTAAACTCCAATGACTTCAGTTAAATGCAGTCAAACTAAATAAAAAAACCAGAAGATAAACTGAAATAATTATACAACATGTTGTTTGTCTTGCATTTTGACAACAGGTTTTGTAGGATGCTGAGTGAAAATCTCTAGGAACAGCCTTTGAAAAGCAGTAATACACCTAGATAACTAAATAACTTGAAAACTCTCTGACTGCAGTTCTTTGTTTCATTATTTTCTAATATTAAAAGCCACTGAATTCGCAGTTCAGCTCCTCAAACTCCGCATCTTCTTTTATGCTCTGAAGACACACTCCATCTCTGTCTGAACATCTGTCTGCACACACACACAAGAAAGAAATAGGTCTCTTAATCTTGGGTTGGGACCGAATTTGGTAATTACCAGCCTGGAGCCAAATCTCTGAGTCAACAGATGACAATAAAGCCCAAACTAGGCTCAAGTGTAGGGGTTCAAAGGCAGCGTTGAAAACGATCCAAGAAACAAAACCATTTTGCATTCAGCCCATCTAAAAGTTACAGGACTTTGACCCTTCTCATTATATTTAAACAGCCTGAAGAGTCGGCAGCAGCAGCAGCAGTCCTGGCTGGCTGCCAGTATGTGAACAAAGGCTGTCTAGATTTCACTGCACTTTCCCTGATTCTGATCTGGAAACTTGACTTGACCCTCCTACCACCCGATTCTCCTGTCAGCAAACCATCCAGACAAAAAACACAAAAACACCAGCAGAAACCCACGGCTGCTCAGACCTTTTTTCTCACATCTGACTCCGTTACTAGGAGAAACATTCTCCTGGTCCCAGTGTGAGCAGGTAACGAGCCACAGCCAGGCTTAGTGGGAAGAAGAGGCATGCTGGAAAGTTCAAAATAAGTTTTCTCTAGGAAAACGCAAAAGCCAAACAGGGAGCTAAGTGCTTACTGGTCCCACATCATCTTTACCTTAGGGACTGAAGAAGGGAGAGTGATCAAGCCTTTTACTTTCCCAGGAGCTTTTGTGTGGGAGCAGTTATAAAGCACTTGCTCATGGTCCCTGTGCTTCGCTAGGGGTGTCTGAGCAGGGTGTCATGTGGCATCTTTGGGAGGTGCAGCATGTTCATGGTCTTTCATCACTGGAAGCGTGCCCAGGGTCTGTCCAACATCACTCCTCAAACTGTGGCAGGTCTGACCATTAGCCTGCTCTCCCACAGTGTGTGTAGAGCAATTGTATCTGCTGCTGCTCTCCTGGCGTGATGCTTATACATGTTACCACTCAAGGAGTTCATCTCCACTTCCACTCCTTCCTCCGAAACCCGCCACGCTATGGGAGGGCATTGGAAGACTAAACTATGACTAGCACTCACATAAAAGTATGGGAACTCTACAGAGCTCTCCCCTCCTCATCTGCTTTACATAGCAGCCACCTGGCAAACACCACATGCAGATAACAATGACAGGATCACTAAGCAACAGCCTAATAAAGAGAGATAAAAATAATGCGATTTCAAATTACAAGGCCTCTGCAAAGTATAGCTTCAGCCAACTTGTTCCATCTTCCCTACTTGTCTCTCAGAAAGGGCTGTCCGCCCTCAAATACAGAGCTTTCACTTCAGCAGCACAAAAACAGGCTACAGACAGGCTCTCAACATGTGTTTTCTACTCCAGATTACATCATCAACAGCTGTGCACGGGCAATTTATTCTGCACATGCAACACACAAAAATGCTGAATTTGCTATTTCAGCAGTGACTTTTGAAAGTCAAGTCCTGTGGCAATCAGCTCTACCTTACAGCTTCCACTGTGATAAGGACAGATTAGAGGGGGGAAAAAACTGTAAAATATTGGACAATGGTTAAATTTGTGAAGCTGGTCCTATCTTTGTGAAGAGTTAGGAAAAATACGAATCATAAAGGAAATCTGTGGAAGAAAGGAAGGAAATATCAAGCATAATAATCTCTAACGTAAACATGCCAATGCCTTTTGTTATGTTAACAGCTGTGTCTCATTCAGCTTTCAAATCTAACTTCCACACTTTCTCCTCTGCAAATGAAGAGCCCAAAATCATGTTCTTATTTCAGTGGAAACTCACTACATCTACCAATAGTATAATTTTAAAAATAAAAAGTGGAACTTGGAATAATATATGAGCATACACGTGTACTTTTAATTTTCTACTGGCACCCAAAACATTACTGCACGTGAGGTGAAGTACATAAAAAACACCAGGTCTTAGCCTCGTCTCTGGGTTTTGCACAGATTTACCTTCTGCTGCCTCATCCAGCTCAAACATTCACTTGTGACACGTTTCGTGTACTCATCCCATCCTGAGCCACTCTGAGAGGAGAAGCAACCACCCCCTTTGGAGCTGGCCCTCCTGGCACGGGGAACACTGATGGCTTTGTACAGGGCACGCATTTGCTCCTGAAGCTGAAGCAGCCTGAAAGGGAAGGAACCAGTAAGTGCCTATGAGGAAAACAACCAGAAAACGTGGAAACAATGCAATTCCTCCCTCCCACTGGACCACCAACTATTCAAAACAAAGTGCTGAAAGTGCAGGCTGTGGAGAAAATATATTTAAAATTTCAGGGGAACAACCAAGGTGTGAAATTCTGTAAGAAATATGCTACTGCAGGGCTCTTCTCCATGTTAGCATGCCCCAAACAAAGCTGATAAGCCAATTTACTTCTGTCACATCCTGCAATACCAGGGAAGGTGAGCACTTCAGACATCACAAACTTTTATCAGCCACATTCCCTCCCCCAGCCCTCCCATGGCAATACCTTTTCTGATACATATCACAGGGTTGGCCCATCTGCCTCATCTCTCTGATCAGCCCGTCCAGGATATCCATTTGGTCATTCGCCTGCGCAAAACACTCTTCCAGATCTCTGTTCCCTCTAATCTGGACACCATCCCCGTATTTCAATTCCTAAAAAATAAAAATAAAAAAAAGGAGGAAATTAAAGTAAATATTCATCACCTAAGTTTCAGCTTGGTTGTTTTAAAAAGAGATGTTATAGGCAATAATTATTTTTAAGAAGCATGATAGGTTTTAACTGATGGATCTCTGATTGCCAGGGACAGGGCATCCACGACTTCCCTGGGCAACCTGTTCCTTAATACAAATAAAATATAAAAGAAAATTATTAAAACATAATACCAACCAAACCTTCCCCTAAAGAACAGCACATCCTGAGTGATGTTTATTTCAGCAGAGCCAAGGCTTCACACAGTGTGCTAAGCTTTTAAGACCTTGTGCTTTGATGCTTAGAGGGTGAGAAGCAAACAGTCTGTCCTAGTGAGAGTTGGTGGATATTGCTCCTGATTTTTCAGAAGTCTCTCTGAGATTGTAAAATACTTACAGACATTGCTTCTCCCCTTAAAAAACACAGACTGTACCCTGTCTGCCTGGGACAAGCTTCATGCCCAGACACATTTACATACCACCTTATCACCCAAAGTCTAGGCAAATTCTCCACATGCCACCGTGCAGTGGATCACAGCATGGTCATGGTGTTTCCAGCAGGAAGACATGACTTTTTGATCTCATCTCACACTGACACAGCCATGCTGAACAAAGCATAATCCAGCTGTGATTTGATTTGGAAATAAAATGTTGATAGACCTCATTACTTTGTCCCTCAGAAAGAAAAGAAAAAAAATTAGTAAGCAATGCATGTTGTGGCACCAAGCTGAAGCTAAACATCATTTTCTTTTAACTTCAATGGAATAATATTAATCCTTAACAAGAGGCAGTATTTACTCTGGCATTGATTTTTATATAAACATGCTCACACGTGCTGTGTCTCTGAAAAGGAAATGAACTGCTAACCACAGAATTAATTTCTGAACGAATTTTCTGTCTGCAGAGGGACCAAAAGTGTGCATTAAATCACATCTACTGCCAGAACTGCAAATGGTTTTTGGATCTCAGTGGCCTCAGGAACCTCACCACCCTGCACCTCCTCTGACTTCAGCAGGAACAGAGGGCACCCCATGTTTGCCAGGACTGAATCTAGTATCAGTGAGTAACCCACCCCCAGGCACTATGGGTTTATATCAGTCTATTGTGCAGCAGCAAAGACCATCTCTATGCATTTGGGATGAAACAGTCAAGAAGATTTTAATGTAGTTTCACATACTTCTTCAGGAATCATCTAGAAAAATAAAATGCAGATAATGAAAAATGTTCCCGTTGTCAGGTTCTTTATGGCCTAAAAAATGATAATACTCTACAGAACACACTTAGAGATCATAAATGGTCATAACATTATTAACAGATGTTTACACTGACAGTGGTCTTGATCTAAAACTGAAAAATTAAATGTTGTAGAATCTTTTTGAAGGATGGGAGCTTTTAAAAACAAAATCAGGAAGTCCCCCTTTTCTTAACTGGATGCATTTCAATCAGTTCTACTGAGTGCAGACAGAGGAGGCAGACCTAGGAAGGTGGTGTGCTATTCCACTCCCAGTTGCCTCACGCTGAAGGGGGAGAAAGGAGATGAAGAAGCAGAGCCTGTGGTTCCAGATAACGATGCAGCATTCCTGCCCTGTAATATTCACAATCACTTGGGATAAGAAGAACAAGAGGCACTCACGGGTTGGACTATGAGCTCCGCTCGCATCAGGCAATCCGAGCAGTTTTGCAAAAGCTCCTGGATGGTGTTCTGGCGTCTGGACACTGTACAGGTCCCATTCTGACTGTTGTGGGGGAGAAGAAGAAGTAAGTACTGAGTAATCACCCGTTTTGAAGAGACACAAGAAACACAGACCTGGAAGAGCTAATGGAAGTTACATGGAGCAATCCATCTCATTTAGCATCAGAGACACACACGATTTATCTGGCCCTTCTGCATTACTGCACGGTGAAGTTTTAATGCCGATTCCACGATGGCAGAGACATTTTATAATTCCGTAAAAGCAGGTGTGAACTGACTTTGCCACAGGATAGAGTAGAAGGTGGAAACTGGCATGTCATAAATGAGGAAGTTCTTTTTCCAGTACAGCTATTTGCAACTTCGATAGACAAAACTTTGGCAGTGTTAGAGTGAGAATTAATTATTCATGATCTTTGTTAAAGTCAACACATTAAATTTTCACATAGCACGTGTTACCACATCAGCCATTGAATGTCAGAGCATAAAAGGAAGGGAAGATCCTCTGCTACTGAGCACACATGTCCATACAAGCATATGAAGGGCCCTTTTATCATCAGAAATGCATAAAACTAGTGCAGTGTCTTAAGAAGGAATTGCAAGATGCACAAGCTACTACAAAACCAGATGTAGGCCCTGGAGTTAGAGGATGTGCTGTCTTCCAAATAAATAACATGGGAGTTTGGGGGTTCCAAATAGAAGTCCAGAATCAGAAACACTGGTGGGGGAAAAAGCCAAGATAGATAATGGGGTGATTATTGTCATCTTCACATGATCTACTGCATCCATGCTGCCAGAAGGTTACTCTTCCAGCATTTGGGACTCAGCCACCAAAGCGAGCCACTGCTAGTCGAACGTGGGTGAGGTGCTTCAAGCAAGGAATCATTCCTTGCTGATGGAATCAGAGCTCCCAAGCAAGCCCAGGCAGCTCCCAAACCAAAGCACTTGCCAGTGAAACTAAAATAAACCACCACTAAGAGACAGTAAGAAGCTGAGATGCCTTCAAGCCCTGCCTAGTTTTCTACCTCCTTTGCTCAGGGTAGGCAACCTTTTCCATTACAAATCACTGAAGGCCCAAATCTTCCATACAACACTGACATCAGAAAGACTATCGGTGCAAACCTGTCCAGCTCAGAGCCAGCAAGTTATATGGATTCAATGGAAATCTTTCCACTGACTTCATCAGACTCTGACCATCCTTCACAAAAGGAATTGTGACAACGTAAAAAGCTGGGCAGAGTTCTCCTTGGCAAAATCACTGCAACGGTGAGAAATGTTCAACAGTATATTTTTTAAGAGCTCTTCTGCACTGTGTGCATCTGGTGCTTTAGCAGCTTGCCACTCTCCTATTAGCTCTTCTTGAACAAGTGGAAAAAGTTTAAGCAACTTTTCACCAGCTTCCTCTAGTACCAGGGAGCAGACCCTCAAAGACACCGAGACAGGACTGAAGAATCACTGGGTGACCTGAAAACAAAAAGCTGTACACACGCAACCCCTGGCTTGCACTGTGACCCTTTGGCTGCACAAATGCTGTGCCCTACTGTGCTCTGCACCCCTGTGCATCTTGGAAACAGCTTAAAGAAAACAATTGTGAAAAATAACATATGGGTCTGATTTTGTGCCAGGCTTCCCGTCAGCTTCCTTTTCTAAATCATTCCTTCTCCTTAGGCATCGCTGTTGTGTTTGGATCTAGAAGTATCTGACTGCATCTAAAATTTGCATTTAATTATACCCACAATTATGTTAATGAATGAAACGTAATAAAGAAGAGAGAGGAACCTTCCAAGCAATTTTCTCTTTTTGGAACATCAGAAGAGTATTTTTTCTTCAATTGCTTTTTCAGTCCTCTCCTGACAGCTATAAATACCGGATATCCATTAAAGCTGAAAGAACTATAGAGAAGGACCACACTTCTACTGTAAATAAATCAGCGTATCTCCACTGCCTTCAGTGTAGCTTCACTGACCTCAAAGGCATTACTGCACTCTGAGACAAGGCCTAAATGATGGCTGTCATAGCTAAAACACTAAGAAATTGCAAAGAAAAGCTATTTTCAAATAAGTAAAAAAAATTAAAATATATAAAAAGTAGAATTACAAATATTTTGTATTCATCCTGATATTAGAATACCACATCCAGAATTACTGTCCAAATAATAAAAAAGATGTAAAATTGAATATAGTTTAATGCCCAAAGTTGTTTCAAAGGCAGGAGCAGATGCCTTGAAGTGGGAGGTTTAAGCACAGTCTATTTAGTTTTTCAAATGAAGATCTACAAGTTATTTGTTTACAGTCCATGGGGACTTTCACAAGAGGAAAGCAGCAAGCTTTAAGGCTCTCCAATCTAATAGATAAAGACATAACCAAAACAATGGCAGAAGCTGGAGCAATACAAACTGAAACGAAAAAAGAGCACTCTTTCATCAATGTTACTTTTCACACCTTGGATGTGGGTTTGGTTGTTAAAGAACTAACAGTTTTGCTAGTTTTGCAACAGTTTTGATACTGAGATCAATACCAGCAAAACAGGTGAAAAGGTAGTGGCCTGTCAAAGGCAGCTGATGACACTGGACAAGTCAATGGCTTTCAAATCCATCATTGGACCAGAGATACATGGGGTTAAGGGGCATAGCCAGGGATAGCAAATGCCAGTGCTGGAGCTGGTATTTGATGACATAGCTCCATTAAGTCAACAGGACTCAAAAGACTTCACATCCGAAGAGGATTTAGCTGTACAAACATACTCAAGAAGAGTAAAAATCAACCCCTGAATTTAGGAAATAAAAATATTTAGTAAGACAATACCTCAACACACATTGGTTGATGCATCAGACACCACCAGCACAATCTCGCATGGACACATCTTCAATACTTTTCACCCGTGTGACAGGGGAGTACTTCACAAGCAGTTTCAAAGGCCCTCAGTGTAATATTCCTCTCATTGAAGCCAACAGGCTTTTAATGGGAATGAGTGGATCAAAGCAGAAACCCCAATGCAGAGTAAGCAGACATCCAACCTTGAGGCAGAAGGAAACAGTCAGCCAAAGGAAAACCATATCCAACATAAGGGGAAAAAAAAAAAAAGAGAAAAGAATGGACTAAAAAACTGAGGCAAACCCTAAATCCTGGAACCTGCTACATGTCATCTTACCTTGGAGGCAAGAACAAAGCTAGGTTACAACCATGTAACCTAGATCATATATAAAAATACATTTATGTCCCTCAGACAGATGCAGGACCCCAACAATCCTCACAGGACACAGCCTAAGCGGAGTATTACAGATGGTATTTTGTCAATGTCTCTCTTGCTTCCTCTGAGTTTGTTTACATGAAAGTGAGTGAGTTTAAAGTACTGTTTGGTCATTGTCACAACTACTGCTACTAAGATGACAATTTGATTTTATTTGAAGTCTGGCAGCATCTAAAGCTCAAACCTATGAATAGGATCCTGCTGCACCAAACACTGTGGGCACACCATTTCACCACACAGTGAAAACACAGACACCTTCCACTTGTTTTACTGCACCCCTGTAAATACAATGTATAGTTTCAACCATTGCAGCAGAAAGGGAAAGAACTGGAACTCAGTCTTTCAGCAGGACTTGTAATGCAGGAGTGCAGGGACTCCTACTAATAAATATATACATTTGCAAGGATCTGACTATTTGTGGTACTGCTTTGGTTTTGTAAACCCTGAAGAACAGGGCAGAGTGAAACAGCCTGGACTGCCTCAGACCTTAACTACCTGCTTGTCCCTACAACTCAAGATTTTAGACCGTGACACTTATTTTGAAGGCAACTCATGAATTTCAAAAAGATATTATTAAACTGGGTTCTTTATTAAAATGACTTTAATAGTCATTAACTATTAAAGGAACAAAGGAAAACAAAGGTGGCTAGCGTCTCCATTTTGAAACGATGAGAAAACTTCAAAACACAGAAGAATGGCTTTTATATGGGACTTTCAAATGTGTTTCTCTACTGCCAGAAGCAGCCTAGGAAAGGCACAGCAGCTTCACACTGTCGTCATTCTGTGTGGGAGCCACCCTGCCTGCTGCATGTCAAGGCAGAATACATTGCTCCCTTGCTCTTGCTCTCCCAGGGAAAGGAGAAGCAGCCCAAGCCCTGCTGCCAGCGGGCTCTGGGCAGGTCGGTAGCTCAGGCAACATCTCCTTGCTGCAACACACCCCACCTGAGCTAAACACAAGCCTTACCTTACTGGTGGATCCCCAGTTTCTGCACTAGGACTGCACCTCACTGCTAAGCAGTACCAGTGATGCTCACAACACCCCCAGCTCTACAGAACAAGAAATAACTACTCCCACTTTTCATAAAAGGGACGGAAAAATGCTCTGGAGGCCACGCCATGAGCTATGCGACTTGAGACAGACATGGCAAACCCTGCTGTGCCCACGTCCCCAGAACACCGACTGCTGCTGCCACTGACTTATTCAGGCAGTCAAAAGATTTCCTGAGTGATGCATTTTGAATAAACGATATACCCTCTGTAAACACTCAGCTGGCACCCTTACAGGCCCAACCGAGCTGTCATTACTGCAGAACCCGAGGGGCAAGGAAGAAAGACAGCTCCTTTCTGCTTTCTCATTTGCCTCCTGCTGCTGGAGACCTGCAGAGCCCCAGCACAAACGCCTGCAACCTGGAGACTGCTCTGGTTTCTGCCCTTGTTAGCACACATCAAGAGGCTGCTGTGTTATCCGGGGGGTGATTAGTGTCTAGAGAAGCAGGGCAAAGGAGACATATCTCCTATGCAGAAGCACATCTAGCAGCAGCACTGCAGAGCCTTCCAGCTGCTTCACAGGTCCTTAAAGCTTTGGAAGCACAAAGGGGACACTCTTGGCCCTAAGACCCAATTTAGACCAAGTTAGAACATTCCTTGTTAAATTTTCTGAATCCTCCACAAAACATTTAGCCTTTTAAAAATTCAACACTTTTATTTTGTTGTTCATTCAAAATGTAAAGGAAGTTTTTAAAAAGTTTTTCTTTCAGATCCAAAGTATTGAGAGACTCCCACAACTCACCACTAAGAGCAAAACAATAGCACTTCTTCTTTTTCTTTTTTTTTTTTTTCCCTCTCCCCCCTCCCTTCCTCCCCATCCACACAAACTTGTTTGAACAAGCAATAGATTCATCAAGGGATTACCTGGTATGCCCAGGGTAGGCAAGTTAGAAGAAAAACCTGACCTGGAATCTCCATTCCCAGCACAGAGCCTGCACACGCCACAGGACTAAACCACCGCCCATCTGCCACCACCTGCCAGTGGGGGGGTGTGCCCCAAAAACGCACAGGCAGATGCTGGCAAAAAGTAGCAAATCGCAATATCCATTAGAATATATCCAGAAATTAAAATATTATAACATAGAGGGTTTTTTTCCCCCTCTCAAAGAAGGTGAATGCAAGTATCAGAAACCACCGCGAGGTTCACAACTGTGTTCTTCCCATACGTCTCTGCTCTTACTAGGACCACTTTTGGCACACCACAACCTCAACAAACTAGTCCCATCTGCTGAGTACACACACAGACTATCAGCAGGATGACAGAAAACCTCAGATGTCTGCATTTTGCACGACCGGGCTCTAAATCCCATTAGAAACGTGCAAAAACCTTAAGAGTTGCCAGTGAAATCTTAAGACCCTCGAAGGCCAAGTGCCTTCAGAGCCAGCAGGGTTTCACAAGGGTTCCTGCCACACCGATTCGCAGAAAAGCCTTGTGCTTTTTCTCAGTGGTATTAATCACCAGGAGCAATGGCACCGTCCCTAAAGGCTGTCCCCCTGCCCAGTGAGTGCAGCAGCAGCCTGCAGACACCCTGCCTCTCCCACCTGGGGCTCTGGCAGAGGGAGATGCCAAACGCAGCCCATTCCTTTGCCTGACAGAGGCTTTTCAGACCTGCAAAGGCACCTTTGCAAAAGCTTGACACCTCACCCCCCCCACACCCATGACACGGGGAGCTGGGAAAGCTACAGGTCTGGCTTTCTCCTCAGGGCAGAGCAGCGTTGCCAGCCCTTGCCCAGACCCGTCTCTTGGCCAGCTCAAGCTGTGGCGTGGCAGCTGTTCAGCAGCAGTTCACACACGTTCCTCCCTCTCTCTCTGCCCCTGGTTTTGTTTGTCACAGGCAGTTCCCCCCCCCCCCAACGAAGTTCTGTGACAGAGGAGTTCAACCAGGTCGTTCCCACCCATAGCTGGGCTGGGAAAAGGGCAAAAATGCAATTTTGAATGCTTTTTCTGCAAGCTGACCTTGTCTGAGAGTCCCTGAAAGTAATGTCAGGGGCACAGGATGTGAATTGCCAAGTCCTATTCTAATTTAGAGCACAGAAGTTACATTGACCCTTAAGCAAAATCGTGATTTCGGGGCAAGGTATCACTTGATGACCATGAATCCTAGACTGTATTTCCCCCCTAATCTCAGCAACGACAACTAAAACTCCACAACTTGCCACTTTATTTCCTCCCCTCACAATGTACCAGATTTTATCTCTCTGTAGCAAAGACATTGATAAATATTCGACTGATGAATTGGCAGTTTAGGAGTGTGTGACTCACTGTCAAGCTGAGTATCTGGCCAAGCTCATCCCGAGTTCCCAAGCCAGAAGAAACAGGGAATGTTGTAAAAGCACCTTGCTGAGCCCTAAGGGTAGGGAGCGTCTTATATTGCTCTGTGAGTAATGTAATATTCAGCACAGACTTGTTTGGCAGAATACGCCCCAAAACTTACAAGACTAGACCTTAAGTTGAATCCTACTGCATTTAAAATAAAGGTACAGTGATCTTCCCCATCGGAAAAAGAAGCCTCAGTTTTCTTAGTTCAATAACTGCCACTAAACTGGCAGGGTAGATATCAGGCTGAATGCAATTACTAAAACCAATTCCATAGACGGTGGGCAAGACATGAGCAAGATCAGACACTAGTGCTTTTTTTCATTAACTGGCAACAAAACCCTCCTTTTCAGACACATTTTAATTCAATTTTAATTCAAATCAGCACTGATTAAAAATAAACCTATGCAACTCAATAAGGTGCAAACACACATTGTTTTGCAAAAAAAAAATATTTAGTGTTTTGTGTGGTCAGATCTTTTTACATAAAAAAAAATACATGTAAATATATACATACATATATACTTGTGTGTATTTTGATCCCATTAACACAGGTCTTTAATTCCATACAGAAGCCTTGCAACAAGGTAAGCGGGAACTTTCATTGCAACCCCATTGCCAGATAAGCCTTCCCAAAAAGTAGATGAATATTATGTTATAAAATGTAAATGAAAGGATGTTGATATATGGTTGTTAACATTCTGATCAGGTCCGTGTTTTCGACTCTTGCTACACCATGAAAGAAAGAAGAGCCTAACAAACTATGGATTGGTTTAAAATATGCAACAGAAGTCAAAGAATGATAAATTAAAGGAAGGTACTTCTCCTCTAGTGAAAGTCAGCAGTAATAGAGGAGTCACTCTAATGAATCCAACATAGTAGCACCAAAGTAAAATCTGGAAGAAGAGAACAGCCAGGAAGTAATATGTTCTGCCATTAATTTTTCATGTTTGTTTCTTGTAAACAGTAAAGGTATTTGCAGTGGAGTACCACTAGCAAAACAAAGCCTCACAAATGCAACACAGCAATGGCATTTTGGAGTCCTAGTATGTGCATGGTAAAGTATTGAACTGTAATAATTTGATAGCAGTAAATAGGTATTCTCATACTACTGTAATGTTAAGTAGGCACGTTGTAGCTGCAATTCATCTTAACTAACTTATCAGTGCACACACCAAACTGAAAGCCTAATGAACTAAAACTAAGAACTGGGCAAAGTAAAAATCCAAAAAATAGTAAGAATGCAAGTTTTGTCTTTCATTCAGTGGTCCTCTAGCAAGAGATCTGATATACTTAAACAGAGTTCTCCGTACTCTTTAGGGTAATCATGATTTTCTACAGCCATTTATAGATTTGCCTGATATAACAAAGCTTGACTGTTCTCATCTGCTCTTTATTTACTATATATGTTTAATTCTTATCCTTCTGCAATGCAATCATGATGTACTATCCATAAAAGTAGGGCTTAAATTCTGACATAAATTACATCACAGCACTTCCAAACCAATTCCTAAGTCAGGGGCATCAATAATTAGTCCAATAGGTTTAAATGAGCCATTCCGTGCATAAAAAAGAATAATCACCAGCATCGTTTTGTACCGATGCCGTATCACACACCGGTGCTGTTTCCTTCAGTGACAGTAACTGCTGCTTGCTTTTCAGTCCTGTCAACTCCCAGAGCAGGGGATTAATGGAGAAGTCTTCCTGACCACTGATTTTCCATACATTCAGAGCACCACTTTTCTCCAAAAAAAAAAAAAAAAGCCTTTGACCGAATTGATCTGCACAGATTGCCAGCACAGCTGCATCCAGGAGATCTCCAAGCAGGACGTGGAGCTGGGCCCAGCCTGCAGGACCTCCACTCCGCTGGAGCAAGAGGAAAGCGAGACAGAGGGGAGGAAAGCAGACTGGTGTTGCTTGGTCACGCATCGTGGCCACACACGATCCTCAAAAGATCCCCCCCCAGAGAGATCACGGCCTTCATCTCCCAGGCCTTGCACAAAGCTAGAGACAAACTTAAAAAAAAAAAAGAAGAAGGGCATAAGAGAGCGATTCCCATTAGTTATAATCATTTCATAGCCCTAGTTCTGCAGCGGCGGGGGGGACAGTGAGAGCCGAGCCTGGGCGTGAGAGCTATAAAGCACTTTTACCTCAGCACCGCTCGTTCGGCGTCTGCGGGCAGAGCGGGAGAGAGCTGCGGGGTCGGTCCCGCCAGCGCGGAGCCATTTACACCCCAGCTTGCAAAAGGGAGAGAGACGCTGAGGTTTTACCCCCTTCGCTCTCTTCACGGAGAGTCCTCACCAAACGTGTGTGGTTTGGTTGGTTTGGGTTGTTTTTTTTGTTTTAAATAATAACTAAAAGTTCTTTGCTTGCGCGTAAAAGCCTTTTTCAGAAGTGAGTCTCCTCAGGGAAAGGCCTGCAAGCCGGCACCCCTAGGAAAGGCAGCGGCGGGCGGGCTGAGGGCAGCTCCCCGAAGGCGGGCCCGAGGGAGCGGGGCCGGGACCGACGGGCCCCGCTCCCCTTCCCCATCCCGCACCTACCCGTATCCGTCTGAGGCGTAGTCCCCCCCGTAGGTCTTCTGGTAGTAGTAGGTCTTGTGGGTGTGGGTGCCGCCGCCGCCGCCCCCCACCACATGGGAGCTCATCTCGTAGCGCAGGTCGGTGCCCGAGTCGGCCCGCGCCATCCGCCCCAGGGTGTTGATCCGCGGGTGGGAGCCGCCGTTGACGCTCATGGCGGCGGCGGGGGAGCGCGGGGGGCGGCCGCCGCCCGGGGGGAGAGGGGACGGAGAGACGGGGAGAGCGACGGGGAGACTGACCCAGACCCGACGGGGGGGAATGTCATTCACCCCCGGCGGGGCCCGTCGCGCTGCCGCCTCTCCCTCGCAGCCCGCCGAGGGCCGGGGAAGGGCCCGTGCGTCGGCCCGCAGGTGAGGGGAGGGCAGGGAGCGGTGCGCGGTGGCGGAGGCTGCTGGTGGCGGCGGCGGCAAGAGCGGAGGTCCCGTCCCGTCCCCTCCCCGCCGGCGGAGGAAAGGCGAAGCCACACCTTTCGACGGCGGTTTTAAGCGGCGCTCCTGGGCGGGGAGCCGCCGCCGCCCTCCGCGCCTCCTCGGCGGCCGCCACAGGTTTCCCCGGCCCCCGCCCCGCGGCGGTGTCGCTCCCCGCTGGCCACCCGGGGACCGCGAGGGCCTTTCTCAGCCCCCCACTGGTGCCTCCACCTTCCGTGGTGCGTGGACTGCCCTCACAAGCTGCCGGTGGAGGCTGGAGCCCGTTAAAAACCTCCTCTCGACGGGCGCTTTCCCCTCGGGCCGTCGCAAGGGGATGACCCGAGGGGCTGGGAGCGCTGCGGGGAGGGCGGCCAGGGCCAGGGGTGACCACGACACCCCACAGGCTCCTGCCGCTCAGGAAAGCAACTGGCACCCCAGCAAGGTATAGGCGGTTAAACGGGTGCCATGACCTGGAGGGTGGGTCGGGTCCACCGGTAACACCCCTGTCCCCCTGCCCGGCGATCACGGGTGGCACATCACGGGGCTGGCAGGCTGGTTGGCAAAGCGGTGCAAATGTTTGTTTCCCAAACAAACATTTCCCAAACCTCATGAGGTTCAACAGGGAAAAGTGTAGGGACCTGCACCTGGGGAAGAAGAATGTCAGGCACCAATA